>JAFMSR010000009.1:46760382-47083106 GCA_022818135.1 Saxidomus purpurata | reverse complement strand
AATTACTGTACAGCTCACATTTACAATTTGTTTATTAGTGTCATGTATAAATGAGCAGCCACGTGATGTCACGGACACGTTCGCTTCCTGTATTTATTACATGTATAATATAGAATTCCTGCTTTTGCTGTCGGGTGACGTCGAGTTAAATCCTGGCCCAGTAATGTTGGACTGCGTTACAATATTTCATCTTAATATACGTAGCATAAGAAATAAAATGCGGTATGTCAAGGACAATTTTGCCGAATTTACAAATGCTATTTTATGCTTTACAGAAACACATCTGACTTCCGACGTGAGTAACGAAATCTTACAAATAGATGGTTTCGATTTTATGTTTCGTAAAGACAAAACAGCTCATTCAGGCGGCATCCTGATATATACAATGTCAAATCTTCGACCGAAAAGAATCGTTGAACTTGAAAATTACCTTCCAGAATCTATATGGATTCAAATTAAAGATCAAAGTAAGACGTACCTCATCTGTACGGTATACAGAAAACCAAATTCACCAGTAAGTTTTTGGGATAGAATGAACTTATGCATTGAAAAAGCTTATGAAATGAATAATAATTTAATAATAACAGGTGATATAAACGAAGACCAACTTAACTTATCAAATCATTATTTCCGCGATATACTTACTTTAAATAATCTGCAAAATATCATACATGAACCAACTTGAGTGACAGACTCCTCTCAAACTTTAATCGATCCAGTTGCTGTTTCACATAATGTTGCATATTTTGATTCGGGAATTTTTCACACTGATAGAAATATAAGCGACCATTTCGGAACATATGTACATATTAAAATTGATATTCATTCTGACAAACCTTACAAACGAAAAGTTTGGAACTATAAAAGAGCGAATTTTGAGCTTTTAAATGAACTTATAAGAAATATGGATGGGACTTCCTTACAAACTGATAGTATACATAATGCCACCGACTTATTTACCAATACATTTATTGAGTTTTCAGAGATGTGCATTCCGACAAGTCTAGTTACTATCAGGCCGAACGATAAACCTTGGTATACAACTGAAATTAGGAGAGCTTCTCGTAAACGTGACCATCAACGACGTACAGCCATTAACTCTGGCAGACTATGTGATTGGAACAAATTTAAATGTCTCAGGAAAAAAGTAACTAATATGATTAAGCATGCTAGGGAGCAATTTTACAACTCCATTGAGTTTTCATTACACGATTTAAGCTCTTCAAACTCTCGTCAATATTGGAAATTAGTAAAGACTCTTATGAAAGAAAATTCATTAAAAGGCGAATCTATTCCACCGTTGCGCAACAATGACAATTCGCATTCAGTTAGTGACTATGAAAAGGCAAATACACTTAACGACTATTTTGTATCGGTATCCTCCATTGACGACTCTACCACTGAACTTCCTAATTTTATACCCAAAACTAACTCGTGTCTATCAGATATGCATGTGAATGAACAAGATATTACAGATGTTCTATCAAACTTAAATGTGAATAAAGCAAGTGGTCCAGATGAAATAAGTCATCGCATGTTAAAAGAAACATCGAAGTCTGTATGTAAACCTTTAAGTATATTGTTTAATAGATCAATTCAAGAAAATTCGTATCCCACGTTGTGGAAAAAAGCAAACGTAATGCCTCTTTTTAAAAAAGGAGATAAAGACATACCTTCTAACTATAGGCCCATCTCACTTATTAGTTGTGTCGGGAAAGTAATGGAACGCGTATTATTTAAATATTTGTACAATTATTTGAATGTTGATAACAAGTTAATTTACAAAAATCAATCGGGATTTCTTCCGTGTCACTCGACAGTATACCAGCTTATTGATATTTACAATCAAATCTGTAAATCATTTGACGATAAAATGGCAACTTGTATGGTATTTTGCGATATCTCCAAAGCCTTCGACAGAGTGTGGCATAAAGGGCTATTATTCAAACTTCGTCAGTACGGGGTGTCTGGTAACGTCTTTAAGTGGGTTTCTAGTTATCTTTCTAAACGAAGTCAACGAGTGTTCGTAGGCTCAACTTTTTCGCAAGACAAGCGGCTCCAATCAGGTGTTCCACAAGGCTCGGTCCTTGGTCCCCTCCTCTTTCTAGTCTATGTGAACGATATATCAGAATCTCTTCTAAGCATGACCCGTCTATTTGCAGATGATAGTTCATTATCCGTGTCTTCAAATGATTCAACTTATATGGAGACAATCCTTAACAATGACCTTAATTCAATCTCTAACTGGGCAAAGCAATGGTTAGTCAAATTTAACCCGTTAAAAACAGATGTAATGTTTTTTTCACTTTCAACTATGCCTAGGCCAACAATTCGATTTGAGAATACTCCACTGACATATGTTGATAATCATAAACATCTTGGTTTAACTTTCAGTCATGATGGTACTTGGCATACACATATATCTAACATTGTTTCAGCCGCTTCAAATGTCTTAGGGTCAATGCGAATGCTTAAATTCAAAGTCAGTCGTAAAACACTTAACCAAATATACATAACATACTTACGTCCCCAATTAGAGTATGCATCCCTTGTTTGGGATAACTGCACCATTTATGAAAAAAATATTCTCGAAAGAATGCAATACGATGCTGCACGAATCGTTACCGGGTTAACAAGATCTGTCTCTGTTGAGAAACTTCTAAAAGAAATAGGATGGGTGTCTCTTACAAACAGACGTGAAATTCAAAAGCTCACTCTTGTTCATAAATTCAAATATGGCAATCTTCCCGATTACTTGAGAGAACTTTTCCCACCAACGGTTGAACAAACTAATGATTATCCTCTGAGGAATAGAAATAATTTTATATCTATACCAAGAAGATTGGAAATCTATTCCAAATCAGTATTACCTTCAGCCGTCAAACTCTGGGACGAACAAGATGAAGAAACTCGTAACATTGATCACCCCGGGTATTCGACTACTTCGAACGCAGATGGGTACTACTGACGACAGATGTATATACATGAACGTCCTGACATGTAAGCTGGAAAATACCTAATATCTTCTCTTTTTTATTCATTTTCACAATGTTTTCGTTCAATATGAGATTCAATATATTTGTACTAGGCAATGCTCAATTGTTTAGCTGAAAAATGATCGACGTGTTGTTACAATTGCGGAAATCAGACCAGAAATTGCAATTTTTCGGATTTTTAACAGAATTTTAAGAAATCTAATAATCGAAAGAGTCCAAAACTGCATAAATCGTAAAGCTACACATTTTCTGTAGCAGAAAAACATATTTTCGTTTCGCTATGACTGATACAGCAGCTGCAACTGACACTTAAACAAGCATGGGGTTCTTTTTGAGGGTACTTATGACGACAGATGAAAATATTATAGGGTACGTATGAACGCAGACGGTGGATACGTAAAACGCCATACGAACTGCAGATACGTAAAAGATGAAACATAAGTCTTACGATGGGAATACTGTTGATAACTTTAGTTTTTGTCTTAAACTGAAAAACTATGTATTAAAAGTAAATTATAAGTCAAGGCTAAATAGAAAACTTCAGTATCATAATGATTTTTGTAAAATTATCTTTTATTAATGAGGTACCGGACTTTTAACTTTTTGTTACAAAATCATAATACAAATTGAGGCATTACTCCGCAAAAATATATGTGACTTACTGCATTTGTATGTATTACCATGAGAAACAAGTATGGCAAGTGTTAAGTGGATACGTTTGTCGGATTTGAAGTTATTAATATTAATAACACGACTTTGATCAACGCAAAAGCTGGGGCGAGTACAACAACCCTCCTCATTCTTCGAACAGTCGGGCTAAAAATGTAATGTCTCTTAGTCATTGACTAGTTACTAGTGTATGGGAAGCTTGACATCGATATTTTAGAGACTTCGTTACAGTAGACTTAGATACCCCATTATCAATTAATTTTCTAAACTAGAGATTATCTTTCACGAAAAAAAGCATGTCTCCTATTATTCAGCAACATTCAGTAGAATTGAAAATGCATACCACTAAACTGTAACAATCCGATGATATACACAAGTTCAGGCTTCGCACCAATCACTTCTGTGTAGTTTTGTAGTTTTCTGACCAGTGATACAGGATTAGTAGCACAAGCATATTAGAATATGAGACATCAAAAGACATAGTTCCGCAAAATTCATTGAACTGTAACATGCTGACGAAATGTACAACTACGCCTGACAATGATCACTCATGTGACGTTTGGTAAAATTCAGCTCCAGCGTTTAGGAGAATTAGTACGGACATTATGAAATATGACACATCAGGGTTGCAACTTCCATGGAAATCAATGAACCGGAACATGCCGACGACAATTGTGTTCTAATAGGTTTGGTGAAAATCTGGCCAAAGGCAGAGGAGAAGTAGCAAAAACATTATTAAATTTGAAGAATCAATGGCCATACAATGTAAATCCCCGAAAATCACTGAACCGGATGTGCATAACTATACTTGGCACTGCTCAATTGACCTTACGCCAGGTTTCTTGATTGACAGATAATAATCTCTTATCAGACCAATCAAACAGCTAGCTGCTACAACACGTGGCGAATATGATTACTAGCCGCCATTTTGTCCGACAAACATTACAATTAATCCGTTGACGGACATGCAATTTCAGGTATTTTCTATGTAAGGAAGAGTACTTCTTAGAAATAGATCTTTTTTATCGTGACAGTCATATATTTTGTTACCGGGTTTAGTCTCTAAATTTTAAGAGTTTTGTCACGGACCAATTTTATTTTAGGTCCGTAGTGTTGTGACTCTTCATACATTTTAGAGTGATTTAATAAAATGTTTTGTAAAGTGTGTCTTATCAAAACGTGTCATCATGTTTGTGTGTGTGCGAATATATATTAGAAAATTGTTAGTGGACTTGCACATTATAAACTATAAGTGCACAATAATAGTATAAGCCACGCTGGGTCATATGACTACGGCTGGTAGCGAGGGTAAATGACTCCAATTTGTCTGTCAGTCAGTCCGATGAATCTGTTTCATTTGATTTAAAAAACAATTTAGATAAATAAATGATTTTTCTAGCTGGACATACAATTGTTTAAAAACATCTGTCAGAAGTCGTATCAAAATGATATAAATATATATGCTTAGAAATGTTTTGCATATTATCGGTTTTGTTTTACTTATAGAAGTGTCACATTGCCTAAAACATAAGACCCCATAGCATGACCCAGCTCAAAGAACCGCTTGCAAAAATTAAGTCTTCCACGAAATATAAAGTTAGAAACCATGGTCACACAGTTACTTTTATTGATGACACATGTTTATACAAATGCTTATTGATATCTTATCTTTAAGAGATTTTCAATTAACAGTATACTGTCAACGCATCATTTAAGAGTATTTAATAATTAATGCGCAGCGGACATAATAATGCTACCGTAAATATTTGATAACGGATTCAATGATGCTTATTAAAATAACGCATATGCAAATAACTAGCTTTAATCCGCACGCGTTTCGAAAATTTTGTACCCCCCCACGCCCCTTTAAAACTAAATTCACACTTTTATAGATTTACTTTTTGAAATCATCAAAAGGATCATAGTACAGTTAAATATTATCGAATAAAGAAATAAAACTAATGATTTCAGACTTAGTTCAATAGAGATCTGTTTGAGCTCGGACTTCGCAGGAGTAGTGCCCCTTGATTTCGGTGGGCGTGGCTACATCTCTCCTGGCGTAAGGTCAATTATCCTAGGTTAAGTGGAAATCTGCCGGATGTTATAGGAGAATTAGCCATAACATCATAAAATTACATGTATCAAAGGCGGTTATTCCACTGAAAATCATTGAACCGGAACATGCCGATAATATGTACAACTACGCTTATGTGAAGTTTGGTGTAAATCCGCCACGTGGTGTCAGAGGAGCTGCGTGGACACTTAATGACAAAAAAGTGACAGACATGTATCACTAATAAATATGTCTCTCACGGAGGTGGGATACATAATTATTATCAGTATATACATGCTAGATCCTTCTACATAGACTAAACAACTGCCATACTGAATGTTATTAGTTTAAAACCAATTTTTATCCTGATTGGAAAACACCTATTCATGCTTTCTACTTGTTACACATCTGCCGTTATACGTATCCTCATTTTATAACAATCTGCGTTCGTACGTATCTCCTTCGGTCGTCAGACGTATCCGTTTATCTTCACCCACCTCTATAAATTTGCTTATATCAAAACGATACCACTAATTCCAAAGTCTAGGGCTGTTTGTATTGATACTTTATACATTTGTCTGTATACGTGTCTAAGGTCATTGATATATAGTGTTATTATAAGCAAATAAATGTCATATTTGGCAACATTACCGTTGTTTTTTTGTTTTTTAGGGAAATTCTTTATTTAAAAGGCGTCAGTTTATCATAAAACTTCACACATGCTTAGTTTAAACATATTACTACCTATATCAAGCAAAAGGTCGGACCTAAAAAGAGAAATAATAAAACTATCGGGGTTATTCCAGCGTGCCTGTCATGACGTACATGTATATACATCTGTCGTCAGTAGTACCCATCTGCGTTCGAAGTAGTCGAATACCCGGGGTGTTGATACCCTTTCCACCTTTAAATGTCATCTTAAAAATCGATATCAACTTCCGGGAGTTCCTCAGTATTTTGTTTTTGGTAATAGAACGGAACAGATATATCATAGCCGCATAAGAAATAACTGTAGCAATCTAAATTCTGACTTACATAATAACCACATAAGAGAAAATCCTAGTTGTAATTGTGGATATGCGATAGAAGACGCTGAGCACTTTTTTTTCCAATGTCCATTATTCAGAAACCATCGCCTAACACTATTTAGAAGCACGCGAACTTTCCATCCTCTAAGTACAAATAAGCTACTGTTTGGTATTAATACCCGTACTGACGAGGAAAACTGTAACCTATTTACAGAAGTACATAAATTTATAAAGAGTACGAGACGTTTTAATGATATATAAAAAGGGTGATATTTAGTCCTAGTAAATGATATAGATGTACATCAGTCTGGGGTGTCAGGTGCGGGGTTCCCGCTGAGCGAGTGTTTGTTCGATCACGGAAGGCAGTCAAACTTTTTCAGCGCTTTGTTTTTCTTCAAATTGTTTAATGCATTTTTTTCTTCAATTTGTTTCTCTTTTTTTTTTTATTTTGTTTTTCACCTAATTATTCTAATAGTCCATTTGATTGATTTAATTCTTTCTTGTAAAGATGTATAAGCGATACAGCTATCTTGCCATTTACAAAAAATCTGACGTCTTCTGGAGAGGGCCGTCTCTGATGTTGTGATAACTCGTGGCCCGATCCATTTGTTATAGTTCAACATATTTTGCATGCCTTTATATATATGTATATGTAACTTGTACAATAAAATAATATTAAATCTAAAAAATCTACATAATGATATCACATAAACTCACGCCCGAATGTGGAAATAAAACATGGCACGGATTTATACGGCAGTGATCTTTCAATAAAAGGCATTAATTAACAACATTTTTAATGTCATTCTTGCGTTCCATAACATGTTATATGACTACAACCTTCCAGTAAGAGAAGGCTTATCAGGGCGATGGATTATGGTTATAATGCTTTTTTTCCGAAATGACTTCTTTCTTAAAACGCTTGAGTTGTACTTATGTAATAGTAAGAGGCTAAAAAGAGAAATTTATACAATATGGGAGCGTTCTAGCGACCGACTTGGTTTCTATGTTGTATAAATTTATCTACACTGTATATTAAGCCTCTAACTGACTTAGTGTTTGACCTACATTTAGTCTTTATTTACTACATTTTATGACGTCATGCGCAAACAGGTATATAGAGTATCGCTCTATCAAGATAGAGTGAAAGCGGGTCGTACCGTCTATATCTTGAACGAGGTTGGTGGACCCAATAAGCACGATAACAAACAAACGATAAAGTGATACATAGAGTAGCCTGTCAGAGGTTTATGGAAAAAAAGACAGGGAACATTTAAATTTTTTAGATATTTTCATTGGACAGAAATGTAGGGCAAACACTAAAGAGGAAAATTACTCCAATCAAGCTGAGACGCCATCCATTGACTTTACATAATGATCGAACTTTAGTTAGTCCTAACATAAAGTTGAAAAAGAAGTATGAAATTAAAATCACATGTAAGCGGATTTGGCTCACGAAAATAGCTCTGAAATATATAGATTGAACTCAGTCTGGCTTTTTTCATTATGTATCTCGGGTTGATACTTCAAGATCAAGGCTGATGACATGTAGAATTTCATCAAACTTTGTATGTTGACAGATGATTTTTATATCATGATATTTCTGAAGATTTGATTCTCTGTCAACATACAAAGTTTGATGAAATTCTTCTAGTAGCCAATTTATTTTTGCCCGATATACATCTGCATGTAGAATATGATAACTGACGCCTTTTAATTAACTAATTGACGGATGCAACATCAGAGAATTGTCTGATATATGACTCTCAAATTAAACAATAAAGGTACCGGTATATAATTATTTAATGCCATATATTCTGAATATGTTTATCTATGCATGTGACTGATAAATAATAAATGAATCAAGCTCAGAGATAAAATATCGGAGGAATGCAAATTGGATTCCCGTTATCGCTTTTTAATTGTTTTTTAAAAATGCTAAAACGCTGCATCTGCAAAACAGCGATTAAATTTTCAATCAGTTTCAGAGCGACTGTAGACTCGAGTGTACTGCGATAGGCTTCAAATGAATTTAAAAGTTTGGTAGCATTTTATAACGAAAACTTCAAGTAAGTCTACAAGTGTGATAGCATTTTTATAACGAAAGAATTATTGACTGTGTTGATTTTTGAGGATACTGCCGAAATGAGGAAGGTATCTATAAGATATGTCGGTGATTGTGGACCTAGTTATCACGTCGAGTGTATGATAGCTTTTTGGTTATGGCGAACGCTTCCATTCGTTTTGTTATTTATCGGAACTTTTGGAAATATTTTTAACATTATAATATTGTCACGGCAAAGGCTTCGAAAGTTTTCTACAAGTGTATATATACTGGTTCTTGCGATAACAGAATTAACCTTCCTATGGTCGGGTTTGATGCCTGCTACTATATTTAGCATAACCGGACATCCTTTCGAGGACCTGTCACTTTTTTCCTGTCGGATAACTTGGTATCTACGCTATACGTCCGCTGGTTCCTCAACGTGGGTCCTGGTGATGATGACTGTTGAAAGAATGCTGCTAACCAAAGCTCCAGTTTTCTCTAGAAATAAACTCACCCCGAGGAATGCCTGCATCGTGTCAGTCATTGTTTGCAGTATAACTGCTATTTTAAACAGCCATATGTTATACGGGCGAGAATTCAAAACAATAACAACAAAATCCAGAAGTGAAAGTAACTCAACAGCGGAACAAGAAAAGGTGCAGACTTCACTCTGCAAATTTGTTTCTCAAAGCTATAAAGAATTCTACTCGGGCATCTGGACTATTTTCATGCTCGTAGTCTTCGATATTGTTCCCTGTATCATCATCGCCATTGGAAACATAAATATCGCTGCGGTTCTTGTAACGCAACGGAAAAAATTGGCCAAAGTGCACCCTTCATCGCAAACTGTTACAAATCAAACGAATCTTGAGAGAACAAAGTCTTCAGTCAGATTGTTGTTCATTCTAAGCGCGTTCTTCGTTATGACAACAGTTCCGTACTTTGCGTTTATCATTGCAAGAGGGAAAATAAGGGCTCGGGAGCTTCCATCAGCAAGTTTGGCAACGTGGCAATTACTCTATGCAACTTTATTCATCTTCTGGTGCTGTAACTATGCTTTTAATTTCTTTTTCTATTTTCTCAGCGGCACACTGTTTAAAAACGAATGGAATCGACTGCTTGTGAAAGCTAAAAGTACTGTATACGGATAATAACAGGTAAAGCTGCTCGCTCCCAGATTTTGGTGACAATTTAAAGCTCTTCAAGTTCTCTGTAACTAGCATTCTTTAAAAAGTATTATAGCATTCTTTACTTTTATTCGTCAAATAAAAAGGCCCCAGTATAAATTCCTATAAAGTAAAACTAAATTGAAAATTATATGCTACAAAATCAAAAAGGGTTACTAACGCTTTTGAAAATCCAAATATAACCTTAAATTAAAGCGTGAACAAAGCCCATCAGCGAATTTTCACTTGTGGTGTTGATTCTTACATTTTCTTCTACAGTTTCTGTTTTACTAAATCATTTTAGAGAAACATATTTTCACCAGAAACAGTGAGCGAGCAGCTTTAACACGTAAGGCTATTGAAATAGAAGGATAAATGTAATTTTATGTTAGTCTCAAAGCTCAAGTAAATATGTGACCTATTTGTACATCATTTGCGGAATTATGATACATATATGCGATTCAGATATTTACTTCCTTGTTTTCGGTAGTTTTTCGACGTAGTCGTATACTTTTGATTTGAACTTCCGTTGGTATGGACGCGTTGCTAACCAACTTCGTTATAATGTGACCAATCAGAATCTGCAAATTATTGGCTAGCGTTTCGGTACCGGAATAAGCAGTGTACTGCCCGGGAGCCTTCTGAAACACAAAATGTGTTTATTACGTCACCTACGTCGACCATCTTTTTTTTTTAAAGATATTACTTGTTTATATTGTAAGTGTATTGTGTGTGAAGATAGATTTATATGCATATGGTTCTATATTGTACAAATCTGGTTTTGATTAACATGACCGCAGAATAATGAAAATAGTATCAATCAATTGTGTATTACGAAACGATATGTTGTTACACCCAGCACAAAAGTACATGTATGCTTATAGATAAAAAAGCTGGTAATATATATCTTACAATAAAAATAGTGTTTACTATGGTGCCAGTGATACATTTTTTTAAAATTGCATCGTCCGTCTGTCTGTTCGTCTGTCTGTCTGTGCGCCGGCCCTTACATTTTTTTCGTGTCCAGGCAGTAACTTTGTCATGCATTGAAGGGTTTTAAAATAACATAGCAGACATGTTAAGCACATCAAGACGATGTGTCGCATGCAAGATCCAAGTCCCCACCTTTAAGGTAAAGGTCACACTTAGAGTTTGAAGGTCACAGAATACTGTATATATGAACACATTCTTGTCCGGACTGTAATTTTGTCATGCATTGAAGGATTTTAAAATTAACTTAGCACACATGTTCAGCACATCAAGATTATGTGTCGCGTGCAAGACCCAAATCCCTACCTTAAAGGTCAAGGTCACACTTAGATTTTGAAGATAATGGAATCCTGTATATATGCAAACATTCACTTTGTCATGCATTGAAGGATTTTAAAATTGACTTGGAACAAATATTTAGCAATTCAAGACGATAAGTCGCGTGCAAGAATCACGTCCCTATCTCAAAGGTCAAGGTCACACTTAGAGTCTGAAAGTAACGGAATCCTGTATATACATGTATGCATACAATTGTGTCCGGTCTTTAACTTTGTCATTCACTGAAAGATTTTTAAATAACTTTGCACAAATGTTAGGCATATCAAGACAATGTGTCGCGTGCAAGACCCACGTCCCTACCTCAAAGGTCAACGTCACACTTAGAGTTCAAAAGTAATAGAATACTGTATGCATGGTAAATCTGTTATGCATGGAAGGATTTTAAAATTGCATTGCATAATTGTTGAGCACATGGAGAGGGCACTCTTACGAGGGCATTTGTCACTTGTGAGGGACAGCTCTTGTTTCGAAATGTTATTTCGTCTTTACGAAATCTTATTTCGTTTTTACAAAATGTATTTCGTAATAACGAAATAAAAGAAGTATCAGATTTCATTTCATGGGCACCGTAGTTCACTTATTGAATACGTTACAAGTCGAAATATTTTGATATTACACCTCTGTACCGGTTTATAATAACATGCGATTGTTAGCATAAACCCAGAGCGATCTCTTAAATGGATATTGCATTACAAGTAACATCTAAGACAAACTACTTCAATGAGACATGTTTTCAGTAAAACATAATGAACGAATTTTATGTTTTTCGGAGGTTTATCGAAATAAAAAAAAACGGTGAATTTTATCCTGATAATCTCACTTTTCACTCAGTGAAATTATCAAAACCTTCTACACGGATTAACGTAAAAAAGTATATCGAGCGTAATGAATGCTAGAAACCATACGTCGATGACATCGTTAATATGACGTCATATGTTTTTTGCTTTCTGATAATGTGTCCCAAATTTTTGATACTTTATTCAAAGATTCAAGATTCAAGATTTCTTTATTAGTTACGTGTACATATAATGTTTTGTGTTACATTATACAATTCATATCAAAGATCACAATAGGTGTAGCAGTATGATGTTTTAACAAATGAAATATTTATGCATTCTATATAAATACCCTAATTAAAACAATACACTTTAATACAAAAATTTCTATCATAAAGTTTGCATAAAGGAAGGATGAACTAAGTACATTGATAAAGAGAATTAGTTTCAAGTTTTCATTTGTTTAGAATAAGAGACAGTTTGTGGTTTGAAATTCAATCAACCTTTAAATTAAATATTTGTCAAAATACAAAGCTTATTAAAAAAGGCTTGAATGTTGTTAATTTAAATGTACAGCACATTCTTCCAAAAATCGAAGAATTAAAATTAATGATAAAAGAGAACAATATAGATATACTTGGTTGCTGTGAAACATTTTTAAATAGTGCTGTTAATGATTTTGAGGTTAATATTGAAGGTTATAATCAAGAAAGAAAAGACAGGGTTTCAAGAAGAGGCGGTGGCTTAATTGTATATCTGAAGGATTCCATGCAGTATAAAAGACGGGCCGATTTAGAAACAAATTTAGAGACGATATGGATAGAAATAATTTTGAAATACATGTACACCAAAAACTTTTTACTCTCATTTGTATATCGCCCACCAGATTCTTTACAAACATGGATAGATGATTATGAATTTCAATTAAATAATGCAACAGATGCTACATCAGAAATACATATTCTTGGAGACTTTAACATAAATTTTGATGATACAAACAATTGTAATAACACAAAATGGTCAGGAACTCTCGCAAAATACGGTCTAAATCGGTTAATAACAAAACCTACAAGAGTAACTAGGACGACTTCCTCTTTAATTGATCATATCTATACGACACAACCTGATTCAATACAATTTACGGAGGTTTTAGATATTGATATCAGTGACCATAAGCCTATTTCAATGTCAAGAATCACATCTTCAAGTTACACTCGAAAAAAACAAGGTGAACATGTTTAATTTAAATATCGCTGCTTTAAAAAGTTTGATGAAAATCTATTCAAATAAGATTTACTTCGATCTGATATCGAACTCGTTGAAACCTATGATAATCCCAACGATGCACTCAATGTTTTTTATAGTATTTTCACAAAACTACTTGATATCCATGCTCCCCTGAAGGAAAAACGAACAAAACATGTTTTGCAGCCAGAATGGATTACGAAAGATATAAATTATGCTAGAAAAATGAGAGATAAAATATTTAAATCTAACTCATTCGATGAATATAAAAGTTGGAGAAACAAAACGAACAATATGATAAAACAATCTAAAAAAGATTTTTTCAATAAAGCTGTTTTAGATAATAAAGATACTTCATGCATGTGGCGTAATATAAAAGAATTATCTACGGATAATACGAAAAATAAAAGAACAAACATTCCTGATCATATGAAATTCGATGACCAAATAATCGATGACAAACTTCAAATTTTAAATAAATTGAACACTCATTTTATTCACGTTGCTGAATTGTGCAATATAAAGACAGCTAGCATATCTGAACGATTTGAGTACTTAAAGAAATTGAAACTTCACACTGATAAAATACTTGGAGATAAACCTTACTTTACAATAAACAGAATTACGCCATACGAAGTGAAGAAAATTGTTGAACATATTAGCACTAAGAAATCATCTGGACTTGATGGAATAGGGCCTAGAATTTTGAAAATTTGTATTGATGTTATAGCTGTACCACTTACATCTATAATTAATACTACTATATCAACTGGTATATTTCCCGATGACTTAAAACTGGCCAAAGTAATTCCACTATACAAGAACGGACCATCAGATGATCCGAACAATTATCGTCCTATTTCAGTCTTACCAACTATATCACAAATAATTGAAAAGCATATGTCAAATGAACTACACCGGTACTTTAAGGAAACTGGTTTATTGCATGAAACACAGTCTGGTTTTCGACAGCAGCATTCATGTCAAACTGCACTCATTCGCCTGATTGATCAATGGTCTAAGGAGATAGAAAAGGGAAATTTTGTAGGCACTTTGCTATTAGATCTACGTAAGGCTTTTGACCTGGTTGACCATTCAATTTTAATGGAAAAGCTGAAGATGTACCATTTCTCGGAAAATTGTCTTAATTTATTTAACTCATATTTAACGAATAGAAAGCAACCGGTAAAGGTAGAAAAACTTGAATCAGGATTTGAGACAATTGTAAAAGGGGTTCCTCAAGGGTCCATATTAGGTCCTCTACTTTTTCTCATTTATATCAATGATTTGCCATTGCAAAAGAAACACACCTATGTTGATATGTATGCTGACGATATCTCATTATACACGTTTGACTTGTCAGTAAAAAATATTGAAGCAGATTTACAGTCTGATTTAAAAAATGTTGCAGACTGGTGTGATCTAAATAATATGGCACTAAATCCCATGAAATCATCAAGTATGCTTCCAGGAAATGCTAATAAATTGCGAAATAATTGTGATAGTATAAAGCTAGAAATAGACGGGAAACATATTGAAAGTGTATCTCAGCAAAAATTACTTGGGATATTCATAGATAATAAACTGACATGGGAGTTACAAACATCAAAAGTATACAATAAGCTTAATTACAAACTTTCACTTTTACGAAGAATAAAACTCTTTTTAAACAAAGAAATGAGAATAGTATTTCACAACGCATACATTTTACCAATATTTGATTATTGTTCTACATTATGGGGTACAGCTAGTCAAAAATTACTGCACAAAATCATTAATACACAAAGGGCTGCAAGAATGATTCTTGATAAGAAATTTGATGCTTCTTTTTACCCACTTTTGAAAGAATTAAATTGGCTATCTTTTCCCGAAAGAATTAAATATCACACCGGTATTTTAGTATACAAAACGATTAACAATTTTACGCCGCAATACATGCGTAATTTATTATCTTACGATAACATACAGACTAACTATAGCCTCAGGTCTAGAAATAAAAAAGATATTCGGCACCCAATATTCAAATCGAAATATACTAAACTAACTTTTCAACATGCTGGTATGGTAGTATGGAATTACATTCCTTCTGATATTAGAAACGCATCTACTCTTGCTTCCTTACGTATCATGTACAGACAGTATCTTCTTAATCGGTAACTGATCTCTGTTATTTCAATACTTTTGCTCATTACTGTAATTCATGTATTATTTCTCATTAATGTAACTCAGGTGTAATTGCTCATAATTGCATGTATGTGTTTTAGTGTTCATGATTTTTTATGTTTAACTGTTTTTGTATTATGAATGCAATGTTTATATGAAGGCCTCGAGGAAGATAAGTCCTCGGACTTACTGAGTTACCTTCTTTTAATAAAGAATTTTATTATTATTATTATTATTATTATTATTATTATTATTATTATTATTATTATAAATAGACTCAGCAAAAATAGAGTTTTAAACATAAAACAAACACACAAAAAAACGTATCGATGTAATATCACGAAACCAAGAATTATCCTCTATTTCAAAGATATAAAATTATCAACGATAAAAAAAAACGAAAAAAAAAAAAAAAAAAAAAAAAACCAGCAAGAACATGTATTTAAGGAAACATGAAAAACATTTTATTGCGTGACTTTATTTCTAACGTTTAACTGTTGTTGTTGTTTAACTGAAATGAGTGTAAGAGTTGCAAGATATTTTAGATTACAGTACAGATAAGGACTTTGTAAGTTTTGTTTTTATGTGTAGTAGTGACAAGTTTGTGGTGATTGTTGTAATTAATTTTGCTTCGTTATTGTGATATATACCTTTAATGCCTGTCTTAATAATGCTTACATTGTGTCGCAGACTTGCAGCAAATACTACGATCTATATAATGTTGTAGTTTGTAAGTGTTAATACACTCAACAGGTTTAGAAACGCAAAAGTGGCAAAATATTTGTTTTAGCAGTGTTATCGTGTTTCAAATTTATTCAAATTTCATACACACCAAAAACAATATGAAATTGAATTCTTGTGAAAGTTTCAATAATTCATCGCAATAAAAGAATTGAATAGAAATAAAAACAATAGCGTCATTCAAATAAAAATATTCAACAGGGGAAAATATTTGCGTTTCTAAATCGGTTCAGTGTAAATGATAGAATTATTTATGATACATGCATAATATTTACTGTCAACATAGTGACTGTTATAACAAAAAAAAAATAACTCACTTTTATCAAAATATTATATACTTTTGATTTGCTTATCCACGTTTTTGTTCATTATACAGGTAAGGTAGTGGTGCGTGTGCGTGCGTTCGCGTGCGAGAGAGAGGCGTTAAATTCTTTTGAAGGCCATTATTTGTTTTGTAATTCTTTATATGTGTTGTCTTTACAAAATAAAGCTTAAAGGCACTTTGATAGTTAAGATCTCTCTGACTGGAAAGTCCTTTCGCCAATTTTCATTAAGCTGCTCTACTCTCAAATAGGCAGGCAATCAACGAAACAGTTTATGTTGATGTGCACACTCAATTAATGTTTAAAACATGAAATTTTGCATTTAATATTTAATATCTGTAAAACAAAATCACGCAGACAAATCACGTGGGAATGCTCGCGTCTCCGCCATTTATGGATATTCTGTAGTAATCAATAAATAAATGCGACCAAATACCTGGATGGAAATATATATGTATAAATATCTTAGTTTCATACAAATGTACATTTCACTGACTGTAATTTCATCTAAAACATTCTGGTAACTGAATTATCTAGGTACTTGAGCCACCTGGATAACTGAGTTATCTAGGTAACTGAGCCATCCGGGTAACTGAACCATCTGGGTAACTGAGCCACCAGGTAACAGAACAATCTGGGTGACTGAGCCATCTTGTTAACTGAGCCGTCTGCGTAAATGAGCCAACTTCGGTAATCGAGCAATCTTGGTAACGGAGATGTCTGGGTAACCGAGCCGCCCAGGCAATTGAGTAACCTGGGTAACAGAGCCAACCGGGTAACATAACTATTTTGGTAACTGAGCCATCCGGGTACTTTAGGTATCTTGGTAACTGAACCAGCCGCGTAACTTAGCTATCTGGGTAACTGAGCAACCCGGGTAACAGCCGGCCGGGCAACTGAGCTATCTGGGTAACTGAGCCATCCGGGTACTGAGCAACCCGGGTAACAGCCGGCCGGGAAACTGAGCTATCTGGGTAAATTAGCCACCAAGGTTACTGAGCTATCAAGTTAACTGAGCAACCAGGGTAACTAATCTATCTGGGTAACTGAGTCATATTGGTAAATGAGCCACATGGGTTACCGAGTCATATAGGTAACTGAGCAACCTCGGATAACCGAGCCATCTGGGTAACTGATCAACCTTGGGTAACCTAGCCATCTAGGTAGCTGAGCCATCTAGTTAACTGAGTCACATGGGTAACCGAGCCATCTGGGTAACTGAGCCACCTTGGTAAATGAGCACCTTGGGTAACCGAGTCAGCTGGGTAATTGAACCCTCCCGGGTAACTGAGCCATCTGGGTAGCTGAGCCATCCTTGTAACCATACCATCACGGTAACATTCCCTCACAATGTTTATTTTCCCTATTGTGTAAAGGGCTGTATGGCTTATGTATTTTTAGGAAAAGTTCGTTTGTCAAATGATTTATTCCATTACCCATCTACATCAATAAAAAGTTAAATTCATGATTTGTTACCATCTTTTATGTTTCAGCTTAACTGGCGCTGGTATCCGTTAACAAGAGGATAGACTGATATACATACGAAAGTATGTGTCTCAATAAAATGACACATATGTCCTCTAGGTGATTATTTTATTATCATATTGTTTCAAGCCATGTTGAGCCTGCACACATTTGATTTATTGGTAGTTGAACATAAACCGTGAACATTCCCTAAAACGTATATTTGATATACTCCATACGAGAATCATCAGTTATACGTGTTTGTCTCTCTTGCCACCAAAACAAAAACGAAAGAAACGAAAGATGCGTAATAAAAAAGAAAAAAGCAGATTGCTTCCCGTTGCGACTGTAAAGGAGTAAATAACCCACAATAAAAGATTCGAATTGGTAAATACGAGTCATATTTCGGCAGATCGCACTCAACCGCTCAGAGTTTTGAGTGATGAAATTAGACCATGCG
The DNA here is from genome assembly GCA_022818135.1 of Saxidomus purpurata. NCBI lineage: Eukaryota > Metazoa > Mollusca > Bivalvia > Venerida > Veneridae > Saxidomus > Saxidomus purpurata. The sequence goes on along the minus strand of JAFMSR010000009.1, from coordinate 47,064,646 downwards.
ATCGTGTAACTAGATATAATTTGCGCGCTGGTCGAGTGGTTATAGCTCTGGACTACCAATCCAGAGGTCCCAGGTTTGAATCCCGACCGGGGCACTGGAACACTCAGAAACGCTTTTCAGTCTTAAGATGAACTTGTAACAAGCCCAGAAGTAGTATTGCGTGTATCGGTGATTTACACCGGGGACGTAAAAGATTCGTATAGAGCTAGGCGTTAGTACCGGTATTCCCTTGTATCTGTCTCTTCAACCTGCGCCAGTCAGCGTTCTTGTGGAGGCTGGGACTATAAACAATGAAAACATTTACATCTTAGAAGCTCAGTAACTTAATCAATATGAATAATGTTTCTTTGATTGGTATATATATAGTTGTGTTTATTGTAACTTTTATATAAATCCAAATATGGGACAACAAAATGTACACATGGAAACCAATTTCGGCTTCGCCTCAGTTGTCCATTTTGTTTTATCGGCTGGTATGGTCCTTTTTGCCCTCCTTTAACTATTACTTAAAAATATTTGGAAGCTTCTAATACGAGCGTCATAAAATAAGACTTTTTTATGATCAAAGGAATAAATTGGGTACTAGTATTAAAGCTGCGCTTACATTTCTTCAAATTAAAACAGTTTTATACTCTAGAAGTTATAGGAGACGCCTATGTTAATCGATAAACGGAACAGAAATAAAGCTTTTACATGAATATGCGCAAATCGTTAACACAAAGCGTTGCAAGCGTTTTTAAATTATGTGCATTACGGAAGCGTTAAAGAGCCACCCTTTTTCAAAGAATATTAAGTAGAAACACGTTTTCTTGTCGTAAATTCTATTTTTTAAATTATTGTATTAATTTATTTGAGGCTTCAACGTAATGTTTGAGATCTGAATATGTTGAATGGGAAGAAAGATAGATTTCTATTTTTGTCCCAACTTTTTACACCAACTGTGTGTGTGCAGCTTAAACTTAGTGCTAGTCACATTGGACTTTATACATGTAAAGAGAGACGAGTCGTACGCTGCAAATTACAAAATAAAAAGTAACGCGATTGTTTGTAATTATTCGCTGCATCCATCACAACAACAACACCACCAACAATAATAATGGAAATAATGATGAGAGAGTGTTGTGATTACAACAAAAAGACGTATAACTCTTGCTTAATTGTCACTTTAATAATATGTATGTTATTCATTATTTACTGATATCGGGATATTGGTATCAGGTGCGGAGATAGATATAGTACGGTTTTATCCGTTTTGCAATGATGGCGTGATAGACGTATATTGTGTGCCTGATATTTATTAGCAAAGATAATTACTTGGGTTTGTTCATCAAATTGCCTCCTCTATTAAAAACGCCAGGCAAATGTGTGCTTATGAGACACCTTTCCGAAAACAAATATTAATTTATTGTTATATTTCATAATGCGATAATATATACTTCACAACTTTGAAAAAGGGGCTTGGCGGGTATTTTGTCATCAGTACATTGTGCAATCTGGAAAATTCAGGAACAACGTGCTTTTGTTATTCCTTGCTTTTATTCAGCAATTTCATTACAAAATTTCATTTGTAAACGACAGCTATTTTTATATGATGAGGTAACTCCATTGCTCAAAATCTATACTTATTCAAAAATTTGCGTTTTTAAAGTTGCTAAGAACATATAATTGTTTCTGCTGTGACAACATAGAATATAAACTTTTTTTACCGTAGAACTGGGTCCTAATATATAAGGACCCAGCGTAGAAGGATTGTGTCTACCATTAAGAACGGTTGTTTAGATTGGCACTGGTTCATAGCTTTAAATTTGGCAGTGACTTTGCAACAAGTGCGTGCTCGATGAAGAGACAGGTCTGAGTTTTAGTCTTTCCGCATTTCAGATTTTAATAAATATACATTTCTGACCTTTCCGATTAAATGAAACTGTACAATCCTAACCATATACAGGATTTAATCAGTAGAAAAGGTTTAATCATTTGTTCTAGCATAAAATGTGCTGTTTTTGCCCATTGTGCCGGTGTTTTAACAGGAGAAAAAACGTGTGTTAACCGGGATATTCACGCGCCATAATTATAACCCGTTTTCATTTATGTGCAGTACAGGGCCATTGTAAACAATGGAACTGTCTCCCAATTCTTACATAATGTACGGCGTCAACAGTGTCGGGCTTAAAAACCGTTGGTGAGGTCAAAAATATGACGTAAACAACCTGGACGTAGTCCCGCGCATTATTGAACTTCTACCAGTAAAGGCGTTTCATTTTTATGATTTTTTATGCTATTTATGCTAGAAGAGCGCTAACGAACGTTTTTCTCGTGTTATAACGCCTGCAGAAATCTTCGGGACACCAACCATCCATCGGGATCATTCTGCAGATGTTATAACACGAAAAGACGTGTGTTAACCCTACAGTCATTTTAACATTTGCGACGGTTTATACGTTTTAATGGCCGCAGTTAAAAAAAGAATTGAGGTCATTAAGTCGCATGTTTCAAAATTACAAAGCAGTTAACAATATAACGACAGCTGTTATGGGTCTCGACACAAAAACAAATATATGCAAGTAAATGTTATATAGCTCACAAAATTAACTCTCTACATGAATTTTCAGTATTTATTTAGAAGCTGACATGTAATATCAGTTACGTAATGGCAAGTACGGTGCGTTGATGTTAATATAAATTCTATATTGTCAATATTATCCCCCATAGTTTCTTTAGACAGTTACTGTGCGGTTTCACAAAACCAATGTACAAAATCAGTATAGTAGGCTTTTTGTCCAAACGGCTGCGAAATTAATCGTTTCGATCAATATACAACAAACAACAAAGTTACAGACAATAATTAAGGATTGAATGACAATAGTGTCCATTATAATACCGTTTATTTCACGCATTACTATTCTAGATGGTAACAGATAGTTGTTGACAGCGGATGTGATTGCACGGGGAACTATAAATTAAACTTTGTTTATTTTTCATCGTCGAAATGCCGCAACCAAACTTTTATTACGTAGGAGACTGTGGGCCGCGTTATTTCACTGAATGCAAAATAGCGTACTGGCTATGGCGTATATTTCCGTTTGTTTTACTATTTATCGGGACTTTTGGGAATGTTTTAAGCATTATTGTTTTATCCAGAAAGCAAATGAGGAACTATTCCACCACCACTTTCTTACTGGTTCTGGCCGTAACAGAACTAACAGTGCTATGGACATCTTTAGTACCAGAAACAGTGTTGGGAATTACGGGAATACGGCTTGAAGATCAGTCTCCGGTTACATGTCGGCTTCGATGGTGGCTAGCGTTGACTTCGGGTTCTCTTTCAACTTGGATTCTTGTACTACTTACTCTAGAGAGGACACTGCTTACGAAAGCACCAATTTTCTCCAAAAGGAAACTCACACCAAGGAACGCTCTCATTTTATCACTAGTAGTTCTTTCAGTGATTGCCGTGCTAAACAGTCACATGATTTTCGGACTCCGCTTCCACGATATCACTGGCAACGTCAACCCGGGTCAAAATGTTACAGCACCACAACCGCCATTCAAATGTTTTTTCAGTTCAGTAGAATATGGGAACTTCTACACTCACTATTGGAATATAATTGTGTTAACAATTTACAATATGGTGCCCGCAGCTATTATCATAATTGGGAATATCAACATTGCAGTAGTACTTGTTTGTCAACGAAAAAGCTTAGCGAGGGTAAACCCTTCTACACATCCTGGGGATAAAAATAAACGGAAATCCTCGGCAAAGATGTTATTCATTCTAAGTGCGTTTTACGTACTCTCCACCACGCCTTGGTGCATCTACTTTCTTGCAAGAGGACAACTAACTGACCTAAGCGAAGAAAGTTTTGCAAAATGGCAGTTAGCTACAGCTGTAGTGAACATCTTGGTGTATTGCAACTTTTCCTTCAATTTCTTTTTCTACTTCGTCAGCGGTACGCTTTTTAAAAGTGAGTGGAAGCGACTGGTGAAAAAGGTTCAGAGCGGTTTTCAGAGAACGTCCACAAGATTTGCAACGTAATAGCTGACAACGCTTCAAGAGAGCGGAGTTATGATTGGTTAAGAAAATATCACGTGACCATTTGTAGATACACGAAACAAAACTTAATTGTATCGTGAGCATGTGATATTACTCTAAGTTTTATCAAATAAAAAAGAATCAATGACAAACGATACAGAGAGTGATGATGAGTGATATGACAACATCATGTAGTTAATGGCTGCTAAATACAAGAGCAACCGAAACTCGGAAAATAGGTTTTTTGGGCATAGTGGAGTAGTATACCACCGGAAGTGCTATTGAGCCATTCTGCACTAGTCAATTGCAATCATTGCCTTCACACTGTAGGGGAACTCGGAATGGGAGGGGAAATTGCCGTGTTTTTAGTATCCAGCTTTCCCATGCAGGAGTTATGTTATGTGTTGTAACTGAGGGGCAGGAGTGTTAAAAAGGATTTGACATTATATAAATATAGTGAAAATGAAAGTGGAAATCTGTTTGTTTTTTTAACATTATACATATTCGGATATCCACGATAATCTTTCCGGCAAATAATTATTCAAATTACGGAAAAACACGACTAGAACATAGCGCCCCCTGTTATCAAAATGTGACTTAAAATTTTGAAATGACATTATACTTAGTTCTATTTTGCCTAGTGCCTGATAACATTTTCCATACTGGTTGATCACTTCGTGTATTTTGCTCTTGGATGCATTACAAATTAAACAAGATAACCACAGCATGATGAAATAAACCATTACGCTAGATTGCACTGTCATTCAGTCAAATGAAAATATGAAAAAGGCATCATGGCCTAAACAACATACAAGTTGTTACTTCCAGCAAGCATGGCACCATTGTCAACAAGCGTGATGAAAGTGCAAGCATGCATAATGACAGTACCAATAGTCAATGAGTAAATTGTAACAGTAAGCGGGCATCGTGTAATTTTTGCCTAAATATCATTCCATAGACAGCGATACCGTGCGCATGTTTTATGATCTCATGTAATCCTTAAAGACGATCACTAAAGTTTAATTCTTGGCTATATATCAAATATCTGTATATTTTGATGTTGTTTAATCGAATGTCACAAACAATTACTTTTGAATAAAAAAACATACAAAAGGATTATTTTGAGCAATAATATCACTTTAATATTTTTAAACATATATTAACTATAGCAAAAAAATCAGTATATCAAGAAAACTTATTACCTCCCTTTAAAAGCACCCAAAAAGTCAGTGTTTAGCAAAGGTGGACTTTTAAACTGTGTTAAATGCTTTCAGAAGGATACTTTTTTGTTACATATTACTTGTAAGTGTTTCACTTTACACAATTTGTCCAGTTAAAGTTTCATTTAGCTATCTGTATTACATCAGTGGCAATAAACACACGACCTCCCCTCCAACACCACCCTCCCACCCGAGACAACAGCTCATTTTTCTCAATAAAAAGGCTGGTTACCTATCATTTTTAAATTAGTTCTCAATAAAGTGACGTTTGAACAATTCTACTGCGAAAAGTTAAGAAATTCTCAATGCTTGAACATTAAGAAAAAAAACTTTGAAAAATGACTAAAAAATTTACATATTGTTTTACAGAAACTAGTTTCTCTTTATGAGTTTTTTTCAGTTTGAATACATTATTTTGAAATCTCAATTCATGTAGTTTCATAAAATAGGATCAATTGCTTAACATTTTGAATAAAAATCAAAGGTGAGTTGCCAAATTTAGAGATTTATTATTGATAAACATGAGATAGGGGTCATTTTCACTGCTTTCGGGGGTATACTACAAAAGTGTCCATTACTTCTAAATAAGGCTGGTGACCTACCTTTTTATTATATATTCTGACTAAGCAGGTATTACCCTAACAACAAACGAAATTTCATAAAATTCTCATTGCTTGAAAAAAATGATGAAACTGTAGCGTCATTTTCACTGCTTTCGGGGGTATACTACAAAAAGTGTCCATTACTTCTAAATAAGGCTGGTGACCTACCTTTTTATTTTATATTCTGACTAAGCAGGTATTACCCTAACAACAAACGAAATTTCATAAAATTCTCATTGCTTGAAAAAAATGATGAAACTGTAGCGATCGTCTTCACGTCAACTTGCGTAGCCGGAAATGACGTCATTACTCAGAAAAAGCACAACTGGCGTTCTTCAAGTAAACAAATAGCGATATTACAACTTGCCTTTGTTGTCGTAATGCAGCTGTGTTCAAAGTGACAAGAAGATATATATTTAAAGGTGTTCCAGCAATTTGCTTGTGACTTTCATAATTGTGACATGCATAAGGCATAGAACAACACTACTGTAACCAGCAGATATATATTTCTATGTTTCCATTATAAGGACAAGATGTAATATGTAACTTTTTTAGTCTCAAAGCCTAACAGCATCATATGAACACACTCTATAGATTCGTACTATTATCGTCCAATGATATTAACCGTTCGGACTTACCAGTTTTTTAAATAAGACATTATTCAATAATATTTACTCTAAAAATATTCAACAGCGCCATTTTTATAACCGAAGTGCAAATCTGATGTAAATCGTCTTCTGATAAAAGCAACAATTACTTCAGGAAGATCGTGCACTTTGCTGTAAACAGATTGACCAAGATGCATGAATCTGTATATTATAATGATAGTTTTATTCTCATTTAATATAATAAATCTGTGCGATTTACTTTAGCTGTCTTGCCAATTAGAGGAATAACTCGGCATATTGTTGATCATTATTTGATCTGGCCAGTTTGTAGGGTACATAAAATGTATTATTATTCAACTTTACAATATTACACTCTGTATTAGATCAATTGCACACATGATATGAAACAGGTAGAGCTAATACAAAGCATAACTGAGCCAATATGAGAAAAGCAGGGCCAATACGAGAAAAGCAGGGCCAATATGGAATTCAAGCATTCTGATTGGTTAAAAAGAGAGGGCCAATACGGAGAAGTCACTTCCGTTAGATTTTTAAACGACGACATTTTGATTTTAGACTCATGCTGAAATCGAAAAATGACTGTAATTTTTTTATTTTTGATATTTTTATATTTTCTATTTATGGGTATTCATTTTCTTAGTTAGATCATTTTCTATCCATCCATAACAGTTTTGAAGTAAATTTCGAGAAAAAGTTGATTTTCATTTTTTCATCCCCCCTCCTATATATTTATTTCTTCTTACTTGTGTCAAAATGCGATTCAAACGGTGAGAAAATAAATCTACCATGTCCATTGAGTTGTGGATAAGGAAATCTCACCCTCGGGTTGAGATACGTCCAAAAAAACTCGACAGAGCCTCATTTTGGTGACGTATCTCAACCCTTGAGTGGGATTTCCTTATCCACAAGTCATGAACATGTTAGATTCTTTTTATATTCTTGTTTATTTAGCCAATATTGTAAAGTTGAATGATAAAATTATCATTAATCAAGTGATTTCATATTGGCCTTGTTATTTTTCCGAGGGTTGGTCGTATTGGCCCAAGGCCGAAGGCCGAGGGCCAATACGACTATCCGAGGACAAATAACAAGGCCAATATGAAATCACTTGATTAATAACATTATAATATAACTCTCATACTTGCTTATTCGTGCCGATCACTTATAATCATGACATGGATGTAGGTCTTTTTTAACAATAACAGATGTATTTTTATATTGAACAAACGGTACTTGGTGGTGTGCAATTGATAAATCAATTGTTAGCTGTTTGCGTGATATATTGATCTAATGGTGTTTGTAAGTTCTATTTATTGTACAAAGCTTTATTTGTTTCCAAAGTCATGGTATATACATGTTTTGTTTGTAGAAGTGTTTGATATTATTATTATTATTATTATTATACCATCATAGTAATTATCACTCAACAGTATACGCTTCATATTACAACAATTTTATGTATAACGTTTTTTATAGGTTATTTTGTATAATTGCATATGAATTGAGAAATAAATAATATATATCTATCTCCTTTCTTGTTATGCAAGTGAAGCTATACATTATACATTGCAGGTTATGTTAGATACGTAATATCCAAACAAGCATGAGCATGTTTCATCCATGCATACATGTATATATGAGAGGGACAGATTGGTGAATTGCCGCCGACCCCACTGCATGCCCGAACTCACAAACACCATCCGAAACGCACATGCATACATGCATAGGTGTACACAACACTAAAGCATCGCATGAGCAAAATTACTAAATGATTTAACAAATTATAGCTAGTCAATACTGATGTTTAAAGGGTCAACAATTTATGTACAAATTGTCACGAAATATTTTGAACAGTAAAATACATGTAGTGATTTTCTTCTAGACATTTTAGTTTGCTTTTTAGTTACACTAGTAAAAGTTTTAAATATAATCAACTATTGATTTGATAAGTATCTATCTGGTAACCAATTTGACTCACATATGCGGCTTGAAAAACATGGACACATTTTGAAATATTTTGGTTCTTTATTCTGCCAGTATATCATAATAGCATATATTGGTGAAATGTGTTGTTCAGTCCAAATAAAAAGTAATTTCAAACCACCGAAATGTATTCTTATATTTCATATCTACACACTCGTAGATCAATTTAGCGTAATATTGTTGGTCCATTACACATCATATCTGAATTTCAAACTAACAATCAATTTCCATAGTTACCAAATGTATCTTACACACCGACTATAGTAGACTAGAAAAGGTGTGGTTTTACGTTTCAAGATCTAAAATAATATCACATCCTCAATTAAATGGTAAATAGATACTTTTTTTAATAGCATTCCCACATACATCCGACATTAAGGTATCGTTCATTCGTGTTGACAGCTGAATACCCGAGATGAGAGTATGGAGTAAAAGCATTCGAAAGAATTATTATTCCATAGTGAAAATCTGCTCCGTTTTCGCCATTTGTATTGTCAGAATAGTTCTTGTATCAGTAATGTTCAGGACTGGATAGAATTGCCTATTGAAGCCAAATACTTTGTAATAAATGTATGTAAGAACGGGAAAGGAATTTCCGGAAATACCGATGCTACCAATACACGCTAAATTGAAAATATACGTGTTTGTCATATGAGTGAATGATGAATGTAGTTGCGTGCGAAAAAGGCTAATGTCAAGGAGATGAATTCACTTAAAATGTTGCACAGGGAATAATGAATTTAGATGTTCTTCTATTAAAGACAACTAATTATCCAAATTTTCTTCGATGTTGCCTTTTTCACGTAATATTGTTAGCACTTATTATATAATATGTTATGCGCAATAACAAAATGTGTATAAAACTATTTATCAAATTTATTGAAGATATAACGAAACAAGGGAGATAAATTACATCGATTTTAATCATTTCAATAGTTTGAATTGTCTCCCTTGGTATAAAAGATTGTGAGTTTTCCCGTTTAACAAGCTCACTTACGTTTTAAATATATTTAATAATTGTAATCATGAGGACACTTATAAAAATTTCATAGAACTCTTACTAGGTTAAGCGAGTATCTTAAAGTGTCAAGAAAGAGAATTAATGTAACGGCCGTGAAGTGGTTTTCTTAAGACCCTTGTGAATGTGGGAACACTAGTTCCACAGAGAATGGAAAATTCTACATACATGAAGAGCAAATACTTCTTACATCATTTATTTAATGTCCGTTTACTTTTTATTATGTAGGGGTTATAAGTACACTTTTGTGTTTTATAACCGCTGAGGATTTTTTGATATATTTATGTGCAGAGTTCATTAAATAAATGATGTAAAAAGCATTTGTTCTTCATTTATGTAGAGTTTTCCATTCTCTGTGGAACTAGTGCAAACCTGGGACTGTTAACTGTTGTAACTAACCGAAAGCAAAATCATGATGATTATAATGTATTAACATATTGACAGTCACACCTCTTTGTAAAATTATATGAGTAATTAAAATATGAATCTTTACCTTACATAAAAGCGTATGTAGAAGTAACAAAAAGATGAAAGGATGAAACCATACAGTGTTCTGTTCATACAAACATTAGCACAAACTTGTCCAAATGTTGGGTTTCAATCGATTCATTAATCTGAAATGACTCTTTCCGTTTGCCTGTTAAAAAAGAATTATATATAATAGCAGTTAACTATGTCTTGACAAGCGAGACATCATGACGTCATTAAAGACGAAAACTTTCAATTCATGACAAACTATAAATATCCGCGTAAAAACCCGTTACATAATTATCTTTTAAGTGATATCTAGTCATGTTGAACAACATAGTCTAATGAACAACTCTTTGTCGTCTTGTTGCGATGTTACAATTACTACGCATCAGACTGTAAATTATTGTTTATAAGACGATGAACAGCGCTGGAACAGATGTTATTTCATAAATAAACAATCATTTTTTGTGAGTAAATCATTAAACACAAACCTCATAAGAGCTCTAATAATGAATTGCATTGAAAAACTATTATCCAAGACTATTATACCCAATATTTTTGATTACGAATTTACTGTCGCCGTTAAAAATAATTGCGACCATTGAACACCGTATATACAGTCGCAAATATCAAAATTACAAAACAGTTAACCATATATTTACTTGCAGATATCAGTAATTTGGTTCACTTCAATTGTCAAATCTTTCAGCTTTAATGCACAAACCAAACTTTCACTATCAGCAGCAAATTTCATAGGGGAACAAATATCTAGCGCAAATGTGACATACTTTATATTATTAAACGGCCCTCGCCGGATCTACCATTACATACAAAACAAGTGAAGTAAGTCAAGTGTGTCAGCTTGCTGAAAAACATATTATCTTTAGGTAAGAACCTTATTTTTCAAAACAAAATGTTTGTTTTATAGATTATAGTACTTACTAAATAGTTTAAAAGAACCAACTTGTGCCGCGTTTTCTAATGTTTTTTTGTTTGACAGAAAGAAAATTAGGTCAGGCGTTTGTTGGAATAACATGATTTTGAACTTATTCAATTTATCCTGGCTCTATTTGATAACTGATAACATCAGTCCAACACAATACTCAACGATATGCGAACATTTTATCATTATTTAACAAAAGGAGAGGCCTTTGGAAAACTCTGAAATAGCTTCCCCAATCTAGCATATTCTCCTTTAAAATTCGCCATGTTTTCCATTGAAGGAAGCCTGTTTATAACACTGATGTTATTGTCAATTTTGTCAACTTTTTCAATCAACAGTTTGATGTTTTTCAGTATTTCATCCACTGTTTGTTCGTTGCCTTCTTGTTTCTCTGCACCACTTTTTCGGGGTTCAGTGTGTTTTGGTGACCTTTCAGGTGCGGCTGTTCTTGTTGCTTCTTCAAAAAACACTTGCAAAAGATCTAAACGATTTATTTTTGTCAAGCACGTCTGGAGTAGTTCTGAAAGTTTCAAGAATCAGGAATACCACTTAAAATAACCTCTTATCAATAAAAGTGTTTTAAACTATTAAATTGGAGTGTGCTACAATACTGTCTGAAAAATGTAACAACAAAGTTATTTTCAACGACGCGTTGAGCACCTTTACCACTTCATGAAGTATGAAAACAGGAGGGATTACGATTTTATGAGTAAACAGAATATTACTCACCTATGATTGTCAAGCAAAAGTAAACAGGTCAAATAAGAACATGTGTATACCTCTGACAGTATTATTAATCGATATCAGTTGCCACCAGAAAGTGAATGAGTAAACTGTTATAAAGTAAGCCACTTCCACTTGATGATAAAGTTGGTTTTGTTACACCTTTTATGTAACACCATTTGACAGATGGTGTTTTCAATGTATGTCCGTTCGGAATAAACATATATGAAATTGAATAATTCAGCTAACAATGCAGAAACAAATTATTTTGTTACGTTTGAACTGAGTATTAAAATGTAAACAAAAACCGTTGTAAGACAATTTAAAATTTACCAATCGGGTTAACAGTATCTTCCCCGTCGCCACTCCTTTTTTTCCGTTCCTTTTCTAACATCATGACGAAGAATGGTATCATTCCACTCTTCAGAAGTTTATTGTCATCTTCTGTCCACTGATATCCTTTTTGCAGCTTCCGCTGTTCTTCAGGGGTTATTCTTTTTGATATTTCTCTGAAGGCTCTGAACACTGGATCTACAAATGTAATTGTATGAAATGATTAAGAAAACTAATCAAAAATGCGAGCGAGATCTTAGAACGAATACTTTAAGTAAATTTGAAAGTGTGGGTGTTTAAGGTTGCTTACGTAAACGGCATGAACATTACAGCTAGGACTAACAAAGGTAATCATTGAAAAGTCTTTACAAAAGTACGTCAACATTACCGGTACGTTTTGAACGCCATTATAAATAGTTTGCCTATCCTTTGTTAAATATTGTACGTTCATTTGAATTAAGAAAATGGCTAGAATTGAATACCTCCGCTAAAGCTAATCGAAATACAATCATGCACTGCGGCCTTGATCATTGTCTCGTACAAAACACATTGTCGTGCTTTAATATAAGAATAACTCGCCTTCAGCACTTTGTTCACATGTGTTGCACAAAAATAACATTTACTCAACAAAGTTTATCTAAAGTTCATATATGCGCTGTGACCTTGACCTTTGCTATAGGGACATGGTTAAAATCCAATGTAAACATTCAAAAATTATTTATTAGAAACGAAGCGGACGAACGCACTAACGGACTGACAGGGGTACACTTTATACATTTCAATCATTCATCAAATAGCGGGGGGTATAAACCGTCATTTTCAGCATTTTGAAATACTTTGGGATATATTGTTCCACAGAGCAATGTAACATAAAACGTCTTAGCAGTTGATAACTTTCATTAAACTTTAGACTTCTATTATCGACATGACTAAGTTTTAAATCCAGTTCTTAACTGATACTTGAGTCAATAAGACTCATTTATAACATTCTTGTAGTAAACGTTATAACTTTTGTTGACGAAACAAATTGTATTATAAAAAGTTCTCTAGTTACTGGTTTCGTCTCGTTTATAGGTGAGTTGAAAAAGAGTCTCGATATCTCCGAGCCGGAACAGGACAAAAATGTAAACAACATTAGTAGGTTATAGTTTATCTTATACTCTCGTATAAACGTTACACTTTTATTCGAAGAAAAGTGACAATGTGGTTCAACTAAATGATGATTATAATATTCGAGTATCAATAAAATTAATGTCAAAATCTAACCGGAACTAAAGTCAGGAAGCCCCATAAATGTTTGAAGATCACCGTGTATTTCGGACATAATCATGGTATTCATCAGCTGAAAAAAAACATTGTAAATACAATGTAGCTATACAAATCGTAGAACCTGTCTCTTGAAATTAAAGAAAATTAGAACAAAACGTTTATGCTTGCATTATATATATCTAGTTTGTAATGCTCACCATTAAAGATTGGGGCTAAATGCGGCTAGACTAAATACAGGTTATCGAAATGGGCTGTGGTTGATAAGTAATTAAAAGAATGAACAACACGTTGTGTTTGCTTTCAACTTCTATTGCCGTATCCAAACTCGTATACATATACAAAACAAAGGATGTGACGTACAATACGTCACGTAAAGTATGGCGTCAAAATAACATCATAATCATAAAGATACAAATGAGCGCTATTTCCGACATTCTGGGGGCCGCGAAATGATAATTGTTTTTAAATCCTCGATATGTCTTGAAATATGAACTTCTAGAATAATAATTCATTACTTAAGAAACTTTAACTTATAAGCTGAAAGTATCCGTTGAAACACTTAAGTAAAGTCGACTTGAATGTTCATAACATTTTCACTGTAAGCCGTTATATAAAATCTCGAACAGTAATGAATCACAGAGTCTGTAAGCTAAGAATATTACTCTTCGTCAGTTCACCACTTTTCGCGTGAATTTAAAAATTATCAGTCACTTAGTCTCTGAAGGGTACAGTTTTACAATTGGTCCAATTGAAATGCATCCATTAGATTTAACTTAAGCTGCACGGATAAGTCCATCTTTCCCATATATCTGTTCATGAATCACACCTAACCTCCACCGCGCTCGAGGTGTATCTTCATTGATCTGCACAACGTCGCCTATGGATATCGTGTGCTGGTTGTTACCCGTCACTCGGTGATACTCGCGCAACGCCGTCACATACTCGTGTCGCCACCGCTCCCGGAAGTTATCGATAAGTTGCTTCCGGACCCTGGCTCGCCTAGTTATGCTATTACGATTGCTGTCTGTTGGGTCTGATACAGATTCGATTTGCATACTCTTGGTAGGTAAGCATCTGACTTGCCGACCGTATAATAAGCGAGCCGGCGTTAAAGGTACTGGATCTGAAACATCTGACGTCACGTAGGTAATTGGCCGATCGTAGTACAGCTTCTATTTCTGTGATTATCGTCTAGAGTTCTTCTAACGTAATGATTTACCGTCAAAGAATTTTCTTTAATGTGTTCTTGGTAAGTCCAATCAGGCGCTCCCACCGTACCACGGAACTCTCGTCGGTATGAAATACCACTGTGTTCCCTCCTGGCCGAGTTTTTCTTGTATAGACTGGGATTCGAACAACTGACGTTAATGCTTTGATGCAGCTTGGAAAGTTGTTGCATTATCAGATACCATTATACGGGGTACTGACTTCCTGCTGCAAAATCGTCTGAACGCTTGCAGGAAATAATTTTCTGTCAGATACGGGACTACTTCTAGGTGTAATGCTCGCACGTGAAAAAGCATATGTATGCTTTATTTTCATTCCAACGGTGGTCTTTAACGTGTAGTGTGCCAGTAAAATCAACTCCTGATACTGTAAATGGTGCGCTGTCTTCAAGGCGAAATTTTGGTAGGGGTGGTGGATTCGGGCTTTTGTATGGTTTTCCATTTACTCTTTTACATGTTACACATTTTCGTAGTTCTGTCTGTACACATCTGCGAATTGACGGAATCCAATATTTCTGACGTAAGTACGTTATTGTAGCGTTTTCTCCGGAATGTAGCTGGCGTTCATGGACGTCTCGGACAAGTTAGCGTGTGAAAATGTGTTTGTTAGGTAGTAAATATGGGAATTTTGTGTCATCTTCTAACAGTGCGTTCTGTATTCTTCCGCCGCAACGTAAATCTCCCCTGTCACCGATGAACAGCCTTAACTGACATACTATGGGTAATTTGTTCTCACTTGATTTCAAGTTAGACAACTCTCTTGAGTATGCTGTGCGTTGACAATTCTGTAGCCATATATATTCTGCCTCCTGTAATTCTTTAACAGTAAATGATTTTCTTTGTCTTTTCTCTATGTTAGCTCTGCAGTTGTGTATGAACCTAAGTATGTACGCCGTAACACGAACTAACTTTCTGTAGCTACTATATTTGGCAATAGACATTATCTTGTGTATACCCTCTTGGAGTGTAACAGCTCTTGTTCTGATTCTAAAGTATCACCGGTTATGGTTGCCATGGTGATAGCTTGTGACTGCTTCCAAAGAGGCCATTGACTTTGGTATGTTAACCAGTCTGGACCATACATCCATAGTTTGTTGTTTTTGTACTGGCTAGCTGTTATACCTCTTGTAAGAAGGTCGGCTGGATTGTGCTGGGTAGAACAATATTTCCACTTCCGCTTGAGTGTAAAAATTCTTATCTCCGTAACTCTGTTTTGGACGAATCTGGGCATTGATCTTGTGGTATTCAACCAATGCAACACAATTTGGCTATCAGACCAAAAAGTAACGTCTTTCACTTCAATCGCTTGTAGAAGGTGGTTTGCTAGACGTGCGCCTATAACTGCTGCCATAAGCTCTAATTTTGGTAAAGTTAATTTCTTCAATGGCGCGGCGCGTGACTTAGCCATTACCAATGATGATTCATGTTTTCTGCAAAGGTAAGCTGATGCACCATAAGCATGGATACTTCCATCTACGAATACATATAGTGTATTGTCGTCTGCAACTGAGTAATTGTCGTCTGCAACTGAGTATTGTCGTCTGCAACGGATCTGTTGAACAGACGGTGTGGAATTCTTATATCACTTACGTTGTTTATGTCACGTGCTAGACTGATCCATTTTTGTCGCATGTCGTCTGATAAGACTGTATCCCATGTGTATTTTCCTTGCCATAGTTCTTGTAGAAGAATTTTTGCACGTATTAATACTGGACTAAGTAAACCAAGTGGGTCATAGACTCTTGATGTGTACTGTAAAATAGCACGTTTTGTCACTTTTGGGGTTTCTGGAATGTCTCTATCTGGGTATGATATCTCGTCTGTGTCGGTGAACCAAAAGCATGCCTAGAATATTTGTTATTTTATTGTTGTCAAGGACACCTTCTTTTGTAGCGACTAATTGCAGACTTTTGCTGTTTGATGCCCATGACCTCAAATTAAATCCTCCTTGCATCATCAGGTCTCTTTGTTTTCCGGAAGTAATGTAAAACTTTGTCTTCTGTTTGAAAGCTAGATAATATGTTATCTACGTACAGGTCTCGCTTTAGAATTCTGCTGACAGGACTACTGGCGTTGTTTTCTAGGTGCTTGAGTAAAGTTGCATTGAGTATGAAAGGTGAGCACGTGGTACCGAAGAGAACTACTTTAAATCTGTATGTTGCTAATGAACTGTCTGGATTACTCGGATCGCTCAAACACAGAACTCTTGTTACGTCTCTATCTTCTTTATTAAGTCTAACATTTAGAAAAGCCTTCTCTATATCTGTTGAAACTGCATATTTCCCAAGTTGGAATCGAACCATGATATGTGACAAGTCATTTAATGTGGGTGGAGTAGAGTCAAGACAGTCGTTTAAGCTAGGAGACTGTGCTGATTCTCGGCAACTGCAGTCATAGACTATGCGTATAGGTGTTGTGGTTGAATCTTTTTTACCGCATGATAGGGTATATAATGTACTTGATTGGTTGATTTCTCAATCTCGCTAATCTTTTCTATGAAGTCTCTGTTCTCTTGTTCTTCTATTATCTCTGCATACTTCTGTAAAATCTTTGGTTCTTTGCGAAGTCGTCTTATAAGTGATTCTGTTCTCCTCTTGGTCACTTCGTAGTTTGTGGGAAGAGGGGCGTGGTCATCTTTCCAGGGTAATTTTCCTTCATATTTCCCGTCAATGGACTTGATAGCACTCTTCTGATATGCTTGTAACGTATCTATATTTTCATCTTCTTATGCGTTGATTCCAATAGATTTTAATTTCCAAAATCTCTCTATGTTAGTAGTCATCACATTCAGGGCAAGACATGACAGCACCATGGCGCTGGAGATTTGAGCTGGACCTGACAATAGATATCCGATGCTTGAACTGACTGCTGTTGGACCGTTTCCTCGAATAGTCTGATTTCCAACGATGTTCCAATAATGGTCAGCTCCTACTAACAAAGATATCTCGAATTTGTCATCATCTATCACGGGATGCGCTAACTTCAAGCTTCTAAGATGTGGTAATGACGTCACGTTCTGTGGAATATTGCGTAATTGGACGGCAATTGTGGGAACGATCACCAGATATTCAGTCCTTCTGAAAGTGTCTCTGATATGAATTAACGTTGAGACCCTTCGTCGAATAATATGTTTGCTTGTACGTATTGTTTATCAGTACAGACTTGAGCAACGGCGGTTTTCAGGAGTAGATCTGGTCGAGTTTCTACTGTAGTATGTAAAATGACTGCCTCTGGTTGAACCCGTGTTCCATTTGCTGATGAAGTATGTGTTGGGTTGCTGTTACCATTGTTTATTCTCGAATCTTGCACACCTTCGCAGATACTGGTACGGTCTTTTCTTTTACGTTTTAAACATTTGAAATTCGAGCGGCATTGGTCGACTTGATGACCTTTTAAACAATTAAAACATAATTGTTTCTTCTTAATAATGTCCTTTCGAACTTTCACATCCGGAATCTTTGAACAATTGTTTTGATGGTGATTTTCATTACAGTAAATGCACTGTCTCATATCAGTTCGCACTGTGTGGGTGGATTTCTGTTTACTTCCGGTTTTTGATTTATATGGTGCGCTCGTGAAAAATGATGCTGTAGTTCCATAGGTATCTGCAGTTTCAGTTGACTGTCCCGCTTCCATTATATTCAATTCTCGATATAATGCTCTCCGTAGATTTTCTAACTGCCAATTGTCCATTCCATGTTCACGTGCTAAATTCTTGCGAGTATCTGCCGGAAGTTTGTCAATAATCACTGGCACTAATAGTGTTCCGTATGTACTTTGACACTGACCTAAAGACTCGAGACCTCGAACATACGTTTCTAATTTGTCGATGTAATTTCTCATGCTGTGCAGTGTATTACTTGGCGCTGGCAAATTGAGTAATGCTTGTATGTAAGCATGAATGATTTTATGAGTCTGTCCGAATCTCTCCTTTAATAGATCAGCTGCTTGAATATAATTTGCATGCGTGAGTGCGAATCCTTGAATAATTTGAGCTGCGCTGCCCTCAAGCTGTGACTTTAAGTAAATAAACTTCTGTACTTCAGTAAGATTGGGGTTTAGATGTACTGTTGAATTATAAGAATCCCAAAAGCTTTGCCACTCAAGAATATCGCCACTGAACACCGGAAGTGATAACTTTGGAAGTCTCTGATACAGCGATGCGTTAGAATAACATGTACTCACGTTTTTATCAGGATGTGATGTATGATTTAACGACGACTGCGTTGAATTGTTAGTATTAATTCAATCATCATTCCCTATCGTGTTCTCGTCTGCTCTGATCTGTGAACTTCTGTTAATGTCCTTCAAATGTCGTACTTTCACTTCGATATCCAGCAAAACTCCTGCCACTTCTGTTACTATTAAAATTTTCTCATTGAATGATTTTATCGTTCCAAGTTTCTGCGATATCAAATCAATGATAGTGTTGAACTGTATCCAATCTGAATTTTCTTTCGCTTTTTCGATTTTCTCTAACTGACTCGAAATAACTTTGTAATGTCTTTCGCGGATCGAACGTAGTGTCTCTGACTTCATGTTTTTTCGTCACGGCGCCAATATCGAAATTGAGGTTGATAAGTAATTCAAAGAATAAACAACACGTTGTGTCTGCTTTCAACTTCTATTGCCGTATCCAAACTCGTATACATATACAAAACAAAGGATGTGACGTACAATACGACACGTAAAGTATGGCGTCAAAATAACATCATAATCATAAACATACAAATGAGCGCTATTTCCGACACAGGTACTGTAAATATTTAAGGAATTATTGGTTATAATCGACTAGAAATTAATATCACGTCAAATAGTATTAATATTCAACAAAACGCTTTGAATGTACATTATGTTCATTCAGGCGTTTCATTGTGTAAAAGATTTGATGTAAATTATGTAAAAAGACTACGCATTGTTTTAATCCTTTTTCTAGCTTTGACATTCTATGAAACCTATAATCTAGATTATATTGAGCAACACCATGTGTGGTTCCGTGTTTTAAAGTAATAATACAATTAAACTCGTGCTAAAGGAAAAACAAAACATTACAAACTTTAAAAATAGGCAATTATTAAACATTGTGCATGTATGAATAATGTAAAGATAAGAGTTATTTACCGCCATGTGTGTACTCAAAATGACTGGGGACAGCTGATTGTAACATCGAGACGCAATTAGTGTCGCGTGGGCTTGTAATAGTTCGAGTACTAACGGTTTGTCACTGTTCGTTTCAGACATCTTTGCCAGTGACATTTTGAAGTTTTCTAGCGCCTTTGGGATGTCATCGGAAGGCAGAGGTCTACTTGTGTCCAGACCATCACCCGTTTCAACATCAGGAAAAAGACCAGCTGGCTTTACTGAACGGATCCACATATCATTCTCAGCTTGTAACGCCATTAGTTTCTTCTCTAAGTTATTTTGCTCTTCTACTTGAATACTTAAATGCTTTAGTTTCTTTCGTAAAGTGAGGTTTTCTAACTCTGTGTCCGATAAGGTACGTTTAGCCCTTTGAAGTTGCTGATACATATCCAGTTGCTGTTGTTCGTTCTCCTGGAGCGGAATATATACGACCTCAGGCAGAATAGGTATAACCTCTGTTGATTAAAAATAAAACATTAAAGTTGTATGTTTTTTTCTAATTTGAACTTCTTCCATTTTCCTGTCCTGTATATAGGGAATTTGTAATACTCGCGCAATATCTCATTATTGCCTGCTCGAAAGATCCGGTGCTCTGTTATGTTGCTGTATATGTAATTGCCGACCGAAAAGTATAGACAGTGGTTGTAACGTTAGTTCGATCATGTTCTTGACCCGAAACAATTTCTTGTATTATCAATATTAGTGGCAGTCTAGCGAAACCTGATAGATACATTAATGTAATAATTTTGTGATATAAGATGTCACGACGATAGCTTTTGTTGCTGTAACTTCAACCAAGTGCTGGCATCATATAACGTTGATGTGTACACATAAGGTTGAGATGGAACAAGTATAAATTATTATCGCTCTGTGTTTCAAGGCGTGCTATTTTCTTCATTTCTGTACTGAAAATAACAAATCTTACCTTGTACATAGTATGTATCATTGCCAATCTAAACGTAGTCGACTCCGCAAAAAATAAGGTGAATTACATCCATTTCTTTGTTTTTCAGCATATTTTGAAGTATTGTTGCATGAAGCGCTGGCATGAATAGCGTTATAGTAATGCTGGCTGATGGAAGAACGCCGTCAATCATAACAAACCGTTCTGGAACTGTCAACATGGCAGAAACAGTCTTTCTAAATTCGAGTATCTCCTTCTTGGTTGTTTTTGTAAAATCTCTTCCCGCTGCGTGAAACTGTATATGTGTATATCCATTGACTGAAACATGCACAAGATAACATTTTTTTACGATATCATGCAAGTATAACATTGACATTAGGTTTTTTCTTTTTTTCTTTGACGTGGTATATTATCCGCCTAAATTCATATTACCCCAAGTCGTAAGACAAACATTATTCTAACACAGAACCTGCCTCTTTCCTTCTTTATTTAAATATCGACCCTTTCAATATCTGCCAGCTTATTTTTAGCCATCGTTGCATAAAAGTTATCATGTCTTGTATTTATAAAGACATTGAGTGGATACTTCCGTTACATCAATAAAAGTAATCGAGTGATACAAATTTCATATAGAAAATAATTTTAAGAGTAGGTCTCGCAACGAAGACCATCAAGTGAAACTTCCATGTTAAGTGTACAGATGTGTAAATGCTACATTAAAATTCTCAAATAATTTGTACCACTCGATCATTTTGAAATTCATGTAACGAAAATATTCACCCAATATCTTCATAAATGAAATATATGATAGATTTCGTGCATTGATAGCTAAAAGTAAGCTGGCAGATATTGAAATAATTAAATAAAGAAGCAGGTGGAGCATTAGAAGTTTCGTTTATTCTATTATGCAAAGGCGGGAAATATATCCCAATTTACCACGTAAAAACCAGATACAAAGTTTATTACCCGTCTTAGATAGATTCAATCATGTGGGAAAAAAGTGTCACAGTCTCCATGCCACTTATTTACTATAGGCTAATATAGGGACGTTATTAACTTGTGATGAACCATGAACTAATAAAGTTAATTTAAAAC
The DNA here is from genome assembly GCA_022818135.1 of Saxidomus purpurata. Lineage (NCBI taxonomy): Eukaryota > Metazoa > Mollusca > Bivalvia > Venerida > Veneridae > Saxidomus > Saxidomus purpurata. The sequence continues at coordinate 47,043,058 of JAFMSR010000009.1, read as the reverse complement.
CACAAAAGAAGTAATGAAAAATAACATTCTCTTTTAGTAATAAATATCTGTTTACTTTTTTTCTGCAACTAAATGAATATAGTTTGCTTTTAAGTTTGAAACTGTACCCGTCATTTTACTATTATAAAGTAGTTAAACGCTAAAAATGTTACAAGTTTTAGTAGAACTTTTTACAGTTTATATACGTTTTTAACCTCCTCCCAAAAGGAATTTGATATTTGACCATCAAAAAAACAAATGCATAGTGTTTACTATTTGTGTGGCAAAATGAACATCTATTATCATCCCCATTTTTTTCAACAGATAATTTGTACCAATTATTCTGCAATTTATTTTAAAATGAAACCATTGAAGTTTTGGATCTTTAGTTACAACAAAAGGGGATTTGTATTTGTATTTCCAAATGAAATTATTATCTAAATCTAATAGAACATTCCATTTCCTTTCAAAACAGAAAAAAAAAACATTTTGTTTTAACATTTAATCATAAATTCACTTACATCCTTGTCTTTTGCTATTAATAACTCTTACTGTCAGTAGCTGAAGAAATTTTGCTTTATAGCGTGATGCTGGAATCTTAAGTTATAAACTGATTATTTCTGGGTTTTTTATCATTCGATATATAATTGTCAAAATACTTAAATCATCAGTGATTATTTTCTCTTACCATTTTAGAATATGTATCAATTTTACCATACCTGGTATAAAACTTGGCGCATAAAGGTATAACGCATCTTCCGTTTTCCTTGAATATTCAACAACTTTTTGCAAAAGGTCGTTTCGGCCCGCAAAATGAAGCAAAGCACACATGTAGAGCACGTTTATTGATGACACGATTTTCCTCCTTCGCAGAGAAGAAAACAGACTATCTGCATCCGTAATCTCGTGCAATAACTCCTCTCCAAATTCACCTTTAATGACAATAATTCCATATTTATACCGATCTAGAATTTATCATAAAGAGGAGAAAATATGCCGAGACGATAGTGCATTCGACTTATAAGCGAATGATTCCAAGTTTAAGTCTCGGACAGGCTGTACAATTGTCTCAACAATGGAGCCGAAATGGGGCCATGACGGCATTACAATGTCAGGCTCTGACACCTGTTATTGCTTAGATATAGTAGAACACTTTGAAATTAGAGGACGAATTTCAACATAGTGGAGGAGAATATCACGGTACAGAAACCGGGGAGAAATAGTGTAAGAGACATTGATTGTAGCTGTTTCGGTGTGAGCGAAGCGGTAAGAGTTAGGTAGATAAATGTAATAATAGATACCAAACACCGTTTCCCTCGGTCAAGTGGTTTAGGTATCCGCCTTTGAAGCGGGAGGTAGAAGGTTTGCATCACAGTAGGGGTCCGTTCTGATATTGGCGGTTGGTGAGCCTCCAGCTTGTTACATAACGGTAATATATGTATCGTGTGCCGACGCATTTAAAAGGATATGATCCGGAAGTAAATGTGCTTTAAAAAGGTGTATCGTAAATCAGAAATACAATTTTAATTTTAAAAATGAGGAGTTAGGAGTCGTCGCGGAATAAAAGTACAATTACGCATTTTGAATTAAGAGCAGATATTCATATAATTGTAAAGAAAATTTAAGCTCAAGCAACTAGATCAACGTATAATCTGAGTAACATTAACAGTTATCCGATCGACTTACACTACTGAACTTTCTGATAAAGCCGTTTAACCACTTTTGGGCTTTGGCACACTTGATGAAATTCAAAGCGTGCAATTTAAGTGTCTAAATACATCTAAGAAATATATCGATCGACGCCACAATACTTCCATGACTGTACAATATTAAACATCTACTGACTAATATAGTTATATTAATATACGGACTGCACACACGTTCAAGTGTTCAGTGCTACAAAAACTGAAGGACTTGTTTAAAATGACTGGTATTCTGTCTTCGATAATCCAATAACTGTATGCTCTATAGAGGTTTAAAAAAACATTTAGCATCAAACCTTATTTGTCTTGTATCAACACAACTATTTTATTTTATTTGATAAAATCTAGAACAATATACCATCGTTCGACGATTGAAACGGGAAACTGGTCAAGAATGTCTTTTGATCAAAGAGATTGTAATACTTGTCGAAAAGTAACTGGCGACGAAAAGTTTCATTTTTATTTGAGTGTGTTTATTTAATTGATGGAATAAAGGACCAGGCAAAATGCAAGGCAAGCCCAGACAAGGCAAGGTAAGGTAAGGCGAGACAAGACAAGACAAGACAAGAAAAGACAAAACAAGACAATACAAGAAAGGATAAAACAAGACAAAGACAGGAACAAGACAATGAAAAGACACGACCAATACAAGACAAGACGAAGACAAAGACCAGTACAAGACAAGACAAAGGCCAAGACCCAGACAAAACACAAAGACCAAGAGAACACAACGCAATACTAGTAAATAAAAAACAAAAAAACAGGACAAGACCAAGACAATAACAAGAGAAATACCAAAGCAAGACAAGGACCAAGACAATGCCATGACAAGACAAGACCAAGTCATGAAACATGACCAAGACAAGACCAAGACAAGACAAAGACAAGACAAAGACAAGACAAAGACCAAGACAAGGCAAGAAAAAGACCTAGACAAGACAAAGACCTAGAAAAGACACAATACCAGGACAGGACCAAGACAAGACCAAGACAATAATAAGAAAAGACCAAGACCAAGACCGAGGCAAGACGAGGACCAAGACCATCACAAGACAAGACAAGACCATGACATGAAACATGGCTAAGACAAAACCAAGACTAGACCAAGACCAAGACAACACCAAGACCAAGACAAAGACCAAGACAAGACAAAGATAAAGACAAAGACAGAGACAGAGATAGAGACAGAGACAGAGACAGAGACAGAGACAGAGACAGAGACAGAGATAGAGACCAAGACCAAGACCAAGACAAAGACGAAGCCCAATACCAAGACCAAGACAAAGACAAAGACAAGACCAAGACAAAGACCAAGACCATAACAAGACAAGACCATTACATGAGACATGACCAAGACAAAACCAAGACAAGACCAAGACTAAGACCAAGACCAAGACATCTCTCATCTTCATGTTTCATATCAATACATCATCACTTGTAACACGTCTTTTCATTTTTGTTTTAACTAACAACCAACAATTAGAATGACGGGCCTCTGTTCAACCACCCGTAACTAAGGCACGCATGCGCACTGATTTACACTTGCTTTGGTTTTCACGAAGTGTTCACGTATTTTCAGTGGTTTCTTGATAAATTATTACCAAATTATTTTCTTGTGCCTTTACAGGCCAAGTACCCATCCCTTTCACTTGAGAAAGTAACCCTGTGACACTTATCCTTGCGGAAAGCGAACGCGTATGAATAAACCTAGTATATGTATACATGTATAAATTGATAGACTAAGCTAGGAAAGTATTCAAAAGTATTTGTAGTAGAAATTATTGACGTATAAAGATGAAATGCAATTACAAATTTATTAAGCCCGTATTTAATCGTCATCCAGATGTGTTCAAATTATAAAAGTAATGTATACAGACTATAAACTATATAGCTTTATTACAGTTATATTGAAAAATGTAACATCGTATGTTTTGGGGTTGAACATTTTCCCCAATATTCTTAGCTGCATTTTGTATATGCATAGAGCCACATCAAATGAACATGCGGACACTGTGGGCAAACTTTCATGAGCTTGATTTCAGCAAGGTGGAATCGATGTCGATTACTGATTTAGTGTGATTCATCAACTTGTCACTGATTACGATGTTTCACCGTTTGCGGTCACTTTGTATCAGCCAGTGTGTTAAGTAAATAATTTAATTTGTTTCTAATATCTAAAAGCAAGATGACTCAGATGACCTTATATCGTTCACCTAAGACCTACTTATGACAATATGTGACCAAACTTCAACCCTTAACTATATATCATAAACATTCTGTTTGATCTTGACAATACAAACCTTCTGACCAATTAACATAATGATGTTTGGGTTGTTAATGTCACCTATATTGCATACACAAGGCTTTTAATCGGGTGACCTAGTTTTTGAGTGCAGCTTACCAACATTCGACCTCGACCTAAATTTCATAAAGAAATCATACTGCCCAAGTTTGATGAAGATACAATAACAATGCAAGGTCTATTGCAAACACAGGGGTTTTCTATGATTTTACCAAAGTCATGACCTAATGTTTGACCAAAGATAACATATATTCTAACACGACCTAGATTTCATGAAGGAAATCATACTGACCAAGTTTCATGAATATCCAGTGAAAAATGCAATTGTATACACAAGGTTTTGCTACGATCTGACCTCGTGACTTAGCTTTTGAGCCAAGATGACCAATATTTAAAGTATATCTAGATGTTATCGAGGCAATTATACAAACCAATGAAAAATGAAACCTGTTTTGCATACACAAGGTTTTACTATAATTTGACCCCGTCAGCTAGTTTTTTGAGCCCAGTTAATCAATATTCGACCCATGTTTTATCAAGACAATCACACAAACAAAAGTTTCATGAACATCCAGTGAAAATGTTTTTCTATGATTTGACCTGTGACCTTGTTTTTAACCCCAGAAGACTCATATTCTTACTCGACCTAGACGTAATTTAAGTTATCATACTGACGTAATTTCATGAATGCAACCTCTATCGTATACACAAGGTTTTTCTATGAGTTGACACCATGGCCTAGTTTTCAAGCCGGGATGACCCATATTCCAATTTAATCTTGATTTCATCAAAGCAATCATATTGACTACGTTTCATGAAGATCCAGTGAAAAATGCAGCCTTTATTGCGTACACAAGGTTACTTGTGAACAGACAGACAGACGGACGGACGGACGGACAGATAAACGTCCAGCTTATTCTCAATTGTTAACAGACTGCAAGTATTTTAAAAAAGTAAAGTAACAACACAGATCTGAAACGATAAAAGATTGACGAAAAAGGCATTTGATAACTTACAAAATGGGTAGAAAAATATGATAAATGCACACAAGAGTGATAAAACTTGAAACAAAATCAATGCTAGATGGCGTAACACAAATTGATAAACTGTACATATGTATTGCTTATCACATTAGAGATAAACACGTTAGAAACCACGAGGTAGTCTCAAGTGTATCGGTGCTATTACCGAAAACATGAAAAAATCAAGGGGTCTAGGATCTGGTACCCGGATTGTATCTGTTACATGTACCTTGTGTCTGCATCTGTTTCTTCAACCTGCGCCTGTTAGGAGTCTTCGCAAGTTTCCCCCGGGAGAAATCCCAGGGTCGGCTATAAGCAATTTATATGAAGACCTAGTTACAGTTGTCATTCAGTTGTTCACAGGATATGTATAGTTATTTTATTTAACTGTTTAAGGTTTCAAAATATGATTATCACATTATGATTTGTATTTCATGATAAGAAACTGCCATTTAACGTGGTAGACATCCATTTAATGTGCATACGGAAGTACGAAATGATCAAAGGACAACTCTGAAATCAAATACATTGTAAATGATGTAGCTAAAGGTCCTTTACCAAGACTAAATCAAATTTTCTTTAAATTTTTGTTGTAAACAGCAAGAGATATACGTTGCACATCATTGGAAGTCAAGTTTCTCAACAATGATTCAAAATAGGCATGCTTAATCATGAACAACCTATTTACAGCCTCTTTTGTGAGACTTTTGGAAATTACAAAGATATTTTATAACTGGAAAACCTACTTTCGTTGTTGAAAGGGCAAACTTTAATTCATTAATTATTTTGTTAAACTCAAATTTTCAACACAATATGGTCACTTTCTATTCAGTATTTCATGTTTTTCCTTCTGAGAAGACGCACGTTACAATTCCCGATTTAAAAGAAAATTCGATTCTGTCTTAGTAATGGACCTATAACAGAGCAATATGCTAGTGTAAGTACTAAACTTTTAAAATGTCCTACCTTTGTACATTGACTTAATACTTTTAAGCTCGTCTTCTGCTAAAGCCTTCGAAATATCGAGTAGAAGTTTATTAAAACTCCACTGATCATGAGGCTTAAAGACATCTGACAACAATGAATTAGTTTTTGCATTTGCTGTTTCTGGAACGTCAAATGATTCGGTAATTTCTTGGTTATCGACATTTTCCGTCTCTGGGGATGGCCCAGTGTCACTTTCTTCGCAATGTGTTACTGATGCAGGTTGCTTATGAGACTCGTCAACTAACCTAGGAGGTACACACGAAGCATCTGTTTCAGTAATGCTGTCCGTTCTGGTATAAAGGGTCTCTGCAAATGTCATGTATGCGTATCTTTAATAATAAATACTGTTCTACAACGTTTCAATACTTGCCTTGCAACCAGTAACTTAAAAATTAACTCTGACTACCAAGTAGAAGCTCCAACAAGAATCTAATTGTTCTATGGAAAATATAGACATAATAGCAATAAACATATACATTGTACAATGAACAGACAATATTAAGGCATGCAAAATCAAACTGGTACACATTTAAAATATCAATTTCGTGACTTGATATTATGTTTAAGTTACAATCAACCATCATGATAATACATTCTTGAAAAACTGATCTAAACACCAAGTTAACGCCTTAACTACTCACTCAAACAGTCAAATCTAATCAATGTCCAAAAAACCTTAAGAGTTATTGCCGTTCAAGAACTATTTACATTGTTATCATAGAAATAAATGAGTAAAATCAAAATGTTTAATGAACGACATGCAATTCTGGTAGATAGCGGAATGAGACCAGGAGAATACAGAATAAAAAAATGTTCCTTGTTTAGTTTATAAATGAAAATAGTGCATAAATAATCAAAATAATTAGCAACATCGATATCCTGGCCGTCATATACCCATTGTTCGCTTGGAAGCAATCGCCCACATTTTCAGTATATCATAATTTTCGTTTTAGTTTTTTTAATCCCGAACGTATTGCAATTCAAGCGTATATATTTCCAGTTGTTCTTTGTCCCAATTACAATTAACCAATTATAAACTTCTTGATGAAATGTTTGTGTTTTTCTATAATAAAACAATTGTATCTAAAGATGTTATATTAATGCAGGACTATCCCGCCGGTTTGAAGAGGGCTAACGATTTCAATAAAGTTCAGAAATATCATTTGTTGAAATGTTTGCAACCGTTTGTCTGTAATTCTAAAATAAACACGGACGCTACTGTTCAGTCGTTCGGCTGTACGACCTAATATTACGAAATAAGTGTAATTTGATTTTATAAGTTTTTTTTACACCTGATCCTATCTTACTTTCCCTGGAACTTTCTAAAATTACGTGTGTAACACACACCGTCGCCGTTAAAATATTTGCCACCATTACAAAACGTATATACAGTCGCAAATATCAAAATTACAAAACATTATTCCTGTAATATAATACTGATGTCAACAGTGTCATGGGAAAACTTAGATATACAGGTTGTTTAAAACATGTATGAAACTGAACATTGTTTTATTTTTTGTAAAATAAATATGCCCTTTGCATATAGATCGTCCTTAGCAAAATTTATGTGTAGAGTTGCTTCCGTTAGAATAGAGACAGGGCGGTATAGTAACACTCAGAAAAGTGATAGGGTTTGTCCGTTTTGCGTACATGTAGTAGGAACAGAGACACATGCACTTTTGGAATGTCCTGTTTATAATATCCAAAGGCTAAAATTTACAAGAGGGCCAAGATGGCCCTATATCGCTCACCTGTATATCAATTACCAATAATACAAGGGGGTCATGATTTTAACATAATTCGTAGAGGTCCAATACACAATGCTTAGTAACATTCCAAATATCTAAGCTCTGCCTGTGGGCGTCGAGGTTTTTTGAAGTTTTCCCTATATAAGCCTTTGCGAAATCACCCCCTCCCGGGAATGGTTATTTTTCACCCGGGGGTCATGATTTGAACAATCTTGGTAAAGGTCCACAAGGAAATGGTACATGACAAATATCTAAGTTCTAGGCCTTGTGGTTTCAGAGAAGAATACTTTTTTTAAGTTTTTCCTATGTAAAATCAAGAGACCCCCAGGCTGGGTCAGTTAGACCCAGGGGTCATAATTTGAACATACTTGGTAGAGGTCAACTAGGCAATGCTACATGCCAAAAATCTCAGCTCTAGGCCCTGTGGTTTTAGAGTAGAAGATTTTAAAAGTTTTTCGTATATAAGCCTTTGTAAAACCAAGTGATTCCCCGGGCGGGATCAATTTTGACCCGAGGGTCATAATTTGAACAATCTTGGTAGAGATCTACTCGACAATGCTACATGCTAAATATCTAAGCTCGAGGCCTTGTGGTTTCAGAGAAGAAGATTTTTAAAGTTTTTCCTAATTTTGCCATATCAGCCAGCGTTCTGCATGGAATGGATTTTTTTAACAATTTAGGCTTAGCTTCATGCCAGAAACATCCCTGCATATTTTCATCAACATTGGCCTAATGGTTTCAGAGAAGATGTCGTTTGAATAAAAATGTTGACGAACGACGGACAATCATCCATTAGAAAAGTTCACCCTGGCAAAGCTATTATGTTGGAAATGTTAGTAATCTTGGCGAAAATGATAAACTTGTATTCCTGTTCACCCACCCAGGATTGTCTTGTAAATTAGCAAAAACCTTTAATGAAAGATTGAAAATTAGAAACAACTTGCTTTATAAAGAAAAATTCAAGAGATTGAACTGCACTTAACTTTACTACATTATGTGCAATCAGTACTTGATGAGTTACATTTTAAATACAAAGATGTTACATTCACACTGTGTATAATGAAGTTCAGTATTTTAAATTGAACAGGAATTCTTTTATTGACCTCTAAGAAGTACCTGATAATCAGTTAATCTCCGATCTTATGACGTTGTTATTTTTTTTACAACATTTCTTAATTAGCGCAGTAGTGCTTATCTTAGAGTGCAGTGTCTTATTTTTATCTTTACTTTAATGAAATATTAGCAACTGCTGTTTAGTTTTATGTTGTAATATACGCCAGTCTTTCCAGTTCAATTGTGTCCATCTACATAAAAATCGTTCATTAGCAGGCCTATTAAACTCCTTTTCACAATAAACTATGTAACTGTCTCAAATAAAGACCTACAGAAATAGCCGGTAGCAGGACTCGAACGCGATGATTGAATTTCATACCATTCCCTTGTACATGTTGTAAGCATACTTGTATCGTGCCGGATAATGAAGTGCACAGTCGATAATGTTCTGAAGTTTTAAAGTTATTAAAAGAATAAATAAATAAAGTTAATACCATTGAGAAAATAAGTGACGTTTTTGAACCGAAGCAACTATACAATAATGTCTTCAACATTGCACACTATTTTCTATACTTTAAAAAAGATTAGATTAAAAGTGTTCTTACCGTTTTCCATTTGTTGGCAGAGCGTATTTTGTATCCGTCCTCTTAAACATGAACGTAACTGTGTCCAAATAAAAACACAAAAAAACATCATAAGTGTATACGGAGCGATAAGGTTTCAAAGGTTTAAGAAATGATAAAATAAATAGCACATTTCAACATTGTTAGAATTAGAAGAAACTGTGATTTTACAAAAATCTCATTATAAACACATTACATTGCATTGCACATTGCACTGCCGATAAAGATTTAAGCTGAGGGCCAACTCAATTTTTTTTTTATATATATGAACATATGATAACCTGTTTTAGTTCGACGGACATTTATCATTTGCAATGTAATGTGTTTATAATGAGATTTATGTAAAATCATAGTTTCTTCTAATTCTAACAATGTTGAAAAATAATGCGAGTGTGCGATATTGCGATATTATAATATCCCTGACCACACTCGCATTATTTTCCAACGATTATGTCGATTTTCTTTGTTGTTGGATCTGTTGTGTGGTCTAAGAGGAATCAAATTATCATGAATACATTTCTAAAAAAAATAACAATGCCTCATTTAATTAGGTGCAGTATAAGACACGTTATTCTATTTTTGAAAAAGATCACTATCATCATCATCATCAGCAGCAGCAGCAGCAGCAGCGCCACCACCACCACCACCATCACCATCATCATCATCATCATCATCATCATCATCATCACAGTGTAGAATGCTAGTTATAGAGTTTAACAACAAAATCATGGGCGGTTTTGGGTTATGCACTTGAGAGTTTCTCTTATGCACATAGTCGAGCTTCTATAATGCGGGCGCTTAACTATATCTATCAAGTCTACTATCTTCTATCTATTTTTAGAACTTGGCAATAAATTATAGGCGACAATCATCTCTTCAGATTGATTGGCTTATCGGCGAAATTGTGTCCCACGTAAGCAGCTTCTCAGGTTTATCCATTAAGGACTATATTATGACGTAGATTTGAAGCTGCATTTGTACGTTACCCTTTGTGAATTTTGAATATACCTGGCCACTTTTGTTTAATAAATAGATGTCTTTCAAAAAATACATCGACGTCAATATTCAAAATAAAAAAGTATTAATTAAAGAAATGCCTTTGGTTTTTTTTTAGTCCTTTTTGGTTCAGGTTTCTACAAAATACCATAGCCTGAACAAAAGAAATCACCAACACTGTATAGTGTAAACATCCATGTATATGAAACGAGTTTTAATTTGCTTAATAGAATGCACAAAAAGTCGCAAAAGCCCTTGTAAAATAGGTTCCCATCGTCAAAATATATAAAATTCAAGGTTTTATCACACAGATTTTTGTCACCAAAGTACCTATTTGATAGTCAGACATCTGTTTTATGAGACAAAAGTTGCCAGAAATTTTCCGTTCTTCAAAATTCACATGGGGTTACGTACTCGGGCAACTTCAAATGTACGTCATAACATAGTCTAAGCGTTATTGATCAATTTATGGCCATTGAAAGAATAGGAGAAAAATCAGTAACTTATTAAGTTATTTGCAGTCTTTCAACTTTATTTTGCTATATTTGTATCAAAATGGATTGATATCTTCGTGCTTCCAAATTCTTTTAAAATATTAAGTAACTTTTTTTACAGAAAATCCCATTGACTTCAGTAGCTTTACATTTAGGTTTGCAATTGAGATATTTCCATATCTATTACCATATTTATCAAGTTATAGAAGTAAACTGGAAAGCCGCATCCTTACTTAGATGATTTTTTTTAAGTTATTTTTTATGTCTTCTGGCTTCCCTAAACGTTTGAAAAACGAGTAACTGATTTCACAAAATTACGACTATAGTGTTGCGTCTGGTTAATTCAAGTATCACTCTTTGACCTGTTTGAAGATTTCACAAGATTTATTATTGCGTTGGTTCAATTCCATGTACTTGATCGGAGAGACCTTATATCATTCTTTATACTATTGACGTTTGATTTTATCCTTTCCACAATGCAATGTCTTTAAAGGGACATACCCTACATTTAGCAGATTATATTCTCGAAATGCAGATAATGTGTTCAATGAACGTAAAATGATAACTAAATACAATTTCAAAGAAGAACCTGTGGCGAAAAATGCCTCATTTTACCACAATTGATCAATATAGAGGCTTTCTGTAATAAATTGCATCCACCCATTAATTGTACAAAAACAACTCTACATAGATTATTGAATGGTTACAGTATTGCAACATATTTTAAAACGCTGATTTTATCGATAATGACTTAAAAACATAGCTTAAACTTTTAGCTTAAGTTATAATACTTCCGAATATTCTATTATATATGTGTTTGAGGTTATTTTGTTTGACATCAGTAATAAGGTATGTCTACCTTTTTTACATTTGACAATTATTACCATATTTTACATGACGTAATTTAAAGCCGCTGTATAGCTTTATTCTATTATGAAAATGTGAAACCTGATCGGTCCATTGAAATCTATTTCAATGCTATCACACAATATTTGCATTCATATGAATAAATTTTTTGAAATAAATTTTAGATTGAATATATTTTTTTAATGATTTTGATCATGCTGACACAACAAAGGCGTTTTTCGAAATAACTGCTTTGTAACATTTATTATTTCAGATTATTTTATCATCAGATTAACTATAACGAGTTAAGCTCTACGAATCATATTCGTTATCATACATGTTTTACAATATTATAAACACTGAAATTATATAAACAAAGTAATTAGAAACAACTGGTAGACACGCGATAACAAATTCTTTAAGTCAAAATCTTTGCAACTGGCTTTTTTTCAAAATAAGTATTTGCTGTGCTTTTGCTATTCTGCGGATTTTTGCAGTAATTTCTTACACACATTTTTATAATAATCTAAGCTAAATGTATGACTCTTAACGATCGCATGTACATTTGCTTTAAAATTACTTTTATAAATGTCCCCAGAAATCAGTTAATGAGTTTGGCAATGATAAGAATTGGGATTATTTCTTGATTCCGTTTTATTTCGTTTTCTTTCTAACCTTAACACTTCAGTACTATCAATATTTAACAATGGATAAAAACAATTAGTACGTAGTTATAACAAAATATATTGATCTAACCAGTGTGTAAGACAGCTGATACGACTCAAATCAAGAAACCGATAGAAACCGATTTTAGATGAAAATATGGCGTAGAAACATATCAAATACAGTACTGTGTATTGGTTAAACGTGTATTTAGTGTTGTAGGAATGAGCGAATTTACTTTACTGAGATTTGAATCAAGAAATGGGTAAAAGTAAAATGTTTGAAATGGGAAATGTCTTCATTTGTTTATCCGTTAAAGATATACAATCAGGTATTATGCGCCAATATTGAACTGGCACTCATGAATATTTCGTATGTCGTCGGTATGTGGTCGGTAATCTTCGGATAAAAATATAACAAGCGATTGATATATAATATCAATTTTGTACTGTACCAGATATCGCATTCCGCAATGGTGTAGTTGATAAGGCATTCGACTACCAATCCAGCGTATGCAGGTTCGAGTCTTGCTTGAATTTTTGTATTACCTTTTTTTAATCGTTTCGTTGCATTAAATGTATTCACTATTGTCTTTGTTCAGCACGGGGTTTCAAGATTTTTTAATGACTACTTGAGCATTCTCCGTCGTCCTGCATACAATTGTATTTAGAACTCAAAATGCCGACGAGCAAATCATCTTGAAAAACAGATGAGATCTAAAGGTAAGATAGCCTCGGCTAATAAATCGAAGAACTTCAAAGAAAAAGCCATGAATATCAATAGTTAGTATAAGTATATAAAGAATAAAACACAGAAAACAAAGCAAAGTTAACCAACAATCACAGATTATATAAAAGCAAAAATGGTGCATAAGACAGTGTCACAAATTAAATTAAAATAGCCATTCTTTTAAAAAAATAAAGTTATATGTGCAGGATTCGAACCCATGAAACCTTGTATACAAGTAAGGCATCTTACCAATACGCCTCTGTCTCTGCGGTGTGAACTTCAGTCGGTGAAATGTATTTGTTCGATATGGTAATCAATTGAAACAACGAAAACACATCCGAACATAACCGAAGATATTGGCGAAGATTAATGAATGCCGGGTAAATATTGTCGCACAATAGTGTTGCTTTGAACAAAACAAAAACAAAGACCATAAACTTGTTTATAAACCATTGCTGTGACATTAAATGTAAATGTATATTCAGAGTAGGGTATTCCCTAATATCAGCCCTAATTAACAATATCGTTTTACGCATTTACCATCGTTATAAAGAGATAAACATAAAGTAAAACATGGAATAAAAACAATTGAAATAAATTCGTTTATCTCTTGGGCTACGTTATGCTGCCCTGTCTTTCACGATTCAAATAATCTTTGACTTCTTTTAGTACATATACATACCAGAATATCATGCTGCTCATGAGATTTTAGCATTATTAATTTAATTTAGGAAAAAGGTCAAATATCTACTAATTATCCTAATTTATTCTAAATTTATACTCAAACCGTGACGAGGAACACGTTTCAGTAGTCAAGACTTAAAGTATGCATGTTTTATCTATATATTCCCCACCCCTGCCCCATCCAATGTTCCTAATATGCTTCCATAAGACTTACAAAGTAAGCCTATAATAGTTGTAGAAATACAGATGTATTATAATCTCTTTTCCAGTAGACGAAATTTGATCTATCTATTGAAATTAATATTGGAAGAGTTGACAACGCAAATACATTCAACGAAATTAGTCAGTATCCTTGATAGTCAATGCTAAATTTGGTTTTATGAGATCATTATATTTAAAGCACGCAATTATGGTTAAGGAGTTGGTGAACCTGTTTATCAAACTGAAAAAAGACATATCAGAAAAAAACGCAATAATTGTATGCAACCACAATCTGTTGATTATGAATAATAATAATATGAATAATGATTCATTTCACATTTCTTTTCTGTACAACTGATCGACATGTTGCAGATTTCAAACAAATTCCTCAATATCCAATAAATAACTACAACTTTATTTTAATGAGTCCTGTTTTTCTAAATAGCTTAAATGAAAAAGGCATGACTTTAATCGTATGTGTGATTTGCCCACTTTGGATTTGGTGTGTATAGTTATTTGATTTGACATCAGTTATAGGGAATATGACTTTTAAATAGGACACTGTAGTTTCTTTTATAAACTGAAATTCATGATTTCTGCAGGAGTTCGTTCATATGTCTGTAAAATCTATACATAGAATTGTCGTTCCTGTAACGTCCACATTCAACGATAACTCGGGATAGACACTGCTTTTTGACATGTAAGATCGGTTTCCTACCTCTTTGCAATTTTACCAATACAGTGTAAGTACTTGCTTTCGAAAATTTGTCTCGGATGAAGTGTTAGGGATTTTACTAAATCCTGTTCGGGTGACTTAAAATTTGCTTGTATTGCGCGATAATTGTCATCTTTACCTGGGATGTATGATACTCGCGAAGTTTTTGCACGACAAAAATCGTCTTTATTTTCGCATGTAGTGTGTTTTAAAGGGCGATAATTATTGCGTGCAGGTTAAAATTTCGTTTGTAAATACAAGCAAAACTTAAAGACGAGCGAAATTTTATTTTAAATGTTATTGTAATTCGTGGCTCACCGGTGTTACCTGACAGCGGAAGAAACAGAAGCCTTTTCTGTACTTATCGGTCATTAGGTACTATTGACATCACCTTTTTGCAATCGGATAAATCCTACTCGGAATCATCATCGTAAGATAAAATCACGAGAAAATTAAGAATGTAAAATTACCGTCTAGTACTTAAATTTTGCTTGTCTTCAAAGCAAAAATTAAGCCATACCTGCGACAATTAAGACAGTAAGAATCGCGTCAATACTTCGCTGGTATTGTTCGCCACTACATGTGTTCCTACATTCGAATAGGAGGCGATAATTATAGCGCAATACAAGATAAATTTTAAGTGGCCCGAACAAGATTCCGTTGGTCTTGCCACATCAATTTTGATGACCTAACAATCTTTTCTTTTTATTTATATTCAAAACTTCCGTTTTTTGTCTGTAAGATCGTCTCACAAGACTTCTTTGTCCGATGGTAAAGAGCACTATTTTGTGACAGTTGTATGAAAGACGTACATTTAATTTTGCACGCAGCTCAGATTAACAATAAGATTAGTAAAAGCTAAACGTGTAGGATAGATAATTTCCGTGGTAAAAATAGTTTAACAAAATTTTACCTGTAAGCCATATGGAAAGTTTGATTACTAATAGCATCTTTAACAGTAAACTCACAAAAGTTCAGATAAAGGATGACAGCTAAATAAAAAAGTACGAAAAGTGTGATAACTTTAAAGATAAATTACCCTTCAAAATAGTAAAATTGGTTTATAGTTAAAATTATGCTCAAAACATATAAGAAATAAGTTCTACCAAGTTATTTCTTGTTATAGACAAAACAAATTAAAATATACATAACCGAAATGTTTTTTACTAGGTTTTCTCTTACAGGTTTCCCCTATATTCAATGTGAACGAAACTGTTATACAGATCGTTACTAAAGCTATGTTTATCATTCTTAGACTAGCAGTATAAGTCACTGAAAACTGTTTAACATGTATTTAAAATTCTGATGGTCACTTTGAACGGTAATATCACTTCAAGCTATTTCAAAGACTAAATATATAACAATTTATAATATTCTGCTTGAATCTGACCTATCAATCAAGCTTGCATCAATCGCGAACAGAGCAAATTTGTTTACCTAAAATGCTTTCATATCAATCGGTTGTTTTGTTGATACTACAAATCTAAATATTGATATCGAAGCGGAGAAAATATGATATGACGTCAAAAACTTCGTTTTATCATTCAGCGGTCGCCGACTCGTGATTTAAGTCTTTCTTAAAATTGATGAAATGTAAAGAGCATGTATAAACTAGATTTGTCATGAGAAAACATGATATAAATCATATTGTAAAAATGTATGATAATGTTTACTTTAGCTATTCTTCAAGTTATGAAAATAGCCCACGAATTTTTGACACACCCCTCGTACAGATAAAAATAATGTAACGGCGCAATAATACTAAAAAGTACTATAATTGTTTTTGGACCCAAATTAATGAAATTGTCTTTTTGATACAATCGTGAAACTTAGGATCGAATTGAAACAAAAACAGCTTGACAAAAATTTAGCAATCCTAATGCACCACCGATGTAATGACGTTTTTGGCTGATAACGTCATTTAAATTTTTACAACGTTCAAATGACGTACATATGATCGCCAAAATTGAACAATCAGCAATTATCACATTTTACAGCGTTTTACGTTTGAATATGGCTAACCGTTCAGTGATTTTGACATTTGTGAATCATAATAATACGGGTTTTAATGGCTAATGGTCTAATGGTTTTTATGCTTATTTAATTGTTTTAATGGCTAACGCCGTCACCATTAAAAATTCAATTACTAAAAACCGTACATATAGTCGAAAATATTAACAATGTTACTATTACAAAACAGTTAATCCTTTAATGCAGAGTCAAAGCTTTCGACAAAAATCTGTAATTACCTTAATACGTTTATTTCATTCTTTTTAGCAGCATATACTTAACTAAGTTGTATTAGTGTCTCGTGCACAACATATGCCAATTATATACAAAGAAACCACACGCTTATTAAAGCGATTATGATTACATGTACAACTATTAGAATAGAAGATTTTACGGCGTTAAATGTTTAGTTGTCTATTTTTAGCGTTTGCAATTATGCTTTGTCCAATCGCAGTGCAGTTACTTGCGTAAATTAATAAATTAAATGTAAATGAAAGAGTATAGCAGATTTACAAAAGATCATATCAAAAGGTAGGATAATGTACGGACACCTGATCCAGACATTTGGACTTGACTAAATGAATAACAAACCAGTTGAAGTTAACAAGAAGTCTATAGGAACATATTGTAGACATGGTATTGAATATTCATTTGTACCTCCATTATTTCTATTTCGAAGCATGCTTTTGTACTGAAATACTCCCATGTATCTGTTAAAGGCGCTGATATGAAACGATGCCAGGTAGATTTTCTGCTGCTTCTGAGATAAAAAGATGTCGCTTTGACTGAGATCCGGATGATAATATACACAATGCAAGATTTCAGACACTGTAGCGTCATTACACCTGTGAGATATATCGATGTCATAAAGGTTCCACAAGCAGGTTATTGATAATAATCACCTTCGAAAACGGATAGCTATAAGCTTGAAATAGTTTTCAAAATTGATGACTATCCAATGTGCGTTACTTTGCGTTTAATGAAAAGGCCACTGCAGTGCATTGTAGATTGGATGTTTTTTAATGAAACAGTTTTGTTTCATATACAGTATTCTGCACAAATATGGTTATCAAGGAGCTTCTACCTAATCAACGTTTATTGTGTATACTATTACATGGATAAAAATAAAAGCCGAGAAAATAATAGAAATATATCTACTTTGTTTAAAAAATTTCTTAAGTGGCAAATATTAATATAAGGCTCTGACACGAAGAAGATTGCGGATGCTAAACTTTATGTTAATATTGTGTTTATAAATGTATCTTTAACTTATTTTTCTGATCTAAATACTAAAAATACAATACAAAGACAATCCGCTCTTTGCTAATCTTTTATTATAATAGATAGATTGATGTATTCGTGCAATGTCATAATAATAATACATATTACGTAATATACATACACAATTACAGCACACATATCAATTGTTTCAGTCTTATCACAGACTTTGCTTGAAATAAGTTATTGTAAATAATTAAATTAACTTGTTAATACTGATTTTATATCACAAATCAATTATTAGAAAATAATCATTTTTTTAGTTTATGATAAATTCTTAACAATTACAATGAAAAGACATATGAACCGGATATTCTGTAAGTCTGAAATATCATATTTCTACAGAAAAAAGATGTTTACTTTTTGTGGAGTAATTTGTATTTTACTTAAATAAAATTTGACATTCAAAACAAATAAAATCGTATCACCATCTATAACGTTAATAAAAATTTCTATAATGAAACATTTTTAAAAGCTCAGAAAAAAATCGATGTTCTCTTTAATTATCACTAGACAGTGCTCGTTGCACTAGGATTCTATTGACAATCGCACTATTTTTTTCTCCATATTGATGTCATGGCCAAGAGCAGATTGGTGCAGTTTAAATTGCTTTAAGTCAGTTATGACTTTACTTATTGGGTTATGCCCAGTATCACCCGGTGTAATAGTGGCAAGTTTATTATATGCACCTAGTAAATCATCAATGTTTCGTTCCTCTGAGCGCTTATCAGATATCTATCTAAGCTTCTATACTACATTTTATTCACGAGTTTAAATCTACTGTACATTTTATTCACGAGTTTAAATCTACTGTGCAGTTCAGAAAGTCTGTTCTACAGAAATATATACATATCAATACAGGTTAGTAGTTGTGCACGCCTATTATTCGGGTTTACTTTTTTATTACGATGGTATTGATCGTAGTCTTGCAGACATTGCAGTTGCTTACCTGCGGACAGCCACGTGACTGGCAATATTGCGGGGGTCAATTTTTGTGAATGGAATAGTCTATATAAAATAGCACCAGTGGCTACGTTTTCTAATCTGCATCATGGACCTTTATACATGTCTGTCCGTTTGTCTGCACGTTTTGCTGAAGGCTAATGGTCCTGTTACAGTATGTTCAGCTTTAATTTTCATTTCATTATGAGAATGATTATTCTTTTTGCATCAACTTTTCTCATCAAATACAAAGGAATCTGCATTTGAGATAAATAGTGGTGTTTTTGCCACTGACCGTTCCAAGGCGGTGCCCCACTGTGTTCCTTTAATTGTTCGTTTTGTCCTCGTGTGTTTGCTTTGTATGCTAGTGTGTGTTGGTAGTGTATATGTGTGTGTGTACATGATTGTGTGTGTGTGTGCGTGTGTGTGTTTGTGTGTGTTGGTGGTGTGCACTTCTGGGTGCTGTGGGGCTCGTTTTGGGGAGGCTGCGTTTTTGGTACGTGGCATTCCCTGTTTGATATTATTTTTGTTTTTTTTGTTTGAATGCCAAACACGTTTTTGTTCTCAGGTGATGTTATAGAGCTATCTAGTTATGTTCATGCATGCTACCCATGCGGTATAACCCATTTGATGCTTTTTTACCAGCCAACATGTTTTCGTCAGTTGTTTATATTTCAGCACGTTCTGTGCTGATTCCACGAAGTATTGATTTCTGTTAATAGTATTTAAAGGGGCACTCACTACATCTTTCAAATATAAGTAATGTGTTTTATGAACGTAAAATGATTAATAAATACAATTTAAAGATCAACATATAACCATACATTTTAAAACGCTGATTTCATCCGATAATGACTGGAATGTATAGCTTAATTTTCTTACGTTGAGTAATACCGGTAATACTCAGAAGTATTCTATTATTTATGCTTAGGAAGTTATTTAATTTGACATCAGTTTTAGGAATTATCTCTTTAAAGTCTATCATAGGAAAATGTACTCTTGATATTAAATTCCTTCAGCAACTTTAACGATACACTGTTCGTAGTTTGTCTTAACCAGTCATTCAACTTCATTCTGTTTTGAAGAAACTTTAGTATTATGCTTCAACAGCTCTTCGTTTCTTTTCCTTTGATATGTCACATGCCTAGATGATACTTATATTTTTCAACTGAAACCTGTAATAATTTCTACTTATCATTCAGAATATATGACCTTAAACTTACCGTCACTATATTTGTTTGATTCGATAGTTCTACCATGTATGCATCCACGTCTATGTCATTCAATCCCGAGAAACAAGTATTTACACAATGAGACAGAAATCACCACAATTCAAATCAATGAACACTTATACTGATATATTTCTGTAGAGCCGGTTTTTGCACACGCTATGTTGAGACAAGATTTTTTGATCTACTCAATATAACGCAGAGGAATAGATGGCACATATTACAAAACGAGCACAACGCTATTACAAATGACCATCACAAACAAACATAACTTTTTATCACCTACTGCAGTGCATCAAACAAATGCGGCTATGTATGTTCTCGAAATTTCAAAATGTTCACCACAAAATCTAAAATGGACAACACAAACTTGTATTGGTTCTAAATACTTGTTAGTTTGAACAACTGTCGAATTGTGTATAACAGACACTCCAAAGAATCTACTCTGTGTACTCTTATCATACTTTTGCGTAAGATCACATGATAAATGATCCTGAATCATGTCTGTGAGATGAATCTACACAAGAGCAAACTAATCTATATATGATACCTAACTTTGTGCAAGGGGGAGAGGGGGGGAAGCTTACAATTGTACTTTTACTGAAATTGATCACCATTTCAATAGAGTAGTTTAGGAAATTTGTCATGATATAAGTCAGAAAGAGAACTGTTTGCTCGAACAGAAACGTTCATACTTGGTGGAATAATACATTAAAAAATAAGACATGTTTAATGCACCTTAAACTCATACTTCAAAACATAATTAGATATGTCGAAAAGCAGGTTGAATCTGACAAAGCTCAATTCTCCGTTCTGTTCAGTCTGAAGCAAAATCTGTACAGCAAGGAGACGACATTAGCTCTCATCTATGCATTCACGCTATTTGTTTTTCAAAGCTATAGTACGCTTCAAAATGAACATTTTCATGTCGAATTATGGTTAAATTAAGGCGATGTGAGAAATTAGTTTAATTAAATTATTCCTCTTATTGACATTCATAAATAAAACTTAAAATAACAGAGAGTAGAATGTTTTGTTTTTGACTAGGATAGTAGATTTTTTTACAGAAATCGTAATTACTCAACGGGAATGAAACTGTTACACAGATATTTGTATTTATAGCAATGCTTTGTTTTCTATGGGTATAAGTTATTGATAATTGTCTACTGAATGTCACGTTGTTTTGTCGATGCAATCAAATCTCTGATCTATCTAGTACATGTATGAAATGTTCATATGACAAATGTTGGTTGACGAAATAGAGTTGAAACGTATTGCAAGGGAGACTATTCTATGGCATTTATTTCAGATTGTAGATATCACGAGAGGTTGTTTACCTTTACTGACGAATATTATCATGTGTATCATGTATTTTCTATGTAGTAGAAAAAAAACAATAAAGAAGCAGCAACTCTGCGTCCATGTCTGAGCACACAATTTCCCCGAATGTTAAGGACTTAACTCGTAAGGAATGTGACGTGTGATAGGAATCGCTTCCAAGAAGCTGCATTACAAAACTAACACCAAACAAGACACATATACACCTATTAAGTAATCTATGCCACTATGGCGAATTTTACCACTTAAGTCAAACTATTCCCCTTTAAAGAACGTTAGTCTGATCTTCAAATCTCAAAAGAGATTACAGTATGCTATTGCCAATCTGTATATATTTGATAAGGAATGCGTGATGGTTCCGTTCTTATTTGTTTTAAGGATGTACTGAACTGAGGAATTAGGCCGTAATCCAGTCTGAATAACGGGAGGTAACTCTTAAAATCATGTTTATGTCGTAATATCGTGAACGTATAGTCAATAAATTATTTACATCTTTAACATGAAATAAACATTTTAGATATGTTTGTTATATAAATAAGTTGTTTCCAATGCATTTGCGTTGTTGTTTTTGCGTTAGTCGTTTTTTTTTTAAATGAAGCGCCAAACAACTTTTCGTCCAAATGACGTCATGATCGTAATCGGTATAACGCTTGAAAAGATAGTCTTCATGTGTTTAAACACTGTCAAAGTTTTGTCTTTTTATATGAGCTGAAAAACTGTACTGTTATACATAAATGTTGCTCTTTATGTCTAGGATATTTTAGAAGTATCCTATTTAGGCTCATGTTTTGCTTTTTAAATTTAGAAATAAAGGCCAATACTAAATCAATATCCGCCAAGTGACTGCTACGTCAATATCAAATAAGTGAAAATATTTTACGGTGGTTTGGGATTATTTCTTCATCTGTTCGGCTCAATCGGGAATGAAATTTCACAAGGTGAGTTTTTGTTTCTTTGTATAAGTTTGTGCATCACTGTTTTGGTCAGTCTGCACATAAAACCCATACAATTTGCGGAAAATTCAAACCGAAAGTAGAAGTAGGACAGTCCTGAGTTAGTCTGTTCACAAACAAATCATACTAGACCCAACTATCTGATGGTGGTTTCAGTCAAGTGCAGCAAGAATTCACATTGTTATTTAATGAGCTTCAGCAGACTGAGTACAGAATGTGTTTTAAAATAAATGAGTTTTGTATCTTGAATTTGAAAACTGACTGGGAGTGGGTGGGAGAAGGGTGTAGTGAATTGTGGCATTGTTTAAAAATTCTGAAAAAATCCAGGCTCAATTCCTGATGCAGGCATGACTTTCTTCATAGATCTATAATCCCTGATACCTGAATTATTCCCTGACATGTCAAGATAGTACAAGATGTTTTATTATAAATTATTATAAATACATTGTATGTGCATGATGTGTGTTGGAAAAACAATTTATTAAAGTTTTTGAATATGAGTAGTTTATGGCATAGAAAATGTATACTGTATCTACTGGTCTGTAGATATATTAAAATCAAAGATTATGCGACATGAGTAGTAGTTCCAAATGCAAAATGAAAACATTTATGTACTTCATTTCTTCTGTGTTTTCAAAGTTTTCTCAAGTATGTAGACCAACAAAAACTGATTGCAGTCACATATTGTTTGTTCATATTATTTGTTTTCATTCTGTATATTTACATGGTACTTTAATAACTCATTTTAAAAATGTCAAAATGATAAATGTACATTAACATGACATGGTTGCAGGATCCCTGTTTTATTTCTTGATTGAAGAAAAGATGTACAACGTTGGAAAGGAGACAAACAAATAATGTAACATCTCTCATCCATTATTCATGATCATTTCCAGGACAAACTGTAACTGCATATGGACAATTCCACACGACATAATGAAAAACTGTCATTTGACATGTGAAAAGCATATAATATAATAATACCTAGATCTGCAGTACAGATTTAAAGCCACATGGAAGCTACACACACATTATTTTCTTCAACTTGATCTGTAGAAGGTGATCTAAATAAATCTTTATCTTTATTTGCATTTTAACTAAATATTACATCAGTAAAGTACCGTATGTCAAGCTTACTGAGTGTAAAGGGAGTAAAAGTTACACAACTCTACTCTGAATTTAATGTTTTCTATGGAAATACTTAAGGTAAAGTCAGGCTTACATTTTTGTTAACTTTTGGAGTTTGGAATATTTTTTAAAGACATTTACATGTACCAATGCATTAAATTAAAGTCAGATATCAAACGTAAAAACAAAAATAATATCAAACAGGGAATGCCACG
This sequence comes from Saxidomus purpurata, assembly GCA_022818135.1. Taxonomy (NCBI): domain Eukaryota; kingdom Metazoa; phylum Mollusca; class Bivalvia; order Venerida; family Veneridae; genus Saxidomus; species Saxidomus purpurata. Next base: position 47,019,220 of record JAFMSR010000009.1, on the reverse strand, counting down.
TACCTAAAACGCAGCCTCCCCAAAACGAGCCCCACAGTAAATCATATATAAGACCAGAAAATGCTAATATGCCATTCATTAAAAAAAAACAACATTTGTTTCAGGTGTGATGGGAAGAGTACAATGCTTACAAGATATTGCTTCTACTGTACAGGAGTCTTAAAAAGAATAGGAGTGTTCATGTAGTTGTGGATAATCTGTACCTTTCATAACAAGCCAAAGTTCTGCAAAGGAAACTTAAAACTACTCCATGATTTTAGAAACACATCAGTTAAAAATGACAGTGTCAATACAAGAAATTGTATTTTTATGCAATGAATATTGTGATAAAACTATTCAGCTTTGTTTTTTTCAGTTTTGGACAAATAGAAACATAGTTATAACACTATAACAATATGGATTCACATCAGGGCAAAATAAGGGTGTAATTACAACATATGATATGAACTTCTAAATATCTGGATAAAATAAACTCTGATTGTGATTTTAACCACAAGAAACAAAAATTTAGCATATCATCTTTCAAATATTGGTAATATTTATGAAAACTTAGTTTTCCCTTTTGCTTAAAGGGACACACCCTATAACTGATGTCGAACTAAATAACATCGAAAAATAAATAATAGATACTTTGGAAGTAATATAACTTAACCTAAAAGTTTCAGCTATATATTCCCAGTCATTATCGATAAAAGCAGCGGTTTAAAGTATACTGCAGTACCGCAAACCATTCAATAATCTATATAGAGTTGTTGTTGTACAATAAAAGGGTGGAGGCGATTTATTACATAAAGCCTCTATATTGAGTAATCGTGGTAAAATGAAGCATTTTTCGCCATAGGTTCTTCTTCGAGATTGTACTTATTTATCATTTTACGTTCATTGAACATATAATTTATGTTTCGAGAATATAATCTGCTAGATGTAGGGAGTGCCTCTTTAAATACGAAAACTGTTTGCATATCACACGGCTTTAATAAATGAATCTAGCAAAAAATAAAGCACAGCAACATATCATTGTTTGTGATTTTTTTATTGTCCATACATTCAACTCTCAAAATAACAATGTTACAAAAAGTTAAATATTATAAAAAATCCACTTCTCAGTTCAGTACATCCTTAATACGAACGGACACTATATCACGATGTGCGACTCGTATCATATACACACACCGAGTCTGATTTAACGCAATCCTTTAAGACCGATATCGGCAGACAACTTTTAAAAGTCTATTTGTACTCGCGAGCTTTTGAAAATTCTCTGACTTTATATCAGTAGTGCATGGATAGAATCTTGACGTTAACATCGATATGACATGGAAATAAGAAACAATATGCTTGAAAAGGTTTATTGTACGTTTCGTCCGTATAATTTGTATAATAATTCACGAAGCTGTAGCGATCGATCTTGCAAGTAGCAGTTACTTCAGAACCGGAATGAAATCACGTAATTTCAATGAAAAATGAAGTAAATCATTAAAAAGCAATTTACCACATTGAAACGCATTTTCTGCAATGAAATAAAATGATAGGCTCGTTTGAATTTCACAGTCGATTTTTCTGACTTTCGGTACCCTTTAGCTAAACTAAAAAGTAACTAAATCAAACAGAAACATTCATGGGCTGGTAAGTCATATCCAAGTTTTTCAGCGCCTAAATTTAAATTTAAAACACGGGGCACGACCAGATATTGCCAGTTCTAACCTCTTAGGATGACACAAAGTAATTTCTTCTGTCCAATATTTCCTTCCTGTATGCCCGATATTGGCGTGTTTCAGTGCCAGAAGCATTGGTAAATGTTTAATCAATAAACATATTGTATTGTATTGTATTGTATTGTATTGTATTGTATTGTATTGTAAATTGTTTCAATGTTTCTGGCCTTACGACCATTATTCCTTTAAAATCTCACTCTCGTTGTACCGAAATATCTCTGTTGTATTGTGTTTTGTTGTGTTTGTTCTGTGTTTTGTTCTGCGTTCTTTTAAACCTATATTTTTATTTTCGTTCTACATTGTACTTAAACTCACGATATTTTGTGTTAAACGCGCTACTTATAAGTTTGAGGAAACAACTAGTGTTATTTTATTGTTGTTTAGTGGATTTACATTGCTTGTTAAACCGGAAAATGTTTTACTCATTAGTCGCTGATTTTCGTCATTCATTGGATTTATTTGCGATTTGATTCAGAAAACTTAAATGTTTTCAAACTATTTATGAGGTTTTAAAACTGACATAGAATAGAACAAATTATCAAAGACGTTCTGTCTATTTGTTTCACTCCAGCGATTTGTTATAAACTGCAAGGTATGATATATTTCTTTCTTGCATACCAGATCGGGATATCTGCAGTTTTTACCAGCAGAGCCTCGTTACCGCCAAGAACAGTTACCCTCGAGCCAATTATTCCCATCTGCACGTGCAACTAGTGAAAGATTCTTATATTCTCCATGCTAAAATAGAGAACGAAAACTACGTGTTTTCCTTCTCTATTAGTTTTTGCATCATAACTAGTGTAATACAATCTTTACAGGTATAAAATGTTTATGCAAAGGTTTAAAACTGCATTACACATGTACCCCCTATCTCCACAATTTGCAAACCAAAAAATAAAAACAAGAAGCTACTGGTATCTGATTACCGAATGGTTATACACCACATCCTAGTGTATTGTTATTCAGCCCATCTCCTTCACTTAATCTTGAGGTAAATGGAATGAACCAGTGTATACAATTTACCCACACCAGTTTTGTAAAGAAAAATACACCAAGCTATGATACAATCCTATGCTTGAATCCGGGGTGCGTACTTCCTCAAAACATATTCCAATTATAAACATACATTACCAAGGGTAAGTCGGACTCAAGTCGATTAGCAGTTTTTTCTATGTTCTGTTTATGATTTTAAATTATTATTGAGAATGTTATGAGCACATGTATGTAAATAAAACCTTTTTACCGTGAACTGTGGTCCTTGTTTTCCATCAAAATATGTCCAAAATGCCGGCTCGTGGTTAATGACTTTCTTAAAATTAAACATAGAGTGCATGTATTCTCTAATTTTGTCAGTGAGAAAACTAGGAAATAACATTATAACATTGTGTAACTGTATAACAAGTTTTTCTTTTTGTTAACTATTTTTTAAGGTATGAAAATGGCACACGAACGTCTGAGACACCCATCTTATAGATGAAAATAAACAATCAGCACATTTAATTCCAATTTTATGAAATTCTTATTTTTATACCATCGTGAAACTTGGGATAAACTTTAAACCAAAGCACCTAAACCTTAAGGTGATTGCATATTGTATTATACACTTCTTAAAAAGTCAAAGTTTTCGAACAGAAATCTGTATTTACCTTAAAACGTATATTCCGTTTGTTTTTGTAGCATACATTTTAGCCCGTCACTGCTTTAGTCGTATTGTTATCTCATGCCCAAATATGCCAACCAATCAAACACAAAGAAATCATTCGCTAATTATAGCACTTTTTGTTACAGCTTTTGTTACGGCTTGTCTCTTCGTATTGATATAAAGCGTAAACATGGCCACTAAGATGACTTAATGATACCTGATATTGTGTATACCCGCCACTTTCTGATTCATATTGACAAGGGATAAAATATTTCACTTTCGCCTTTAAATTATTGATGTATACGAGGGACACTAAAGATATTTCTTACTCTTTTGACTTTAAAAATGTTCCAGTATAGTTGTTGTTTCATCAAACAATGGGCAAAGCACGTTCTTTAATCGCTATAGCAACTCCATGTTGGCGAGAGATGGACAGCTTTCAATAATACCTATACAGTTTCAAAATTAAAATGCTTTTGAAAGCTGTAACATATTTCTGTTTTTTAAATAATTGTTGTACTGTAAAACATTTTGAGTTTTCTTATTTTAGACAAAACATTAGCTAAACGTGTTCGCGTTCAGTTTAAAACTTTGTTGCTGTAAAGCTGCAAACTTCACCGTGAGTCTCAGACCCACGTTGTACATGTGAAAGACTGTCGTAACTTTAATTAGGGCTTTTTATTAGCTATAATTAGATTTAAGAAATAATACATGTATCCCTGTATTTTATCGTTTAATAAAATACAGTCAGGAATTCGGAGGCGTAGTAATTAAATCACGAGTGCGTAGCACGAGTGATTTAATTTTCGCATCCGAATGATCGACTGTATTTTATTAAACGATAAAATACAGAGATGCATTTATTATTTCGATTCTAACACGAAATAGTCTTTAAAAAATACCACGAACTATGTTCGACGCGTAGCAACATTCCATAGTAACTTACAAGCACGGAATGCGATTGGACTCGTGCGATATTTACCCCACGTTTTGCACGTGGGAAACGTGATCTGTATTTTATCGTAAAATAATGTATAGCTTCTTTCCCTCTATATCTATATACGAAAAGTTGCGGATCGTGTTGGAATTAAAATTTCTGCATGATACACAGTATTTATCATGTAGTTACATTTGACTAGACTCCTTAATATGATTAATAATGAATTTCTTCCTGATGAGTCATATGCGTTTGATTGTTGATTTTCTTCCTACAATCTCTTAATTTAAATGGGCAACTCGGTATACCAGCGAGTATTTGTTGTTTGCAGCTGTAAATTGATACGTCCAAACTATCTGTCGATTAAACTGAAATTTGGTAAAAATAGCACCAGAGTAAATGACGATTTTACCTCTTGAGCTAACTCAGGGCTTCTTTATGTTTTTATATCTTATATCTATAAGCCCTCTGGAATCTGAGGAAAACTTATCAACCTCCTGAATAATTTCTTCTCACTTTCTTTTTATCCCGTGCTTTTCATTCATTTTTCCTTTTTATAAAATATAAAGATGAATACTCTATTTCACACCTTACTGACAGTGTAAAATTTTGCACAAGGCCTTATTTTGTGTAAAATAATTATATGTCAGCACCAAATTAGGATAGAGTCACACAATTAATTGTTAATTAGAAACCATCTGAAATAAAAACAAAAATAATATCAAACAGGGAATGCCACGTACCAAAAACGTAGCCTCCCCAAAACGAACCCCACAGCACCCAGAAGTGCACACCACCAACACACACACACACACACACACACACACACGCACACACACACACAACACATACACCCACACACACAATCATGTACACACACAAACATACACTACCAACACACACTAGCATACAAAGCAAACACACGAGGACAAAACGAACAATTAAAGGAACATAGTGGGGTACCGCCTTGGAACGGTCAGTGGCAAAAACACCACTGGGGAGCTTAAACCGGTTTATGGTGCGCACCCAACCTCACTCTTACCCCCACCATGTTCCAAGGTCACAGGACAGTGTAAATAAAAGTAATCCCTGCTAGGTGAATCTCTAACACACGCAATGGAAACAAAAGGCATGGTATGTAACACACAAAAATGCTCGTGTATAAATATATAAAAAGCAAACCTTGAGAACCAAAAAACGTATGTACTCAATGCTTTGCAGAAGGCAGAGCACCAAGAGAAACACCCTTAAGGGCCCGACGAAACAAGCCAGAGGACAGAAATCAAAACAGTTTCGTCCCAGTGGGATTTAAAAACTGCCCATCACAGAGTCCTCCCCCTCTTCCGTCAGACACAATCAAAGAGGGAAGCATAGCGTCCAACTGTAAACGGGTTGAACACCAAACATGCGGTGTGTCTCAAAACAGTAGGGTCGTAACCTCTTTTAACAAAACGTTTTATAATTTTAGCAAATGCAGTTGGAAAATTGCCATGACCCAAAATCTTACGAAGTTTGTAAACCACATCCCCATAAAAATCGGGTTTTGAAATACCTTCTCGCAGAAGAGTCTTTAGATTACTGTTGAATTTCAAAACCAAATCAGAATTACGATAGTAAAATTTAGCAAAATATTTACGCAATTTGTAATAACGGTAGCCCTGTTGAAGAAGTTTATTTGTAATATATTGATTACGTTCATTGAAATCCTCAACATGACTACACGCTCTGGCAAACCGAATTAACTGAGAAATGTATACCCCATAAGATGTAGCATGAGGTACATCCCCATCCAAATAGGGGAAATTTACAATACTAAAATTAAAATCATCCCTCTTGTCATAAATTTTGGTATGTATAATATTGTTATAAATAGAGAGATGTAAATCTAAAAATGAAGCACCAGTATCCAAATTGTTAGTTTTAATTAACTGGAGTTCCCGGGGATAAATAGTGTCCACCAATTGACCAAAAAACGGGTTATCCATATTAAGAATATCATCCAGATAGCGTGATGTATTATTAAAAGCAGTGATAATGTCTGCCTGCGTATCTGGAGAAAGACTCAACATAAAGTCTCTTTCATAACAATATAAAAACAAATCTGCGACAAGGGGTGCACAATTTGTTCCCATGGGAATACCGATTACTTGTCTGAAAACTGCATTCCCAAACCTTATATAAATGTTGTTCAATAAAAAGGAAAGGGCTTTACAAACTTCGTCACAGGTCTAGCTTCTGTACTTTCGAAGGACACAAATTCCAGACATTGTCAGAAAATGGAGAGAAATTATCATACCAGTTAAAAACACGATATAATGTATATGCATGTAGTTGCTGAAGAATAAAGTTTATATTTAAAGCATTGCAGAAATGTGCATGAAAAAAGACATGTTTTATTTTATATTTGAAGAGAGAGGTGTTTGTGTTAGTTTTGATGTCTTGACATGGATTTTAAAATTCATAGTGACGATAACATGGGTTGTTGTAAATTGCAGACCATCAAGGAAAACATAAATGGAGAAATAACTTAAATCAATATCAAAATCAATCTAACTGCATTCCCAAACCTTATATAAATGTTGTTCAATAAAAAGGAAAGGGCTTTACAAACTTCGTTGCAGGTCTGGCTTCTGTATTTTCGAAGGACACAGATTCCAGACATTGTCAGGAAATGGAGAGAAATTATCATACCAGTTAAAAACACGATATAATGTATATGCATGTAGTTGCTGAAGAATAAAGTTTATATTTAAAGCATTGCAGAAATGTGCATGAAAAAAGACATGTTTTATTTTATATTTGAAGAGAGAGGTGTTTGTGTTAGTTTTGATGTCTTGACATGGATTTTAGAATTCATAGTGACGATAACATGGGTTGTTGTAAATTGCAGACCATCAAGGAAAACATAAATGGAGAAATAACTTAAATCAATATCAAAATCAATCTAAAAGCATCATTCTTTGATACTAATGGGTCATAATATATAATGGGCCAGAATACTATTAACTGACCGTGCAGGTGTGCTCCTTGCAGTTGCTTAGTAGGAGGATTGATTCTTTGTCTTAGTCAAATAAACATTTTTTGAATGTTTAAAGTATGCCTTAAGTATCTGTATACTCATGGGCTTGAATTAGAAATGGAAGACTACCTGAACTAGGGAATGTATCATACAACAACAAATTTTCTGAACTATGCTATATGAACTAAAATGACAAGTATAGACGAATGCGTGAAGAATAATTTAAGTGAACTGTAAGGGAAGTTATGCCAAAATTACAAAGTTCAGTACTGACTACTCGAAAAACAAATGAAAACTTGAATGGACTAATCTGCACAAAAACATATATTTAAGTTATCTGCTTTACATAGGTTTTGGATTTCTTTTTGATTCATTTTCTTGAAGGGTATTCTCATTTAATGGATATAACTTTCATCAAGGTTAGTAAACTGTTCTTTAATGCATGCCACTACTCTCAATTGTATAAACATTACCACCTGGCTTTGTTTACAAACACAGAGTTTATCAGCAATTAGCCATACCTCCCGGTACTAACAACGACTGTTTATACAACTTTTAACAAGAAGTCGCTATTGAAACCCTTATTGAGTTCCTTATTGAGTCAAAATCACCAGAAACATTGTCAATAGGCATGAAACTAAAATCTTTAATCGTGTGTCCACATTCGTTACAGCGTCGAGGAAGATTAGCGCTAAATTCTAACGACTGTGTACTTAAAATATCAAACTTATGTTACTCATACATTGGGTAACTTTTTGTTGTGTCTGTCCAACATACTGAATTTTACATTTCTTACATGTAATAACTTGAAGGTAGATTACATCTTTAGATGAACAATTCATACTGGTTTTTACCGAAAAAAAAAATTAAGCATTGTGTGAGCTTTGAAAAGTTTGAGACTCAACAATGTTAGAACAATGTCTGCATCTTTGTCTACCGCATTTACTTGTAGTTTCTTGTTTATTATAAGTAGCCGAAAACATAGTTTTAAGAAGATAATCTTTGAGATTATTTGCACGCTTAAATTCTACAACAAGTGAGTGCGTATAAACATGTTTAACAGATTGTTTGGACGATAATCTTAATAAGTCCCAGATAGCCTATACAGGGAAGAGTATGATTGTATTCAATGACAAAGGGTATTCATTCATTGTCAGATTATAATAATAAATTATAAATAAAGCTCTCACAAAAGCTTTTCAGTTGTCTCAGGAAGAGGGGTTATCTCATAAATAAAATTTCACATGACAATGATAGAAGACCCTTTTTCATTGAAGCAAACGTCTAACTATGCACAAGTCACTGTGAAATTTGCATAAGACCTAATAACCAGAAAATGAATAGTGGTCATCCGATGGTATTGACAAATCAAGTTTGATAAAACAAATATGTATGAATTTTTTTCATATGGCCTAAGAATAATCAAGCGCGCCTCAATAAAAATTACATATGGCCTGAAAAAAAGTCAGGGGGTCTGAAAAACATTTTATTGGCCTTACAAAAAATACGTTTCTTTTTTGGCTTTTACAAGAAAACATTGTTGGCCTTATTTTTCTTAAATTGTGTGCCTTAAATTTCTCTATAAAATTTGGCCTTAAAGAGAATTGTTTGCCTTAAAAACGTTTTGAAAATTTGGACTTAACAAAACGAACAAAAAGATATCAGGCCTTAAAAAAAGAATTGAAAAATACATGTTGCCTGAAAAAACTTTAGCTTTAAAAACTCTTTAAAAAAATTCGTTCTCGGTCAATATCACTTTTAGCAGGTCCGCAAAACTATATACAGACCTCAAAATTAGTCTATAGTTTTATATTGTAGACATGGTATTAGATATACAATGTACTTTCATTATTACTATTCCGAACATTACTTTTGAACCGAAATACTGCCATGCATACTTCTATTTTGGTATATGTTAAAGCGCTGATATGTTATGATGCCAGTTCGACTTCTGGGCTTATATGTATGTCATAATATAGTCCTTAACATATATCATAGGCGTGCACCATGACTATGATGAAGGAGACAATTTAAAGTATATATTGCAATTATACCTACATAACATATGTACAGTTTGTTTTTTGTCGACTTGCAGATATTGCATATGTCCATTGCTTACTTGCGGACAGCCGCGTGAATGGCAATATTGCGGGGATCAATTTATTGATAATGGAATAGTCTATATAAAACAGTACCATGTGGCAACATTTTGTAATCTACATCACGGACCTTTATACATGTCCGTCCGTTTGTCTATATGTTTTGCTGAAGGTGATAGGTCATGTTACAGTATGTTCAACTTTAATCTTGATTTCACTATGAGATTAAATTATTCTTTCAGCATCAACTTTTCTCATCAAATAGATATAATTGTTATGTTCATGCACGGTACCAATGCGGCATAACTCATTCGATGCTTTTTAAGCCAACTTGTTTTCTTCAGTTGTTAATATTTCAATACGTTCTATACTGATTTCAAGAAGTATTGATTTCTGTTTATTTTAAAACGCCTTTTTACCGATAATGCATAATTTTACGATGAATAATACCGGTAATACTACATTTTATTATTTATGCATTTGATTTTTTTAATTTGACATCAGTTTAAAGTCTATCATAAAAATGTACTGTGGGAATTAAATTTATTCAGCACCTTTCACGATACACTTTGATGTGTCACATGCCATAATAATACTGATATAATTCAAGTGAAACCTATAATATTTTCACTTATCATTTCGAACTTACCATTCTTGATACCTTTTGAGTGAACGCTGAATCTTCAGATCTAGCATTCTCTTTATATCTATTCGACTCGATAATTTTCTCTGACAGCATAAAGGTCTGTGTCATTCATTTGTTGCACAATGAGACAGACGCTGTTACAAATGCACGTCACAAACACATATATATTTTATAAACTGCTGCAATTCACATGAGCTCTCGTCTATACATTAACACTAAACCAGAGAGGGTGATGGTTTGTTTTTGACTAGGATAGTAGATTTTTCAACATATTTCTTAATTATTCAACGGGAATGAAACTGTTTTACAGATTCATATATCCATAGCAATGTTCTTTATTATATGAGTATACACTAGTGATTAATGTCCAAAGAATACCACGTTGTTTTCTCGATGCAAACAGACCTTTGATCTATCTAGTATGAACTGTTCATATGACAAATGTTGGTTGACGAAATAGAGTTGATAAGCATTGCAAGGTGGATTATTCTCTGGCATTTAATTCAGATTGTAGATAGCACGAGAGTTTGTTTACCTTTACTGACGAATATTGTCATGTGTATCATGTATTTCCTTTGTATTAGAAAAAATACAATAAAGAACCAACAACTCTGCACTCATGTCTGAGCACATATACCCTGAGTGTAAAGGATTTAACTCGTAAGGAATGTGACGTGTGATAGGAATCGCTTCCGGGAAGTCGCATTACACAAATAACACCGAAACAAGACACAGATACACATATTAAGTAATCTATGTCACATTTGCAACTTTTACCACTGAAGTCAAACAATTCGCCTTCTAAGTATGTAAGTCTGATCTTCAACTCTCAAAAGTGATTACAGTATGCTATTGCGAATCTGTATAATTGATAAAGAATGCGTAACTGTTTCGTTCTTATTTGATTTAATACGAACGGTGACTATATTACGTTGTGCGACTCGTATAATATGCACAGAACAGGTCTGATTTTACGCATTATTTTACACCTCTATCGGCAGACAACTGTTAAAAGTCGATTTGTACTCGAGAACTTTTGAAAATTCTCTGGCTTTATATCAGTAGTGCATGGACAAAACTTTATATGTTTGATACAATATCAAGTTGACGTTTTAAACCTTAATTTCATGTTTCATGCATTGTCGTATTCGTACTACACTCAACAACTTTTCTAAGTATACACCTCAATTATGTGTCATATATAAATCATTTTGAAAGATACGATCATGAAAATTTGTCTACAAATTATTGGACTCATTCTCTTAATACTCGGTATAAAGTTAATGAGTATAAATGATTTCATTGTCTCAGAGAGTTTACATCACCACACCCCTAAATGTTAAATTCACAAAACTTTAAATTATGGTAACTCTAAATTTCTGCTAAATTATCTAGAACAGTAAAGTTTTTGTTAAAAAAACGGTTTCTGATACCAATTTCAGATATACCGCTATGATAAAATACAATCGTAACGTTAAATTTATTGACGCAGTTGGTCTGTCTAGCCTTAAAAGAATTTTCTTTCCCATGGTTTTATCTAACAAACCTCGTTAACTGGATCAATTGTTTCAAGACAGTGCTGTGTTTTCTCCAAAGTGACGTTTTAATACCACAAACTGACCATTACAGATTCATGAGAAGTACCAAATACCAATGCTTAAAGACGATTACGTCCAAGACACAAATGAGTTGAAAAAAAGGTGCTCATTTTCCACCAAATCTTCATCCAATCGAAATGGAGTGGAGAATAAAAATCAGGCAAAAGTCTCAAATTTCATTTTTACACTTTACATCTGCCCAAGAACATCTTATTAAAGTATTTGAATGATCAAACATTACAACATGACTGCTAATTTTATTTTAGTGAATCAAAAATGGTCGTCTGTGTTACACGTAAATTGATCACAGTCTGGTAATTTTAACGTTTTTGTGACTTTTGAATAGTGGGGTTATTGTGTTTATAGCGCTGCGGACCAATGGATTTGGTACCTATCTTTATAACTCTGATGGAATCTTCAATAACAATCTTTGATCTTATGACTTTGAAATATTCATCAAAATATCTCGAAAAATGAATAAACGACAACAATTTTTTAGGTGTATACTTAGAAAAGTGGTTGAGTGTATTATCTCTTATCCGCAATTTGTTTATTCTTTATGACTGATTACAGTAGTTTTGTTACTATGCCGACTACGTCAAAAACGGTGAATGAATAGTATCCCATAAACAATTGAGCAAATATGGGAGCGTATGTTCCAGAAAAAGCAGGAACACGTTTAAGATCACATTATTTGATATTATTTTCTAATTCATGACGAGCTAGCAAAAATGCTAATCGTGTTTAAAGACCTGGCTCAGTTACCCGAACATAGTCATGCAATATTCAAGTTTAAAGAATTCTTACGTTCTGCAGGTGTGAATGTAAACAACAACTTAAATTAAAAGAAAGCATAGTTTCTGTAGGTTACTCTGTACATAGCTTTAATTTACTAATTAAGAAAAGTTGTCAGTGCAGTACAGTAAAATAATAAAAGGAAGGATCCAATTTCACAATTATAAGTTTAGTAACATTTACAGGAGAACGAAACGATTGAAAAAATAACCAAAAAAAAACAAAAATAATATCAAACAGGGAAAGCCACGTACCAAAAACGCAGCCTCCCCAAAACGAGCCCCACAGCACCCAGAAGTGCACACCACCAGTGCAGAAGTGCACACCACCAAAAACGCCATACGTAAATGAATTACTTGCACACACAGGATATTTTATAATCATATTACACGATATTCATTTAATGAATTAATTGTGTAACTTTGACTGCTATCGCAGTATGAAAACGAGTTAGGATTTTCAAAGCGAATGAAGTTTGATGGACTTTCAATTAAACTTTGAACCCCATCGTGCCTGTCTTTATTTAATATTTTATAATTGTAAACAACTCGTGACTACTAATACAATTCGTACCATTATTAAATATTCATCATGGCATGGATTTAATTACGAATTGCTAAAAACCGATCTACATAAATTAAAACTAAAATAATCGTGACTACCACTAATACAACTCTTATCAGTATTAAAGTACTCTATAAACTGAATTACGAGTGTTTCCATGTGTGTGTGTGTGTTTGTGTGGGTGCGCGTGCGTTTGTGTGTGCGGTCAAAGGAGAATAGCATACCTGTATAGATGCGAAGTCACTTTTCTTCATCAAGCTATTTGCAACGAATGGTATTATTGCTAGAAATGAACGAAGTGAAGCGCGCGTGACGTTTGTCTTTAAAAAGTACAAAAATATAAGAGTTTGGTGCCAAAATATTGCCTACGCACTTTCTCGTCCAAAAAAGCGCTCTCTGGCCTCAACATCGATCGATTTATTAAACATTAAAACATTGACAAAATTGTCGAGCAATTTCGGTTTCTATCCGTCGAAGTTTCGAAGTGATCAAATTCAACATTCAATAACTTCGACAGTTCGAAACACTGCAGGGGGGGGGGGGGGGACCTAGAGCCGAACGAAGGGCACATATAACAATTGACTAGCGGCCTATTAGTAGTGTTTAATAGCGTTGAAAAGAAAAATTATCCCAGAAGGAATCCGTTTGACCTAGTTAAAAACACACGAATCCGCCATTGTCTTATGTTTGCGTTTTTTTCTCACTTAAACCAAGTTTGCGCTCACTATACACCCACATCCCTGATAGGGTAAATTCAGGTTACTGAGCCACCCGAGTAACTGAGCCACGTGCCGAAGAAAAATCCGATAAGCGCCTATATACTGCTTTGCCATTTACGAGTACAGAACAAGACAAGGCAAGAACAATCGGATTTTGAGTTCGGACGTCAATGATAGATCCGGGACACGGGTGTTTCCCATGTTAGAATACAGAAATAAACATTGTGTACACTTTTGCGATTAAAATGTTAAGTTCAACTGAAATTCAAATGTTTACACTTTGTTTGAAATATTAACATTTAACTCGTTTCGAATAGAGCAGGAAAAAATTTCAACTTACAAAATGCATGAGCTAAGAAAACTGATTGAACTTTGAGCGTTTTATTTAATACAACATAGCTCTTATGCCGATCTTCGTTCAGAAACAAAATTAAAATGAAATCATGCAATTGTTTTTAAAGTGCTAAAACTAGGTTTGAACATGCTTATATAACCAAATTGGATTTTGTTTTCTGCGGAAAAAGACGTCGAGTGTGAAACTCAAAACGCAGGAATTTTTTATCTTAAAATCAAAAATGCTAGTGTCTGTATATTATCTCTTATCCGCAATTTGTTTTTTTTTTATGACTGATTACAGTAGTTTTGTTACTTAGCCGACTACGTAAAAACGGTTGAAGAATAGTATCCCATAAACAATTGAGCAAATATGGGAGCGTATGTTCCAGAAAAAGCAGGAACACGTTTAAGATCACATTATTTGATATTATTTTCTAATTTATGACGAACTAGCAAAAATGCTAATCGTGTTTAAAGACGTGGCTCAGTTACCCGAACATAGTCATGCAATGTTGATTTTCATCAGATGTTTGTCGTAACTGTTCGAACTTAATTTATATTTAAATGGAAGTATAAACAATGTTGAGTTTAAATGAATCGTAGGCTATTATCAAATTGTTCGTTGGTATTTTTTTTAATGAGACTCCGTAAATTATCAATATACCGGAAATATACAAAAGCTTAAAATACAGAGGGTAAGAGGTTGTTTATGCTGCAAGCCCGTATATTACTTATACGGTATACGGTATTCAGTATGCCTAAAATACGGGAATCTTTATGTACGATATCCTGTTTTCCACTAAAATACGGGACTGTTATGCAACTAGAATACGGTATCGTAAGTGTACCGTAAAACGAAATATCGTTTTTATTTCTGTAATTATAAAATTACCAAAAATTCATCTTATGTCACTTTACGGGCAGCGTAATTTAGAAGATTTTTATTAGATTGAGACTATTTTCAAATTTTATGCTTTTTTCGTGTCATTACATATACATTTTGTGAGATATCTCTTAAATGAATTTCGAAATCAATCTTAAAGGTGTTGCTAAATTAAGACGAGTTTGGACTTCAAACTATTTTAAGCTTAAATGCAGAATTACTTTCTATTTGATGAGAAAAGTTGATGCTGAGAGAATAATTCATTGTTATGATGACATGAACTGTAACATGACCATTGACCTTCAGTCAAGCGTACAGACAAACGGACGGACATGCATATAGGTACATGATGTAGGTTGCCACTGGTACTGTTTTATACATACTGATCGATTATGAATAAATTGATACCCGCAATACTGCCAGGCACGTGGTTGTCTGCCAGTAAGCGTCAGCAATATCTTTAAGTCGACAACTATCAATACTACCGTTTTAAAGAAAAGATAGTCGGCGCAATTTTTAGTATATGAAAGCGATTGTTAGCCAGATTTTTATAGTAAAAATTATTTTATTCAGTCGGAAGGCGCCAAACGTCACAAGTTGAGGAAAAAAATTGAACCTTGACCGAGATTCGATCTAATGTAACTTCCCTTGCAAAGTTGTTCTAATGCTCACCCGACTGAGCTAACCGGCGACTAGTCAGATTTGTCTCCAATAGTAAATAAATATCTATCGCGACATGTGTATCAGGAAAACAAACTTAATCCTTGTCTTACTTACAAATATACGACTCGAATTATGGACCGTTATTCACTGGCCGAGAAAGTATAAATAATCTACACTTATAATTAACATTAATTTGGAGGTAACAACATATCATGTTGATAGATATGAATTATATACTACATAATTTATTAACCCATTTAAGAAAGACTGAAAACGCATGAGTACATGTATTTTATTGTCTATGTTCATTCTCACAATATAGGTCCGTGGATAAATGAAGAAATTTGTAAATATCGTAAATTACAAATCAAGTAAAATGACCAAAGAAGAACGTAAAACAAATACAACTTATTTTTCTAAAGATAATATTATATCGTTAGTACTGATTAATTGTTCACTTTACAAAATCTTTCATTAATTGAATTATAAATTATACATTATCTTTTGAAAACAAACATTGTTTTCGGTCTGCATAAACTGTTTTTCGGTCCCTTTTCTGTCTTATTCGGTCGTTTTCTGTTGTTTTCGGTAATTCTATACACTCTGTATTATCCAATTAGAAGGTGCCTTACAGCGTATATTTCTCATTTCAAAAAATGTTATACATTTTACTCGTCATTTTATTGGCGGTTGAAGAGTTCCAATCTTCCGGTCAAAAGCGAGCATAATACGGCTGCGCCAAAAAAAATTACTTATAGACGTGTACAATTACAAAACCGTATTGGTTTATAATATATTTCTGTTTAATAGAACTTGTGAATGACTGGTAACTCTAGATGTAGTAAAAAGCTTTGATATATATATATTTTTCATAAGCGTTTGGAGGATAAAAGCTTTGATTATTGACAAGGTGCTTAAAAGAAACTCGCCAGTATCTGGGTAATGTCCTCAGCAAACGTATATCAGTTAATGTCAAAATTGTTCTGCTTTTATAAGTAAAACATTTTACACTTACCTTATTAAAAAAACCAAACAACAACAAAGACAACATAAATTTGTGCTTTAATATATTAATAGATACTCATTTTCATGGCGTTTTATTCCCGTTTAAACAGTATTTCAGTTATTTCTGCAGTAGGGCAGGTAACCCTACAGCTCTATATTTCATTTGGACCAAAGTACAAAAGCTGCTTGATAGTTTGTTTCAGCAAATACGAAATAATTACCATTATGAAGCATCAAAACTTATGCGACAGATAAAAAAGTTTACCTTAATGTGATAGTTTACAAGTTTAAGTGTTCCTTTAGTTCAAACAGCATACGATATGTTTGACAATCCGTTATGAACTGAACATTTTATATATTTTAGTTTTAGGTAAGCAGAGATACGCTGCTTAAACAAGAGCTGTCAGTAGGACAGCGCGCTCGACTTTTTAGTGCTTGCCAATAAACAAAACTTTGACAGTTCAGGGCACACAAGACTTTAACTAGGAATTTCTAAGTACAAACAATAAACATTTTCACAAATGGTTAAGTCAACAAGTGGACAAGAATGAAAATTTTAACTGAGTTTCTAAGTCAAAAAGGGCCATAATTCAAATAAAATCCTTGACAGAATTACCTTCTCCTGCCCATGTTTGGGGATCATGATGGTAAACAAGTATTCCAACTTTCAAATTAATATCTCAAACAGTTTAGTCAAAAAGTGGACTGGTACGAAAAACTTAACCAAGATTCTAAGTCGATAAAGGGCCTTAATTTTTAAAACAAATCCCTGACAGAGTTACCTTCTCTTGCTTACAGATGGGGGTAATGATTTAAGCAAGCATTCAAAGTTTCAAAGCAATATCTCACAGGGATAAGACAATAAGTGGATTTTACCCATATTCAGTGTATTTTCTAAGTAAAAAAGGGGCATAATTCTGTCAAAAACCTTGACAGAGTTATGTACTCTTGTCTGTTGATGTAGATCATGATGGTAAACAAGTATGGTTAGTTTCAAAGCAATACCTATAATGGTTTTGAAATAAAGTGAGGTGGTACGAAAAACTTAACCAAGCTCAATACATTTTCTAAATCAAAAAAGGGCCATAATTCTGTCAAAAACCTTGACAGAGTTATGTTCTCTTGTCTGTAGATGGAGGTTATGATGGTAAACAAGTATGGTAAGTTTCAAAGCCATACCTCTAATAGTTTTGAAATAAAGAGGGGTGGTACGAAAAACTTAACCAAGGTGTGACACCAACGCCGACGCCGGGGCGAGTAGGATAGCTACCCTTTTCTTCGAAAAGTCGAGCTAAAAAGCATCCAATGGATTATGCCGCAAGGGTAGCAAGCATGAACATAACAAGATCGCCATGATTGGCCTATAAGCTCACATAAAAACCCAAATATTCATGATGTAGATAAGAAAATGTTCTCACTAGTATTGTTTTATATTTTTTACACGTATCTAAATTGTGGACAAAAAGTCATTTCTTACTACGTGTAATTGCCGCAAAATAGCGAAATACTCGGTTTCACTGTGACGTCATACTGCCAAGTTATAAATAAATTTATTTGGACTTCTGAATCAGCAAAACTTTTAGACTTGGTATCACCAAACAATCCTGAAACAAATAAAAAACTTAACTTGGAACCGAAACTAAATAGCTGTAAAAATGTTTAAAACAATTGGAACACAGAAAACCAACTCTCCTAGGAAAGTTCACCGTTGTAAAAATATTTGCAATACCATAGCTTATATGTCCATTAACCATACTTTCTATTCCTGATAGAAACACAATAAAAGATATAATAAAAGTAATGTATGATTTTATATGGGATAAAAAACAGGGAACATCAGAAGGGAAGTATTAAAGCTCAGTTATAAACAGGATGGGATAAAAATAATAGATCTAAAGAACTTTTTAAGGCGTGTTGAGTTAAAACATTCAATAAAAATAAAACAAGTATTTTACGACAAAGGCAAAGATGAACGTTGAAACTGCCATCTTTTGATAAGAACAGTCACGTTGAATAATCATTATTGAACAAATAAAAACAGACAGTGATGCCAGTAAAAAAAAACCTAATGTTATTAAAGGTTCTAAGTAATAAATATGCGCCGTTTTACCGGAAGCAGACGACAATGGGCCCCGTAGACAAGATGGCCAGTATAAACGTTTGAAAAAGTAGAGAAAATACTATATTCGCGGAGTAGAAGATACTATCGGGGTACGCGGTGAAAATCAGGGGAGCTGTGATGATCAAAGCTTAGTTTATGTAAATGCAAAAAATAAGTTGAAGTAGATTTATGATAACTTAATATTCAAACCCATGCTTCTCGGACGATTGCAACGTGCATTGTATGAAATTTTTTTTTGATTGAGCCCATAGTGGCAAACACTTACAAAATACAAACGATAATCAATGAGATACAAATGAGACATTAAATAATTTCATTTGTTTGACAGCTCGTTCGTTGCATTGCAAAGTCATGTATACTATTATACATAATAATAAGTAAAGGTATGCACATTCTTGTTATTAACTGTGACTTTCAACATATTAGTTTTTAATGACGTATCCGACGTTATTCGGCATCATCAACCTGTTTAATACTGTCCCGTTCAATAAGCAGCTCATTTAGGAATCGTTGATATGTTTTACATCCAAGCATCAGTTATGACCAATGTAAAAGTTTACATTTTTATTGTTTATTTGAACGAGTGTTTCTATTACAGTAAAGCAAATGGTGTATTTTATCATTTGAGCCATTTACGTGCGTATTTTTCCATCTATAGGTACCAACTCATACCCGACCCCATCCCTTAAAAGTGAGAAAAACACTGGTGATGTTGAATACAACAGTTAGCGTTTCAAATAGCACCTGCTAAAATAACAACTGCTGACGTAGATGAATAGCAGACGATTGCAAAGATTTAAGATTTTATTTACATTCTCTCCGTCTGCAAAATAACATATTTACAAAGACACATGAACATAAGGACAACGGCTGTATTCAGATATTAAAAGGCAAGACCATGTTTTGAAACACAAATTATATGGTATGATTTTGATGTGCATTCTCTTTTGTACGTCTACGTGCGACATGCCTATTCGCAACCTAGAATACAGGCATACTATACAGAGGTCAGGGCAGAAAGCTGTAACTTAAATTTTGAAAGCATTTAGGCTTAATGGTCCATTAGCGTCAGTGAACAAATTGATACAAATTTTGATCTAAATAGAATTTATATGATACAACATGATATTTTTTTGTATAGACTAATGTTTCGGTCAATATGTAGTTTTAGGACCTGTGAAATCTCGGACTACATCCTTGGTCAAAACAGTAGATACTGACCTCATCACCAGTCACTGTTGTATTAGATAAGATGAGATTAGATGAGAATATATTAGATAAGATAAGATATTTTCCACAATCATTATCCGTGATGGCTGAACTTTACTTTATTGCAATTTTGTGACAAATAATGCGCGAAGACCACCTTTTATTAATTTTTAATGTTATTTGTTAGGATCTTTGTTTAATCCAATGTGGGACATTATCTGGCAAGATCTCATTCCGTTGACCAAAACTACCTTTAAGTGAGTCGGGGGTGGGGGGGGATCACAATTCTGATTTTTTTTTTAAATGGCAGATATTCAGTGTAAAAAGTTTCGCATAGGAAATAATGACTCTAAAAGCATCTAAAATTTCATATGTGCGTGTTCTGCAGATAGAAAGCTAGCATATGGTATTTTCATCTAAAATTACAATACAGGCATATTTGAACCAATTATGTATTTAAACATCGATTTCACACCATTGACATTCGACGTCACGTTGCAAGGAAACGAAATTTATTAATTTTATTAAAAAAATAAAAACGAATAAAATACGAACAACATGTTAGAGTACAATGATGCATAATTTCTTTTTGACGTCAGACGTTTGAGAAAGGTCGTAAACTCCTTTTACAGTACAATTGTACCTTGTCGTGATGAAACTTCTTGCCAATATAAAAGGAAAACAAAATATTTTATAGAAAATGAATGTGATTAAGTAAAAACTAGTTTTAGTAGATCTACAGAGGTAAACACATTGTACTTTTAAAGTGATAATACCGTTCAAAGTGACCATCACAATTACAAAAATGACAAAAAAGACAAAAATCACTTATTTATACTATTTGTGTAATGACACTTCCATATTTACAACAGAAATATATAACTATAATTTATATGATTGTATTATCCCTTTGAATATAGAAAAATGCATGAAAATGATTTGCCTGTCCTAGCCTAAAATCGAAAATCCGCCCTTTTTGTTCCATTTATATCTATCAATGAAAGAAATAACTTAGTATATCTAATCTCTTACATGTTTTCAAAAGCATCTTTAAATCTTCTTTCTTGACAATAAGTCACTATTGTCATTTTGAAGGATAATATAACTTTTAAGTAAGCTTTGTTACCAATCTGGAGCCTTAAGTCCAGACATGTACTACAGCTGTAATATGAACTAGAATATCTTTTTATAAAATGAAAACGTTCGTGGCTAAAGATGTCATTGTGATCAAATTTAATCAAACCAAAACCGAAAACGCAGGGGTGAGAAATGCATAACATGAGGCAACAACCGAGGTAAAGGTCAAATTTAGGTCTGAAAACGTATCACATTGTGAAAAATAGTATATCTCATTTCTGGCAAGATGTCTCTTCATTCGATTGGGAGACTCTCATCGACGACGATATTGACACATATGCTAACAATATTACAAACACAATCCATAACGTATATGCAAAACATATCAAAATAAAACAGTTACAATACGCCAATCTGATCCAACTTGGATGCACAATGAAATCAGAAAATATGTAACAAAATGGAAAATGGCATACGACAAAGCAAAATGAACACAAACTCCTCAACACCGGAAAACGTATAGACAATCAGAAACAAAACTTAACAATTAAACTCGCTGAAAACTTACAACGTGAACATTTAACCCTAGCATATTTCCGGAACACACTTAAACAATTCATCTCAACTCCCATCATCAAATAGCTCAAATATACAACCGTTAAATAATAATAGTACAATACTTACATCAGATAAAGATAAAGCTAATTTTTAAAATACCTATTTTCAATCCCAAACACGACTTAATGTAATAAACCGGTTTAAGCTCCCCAGTGGTGTTTTTGCCACTGACCGTTCCAAGGCGGTGCCCCACTGTGTTCCTTTAATTGTTCGTTTTGTCCTCGTGTGTTTGCTTTTTGTGCTGGTGTGTGCTGGTAGTGTGTGTGTGTGTGTGTGTGTGTGTGTGTGTGTGTGTGTGTGATTGTGTGTGTGTATGTGTGTGTGGGTTGGTGGTGTGCACTTCTGGGTGCTGTGGGGCTCGTTTTGGGGAGGCTGCGTTTTTGGTACGTGGCATTCCCTGTTTGATATTATTTTTGTTTTAATGTTAATAACAAAGTTCTACCATAGATAAATTGTAATCCTGATAAACCAGGACTGACATAATCCAAGTAACACAAGATGAGGTCAATTCATTTCTAAAGTCGCTAACTGTATTTAAGCAGCAGGTCCAGATTTGATACACAATCGAATCCTTAAGGAAATTTCACACGAATTATCATCCACTTTGTCAACTTTTCAACAAATCCATAGGATCAGGCAAACTACCTTCGAAATGGAAGTTGTGCAGTCTTCGAGAAAAATGACCCGCTTGATATGACAAACTACATACCTATCTCTTTTCTTAGCACTACCAGTAAAGCACTAGAAATAATCATCCACAAACATGTATTTAATTTTCTATCTCAAACAACTTAATCACGTCTCTCCAATCTGATTTTGTCCCAAACGACTCTACAACTAATCAACTTGTTTCAATTTACAATACATTCTATAAGGCTTTAGACGAGATTCGTACTATGTTCTGACATCGTTGACTACTACGTAAATTGGAGATACAGTAACGGGTATAAATGGACACCTCTGTGACTGGTTTACTGATTATCTATCAGACAGAAAACAAAAGGTGGTTTAATCTTGAGTTTCTTCTGACACAGTTTCAATTTCAGTTTGTGTCCCTCAGGACTCAATCCTCGGACCTCTCCTCTACCTGGTCTAGACCAATGACATTGTCACAGAACTTAAATCTAATATTCGCTATTTAACTAGTAAGTCAGATAATTATCGTGATATAAATGTGATTAACATGTTATCTATCATGTTACCTACTTAATGAATTTTTTTTAAGATATCTGTAAAGTATTTAACGTGTTATATAACTAGTTAATCATATGATTTATGCGATAATTATCTGGCTAACTAGTTACATAATACGATAACCATATATATTAGATTAAATTATCAAACGAGTTTGAATGCTAGAACTTTATGCACATGGTGCTTAAGTATAGGTTTAAT
Source organism: Saxidomus purpurata (assembly GCA_022818135.1). Lineage (NCBI taxonomy): Eukaryota > Metazoa > Mollusca > Bivalvia > Venerida > Veneridae > Saxidomus > Saxidomus purpurata. Next base: position 46,996,178 of record JAFMSR010000009.1, on the reverse strand, counting down.
CATTTACTCAGTTTAACATTTGCGACGGTTTATACGTGTTAATGGTCGCAATTAAAAATCAAAGCGCTGAAAGCAATGAATTTGTTTGGGTATAAATTTTGACCATGGGTACAGAATTTTAACAATCTTGGTAGAGGTCCACTAGGTTATCCCACATGCTAAATATCTAAGCTCTACGATTTGAAGAAGATTTTTAAAGTTTTTCCTACATAAATAGAATCCAAGTGACCCCCGGTGCATGGTTAATTTTGAATTGGAGGTCATAATATGAACAATCTTGGTAGATTTCCGCTAGTTTACGCCACATGCTTAATATCTAAGCTGTAGGCATTGTAGTATCAGATAAGCTATGTAAAAACAAGTGACCCCAGTGCCGGGTCAATTTTGGATCGGGGTCATAATTTGAACAATCTTGGTTGAGGTCCACTAGGTTATGCCACATGCCAAAAATCTAAGCTCTATGACTTCCTTTCTTGAGAATAAGATTTATAAAGTTTTCCCTTTCTGTTACCATGGCAACCAGAGTTCTGCATGGAATGGAATTATTTGAACAACCTTGAAAAGGCTTTATGCAAGAAACATCCCTGCCAAGTTATATCATTATTCGGCATGTGGTTTCAGAGGAAATGCCGTTTGAAGGACAATGTTGACGGGCGTGCTACGTACGACGGATTGAATGCGATCCTAAATCCTAATAGCTCACTCTGGCACTTTGTGCCGGGTGAGCTAAAAATTATTATCGAGGTTTAAAGGGACATACTCTATAACAGATGTCAAACTAAATAATCTTCAAAACATAAATAATAGAATCTTTGGAAGTATTATAAAATAACCTAAAAGTTTCAGCTATGCATTTCAAGTCATTTTTATAAAATCAGCGGTTTAAAATATACTGCAGTACCGTAAACCATTCAATATTCTATGTAGAGTCGTTGTTGTACAATTAATGGGTGAATGCGATTTATTACAGAAAGCCTCAATATTGATTACTTGTGGTTTAATGAGGCATTTTTCGCCATAGGTTCTTCTTTGAAATTGTATTTATTTATCATTTTACGTTCATTGAACACATAATCTATGTTTCGAGAATATAATCTGCTAGATGTAGGGAGTGCCCCTTTAAAATGTTGAAAGACTAGAAATGTGTCCATATACTATAGATGTCCCAACTTTGCCAGAAATAAGAAAGTGTCATAATAAAAGTAATAGCTGATGTTTCTTTATCAGCTGCTTTGATGTAAATGTTTGAAATAATTGACCCACTATTATAAATGAACAGTAAGGAAACAAATAACCAATGTGATTGGTGTTAACGGTCAAAACTGCAAAGTCTCTATCATATGTTAATGTCTTTTCATCTTTCACATTTTGGACAAATTTCTCAGTTTGATGAATTATACACACAGTTATCATGATGATGTACAGATGGAGGCACATAAGGACAAGTTTTTCCAAGGTATCACTATCTTTCCCAATTTCGAAGAGGACAGTTTTAACATTGTAATTTCCAAACGCCAGATACGTCTTGCAGGTTATGTTAACCGTCTCGCTCCCTCTTGTAATTTCCAGTCTAATCATACTAATTGGCCCTGTCATTCTGGCCATTTCTACATCCTCATTACATACTTTCTTTATCAAGAGCCCATTTCAACAGGGTGAGGGTCCTGAAAGGCTATCACAATTTTACATGAACAGTTCTGCTTGCTAGTCGTCTATTCCAATTGCCTCAACTTCTACCGCCTTAACATCCATGGCGCATCACGTTCTGCAAAAACAGATTGGAAAATTCAAATGTCAAATATATATTTTTACTACATTGTTTCAAGTGGTATTTTCAAAAAAATAGAAAAAAAATACATCGACACCGCTTACTCAAAGCAATCAAAATGCGAATAAAACGGGTAATTATAATGTTAAACACTACATACATATCGAAAGACGTGTATCTAGATTAAATTATATCCACTAAAGTCATTAATACTTAAATTGTATCGGTAAAACACACATTTCTTCATTGTTTACAATTATCATGCACGTTGACATAATCTCGACAACTGCGCTTGCGCAAAGTTACCGTAAATACTTTAAACGTGAGCTTAGGTTGTGACAACCCAAAATGATTTTCTGAATCGTCATAGTACGTAATCAGGTTATAAGACTGTCGGTTAATAACGATTGTCTGTCTCTTCTAGAAAAATCCTTACTAAAAGCAAAAGATACGGTCCTATTTATCAGAAATATTTATGCAAACCTACAAAGCTGTAAAAGAATCTATGGAGTGCCTACTCGAATATTAAGAGATAGACTTTTCATATGCGCAGATGAGGTACCATAGCTTGTAACATAATGCACGCACATCAAGAATGGAGAGCAATAACACAATTTAGGGGTACTTTACTACTTAACATAGTTCGCTATTTTATCAGCTTTACAGCATGTCAGTTTCTAACCTCAGTATTTCGACTGCAAGATCGACCAATTTTACAAACTGATATTACATAGATGCGAAGGGCGGCCGTCGAATATAGCAAAAAGCCCTGGCGCACAATTAGTTGGGCTAATCAGTTTCTTGGGTATCAAGTCTTTTCACCCCCTAGACGTTTCACCCTTAGTCATTTCACCTCCCATTGCTAATTAATATATTGATTATGTGTGCAATGTACTATTGTTTTACTTGATTCTTATGGTTGATTGTGCACATCAAACATAAAGAGAAATAGAAAAAATATGTAAAGAGTAAAAACTGTGAAGAATAAATGGAAACAGTTAAAAAATAGACAAAAATATGCTGAAATCAATTAATAACAATATCAGTGTCATACAATTCTTCTAAACACTTGATATTTATAATTAAGATGTAATAAAATAATTTACATTCCTCCTACTTCAAGCACTTTATTCAGTTAGGAATCTAATTTTCTGGGAGGTGAAATGACTAGGGGTGAAACGACTAGGGGGTGAAACAGCTGGTATTCGTTTCTTGCATGGATATGTGTTCAAAGTGACCAATCGAAAGCACGACCTCGGGAGAACGTTGCGCTAAATGTGTCAACGTTCATGATGTTCAAGAATCTAAAAGCCAACTTAAAAATCACTGTCTCACGGAAAAACAATCATTGCATGAAAAAAGTCAGTTTACAGTAGTGTCATATTCTGTATTTATTGTGAAATGACGTTTGATATTTGTAAGCATAGCGCAGTTGTTTTATCGTGTGGCACGACAATATAAAGAAACCTAGACACGAAGAGTACGCCGATCTTTTTGCGTTATCGTGTTCGTACAAATGGCGGAGGAGCTTCTATGGGAGATAATCATGTCATGACTATATACCATTTATTTCAGTAACTATCCATGGTAGACAGCACTCGCTGCATAAAAAATAGCCGATTAATTTCATTCATATAAAGTCTTCGTCGTAGGCATTAAACATGACGTCTGATATTTTATCGTGTACGACTAAGAATCCATTGTCACTGCATGTGCATAAATTTGACCTACTTTCGTCAAACTTATTAAAAGACAGCAAGACTTTAAGAGATACTCACGTGTGTTTACACTGTGATGAAAAGCTTCTTCCCTGGAGTAGGTGTTATGGTCACATGATGTCCAATTTGTGAATGTTTGCGTGCTATATTACCAGATTATCAACGCTATTACTATCACGTTAAGAACATGTGTTCATTAAGATTTCGAATTGCTCTTATATTTTGTCGCTTTCTAAATTCTAGCCAATTCGTTTTCTTGTCGCCCCAGATGCATAAATATCAGACTACTTTTTTAGCGCGGACGCTTTCCGCTTTCTGACTGTTAATCGTCATGTCACCGGGTCACGTCATGTTATGATATTTCATTGCGCATTTCTATACAAATTTCGTTTATTTTATATATATATATATATATGTAGAAAACGTCGTTAGTTTTGCATATGAATATTGTAAGATTTGTTTGATCATTACATTTTTTTACTCCTTTGATTATCACATATTTGCAGAATGGGATCACTCTATAACCACTACTATATTTGTTTGCGTTGTGACCCAAACAAATAAAAATATATTTGAGGTCATAAAGTCGCAAATTTCAAAATTACAAAACAGTTATCAGATAATAAAAGCTGCGATGGGTATGTACACACAAATGAATATATGCAAGTGAATATTATATACCTCACAAAATTAACACTTTACATGAATTTTCAGTATATAATGAGAAGCCAACATGTTTCTGGCTGTTTTATACGTTTTCCGGTGTTACGTTATTAATGGCAAGTACGTTGCGTTGATGTTAATATAAATTCTACATTGTCAATGTTATCCCCTAACGTTTCTTTAGACAGTTACTGTACGGTATATTAAAACCAATGTATAAAACTGGTATATATAATTTGTCCAAACAGAGCGAAATTAATCATTCAGAACAATATAGAACAAAGAACAAGTTACAAACACTAATTAAGGATAGAATGGCAATTTAGTGTCCTTTAACCCCCGGCTATATATATTTCATTACTATTCTAGATGGTAATATATAGTTGTTGACATCGGATGTGATTGCACGGGGGACTATATGGTAGAAACATTTGTTTATTTCTCATCGTCGAAATGCCAAAACCAAACTTTTATTACGTAGGAGACTGTGGACCGTGTTATTTCACTGAATGCAAAAAAGCACACTGTTTATGGCATCTATTTCCATTTGTTTTACCATTTATCAGGACTTTTGGGAATGTTCTAAACATTATTGTTTTATCCAGAAGGCAAATGAGGAAATATTCCTACACCGCCTTTTTACTGGTTCTGGCCAGTGCTATGGACATCTTTAGTACCAGAAACAGTGTTGGGCATTACGGGAATACGGCTTGAAGATCAGTTTCCAGTTACATGCCGGCTCCGATGGTGGCTAGCATTGATTTCGGGTTCTTTTTCAACTTGGATTCTAGTCCTACTTACTCTAGAGAGGACATTGCTTACGAAAGCGCCTATTTTCTCCAAACGGAAACTCACACCAAGGAACGCTCTCATTATATCACTAGTTGTTCTTTCAGTGATTGCTGTGCTAAACAGTTACATGATTTTCGGACTCCGCTTTTACAATATCACTGACAACGTCAACCCGGGTCAAAATGTTACAGCACCACAAATGCTATTTCAGTTCAGTAGAATTTGGAAACTTCTGCACTCACTATTGGCAAATTATTGTGTTAACAATTTACAATCTGGTGCCGACAGCTATTATGATAATAGGTAAAATCAACATTGCAGTGGTACTTGTTTGTCAAAGAAAAAGCTTAGCGAGGGTAAACCCTTCTACACATCCTGAGGATAAAATTAAATTACGTCCTTTCAATCACGATATGGTGCATCTACTTCATTGCAAGAGGACAACTTACTGACCTAAGCGAAGAATGTTTTGAAAAATGGCAGTTAGCTACAGCTGTAGTGAACATCTTGGTGAAGTGTAACTTTTCCTTCAACTTCTTCTTATACTTTGTCAGTGGCACTCTTTTTAAAAGTGAGTGGAAGCGACTGATGAAAAAGATCCAAAGCGGTTTTCAGAGAACGTCCACAAGCTTTGCAATGTAAAAGCTGACAACGCTTCAAGAGAGCAGAGTTATGATTGGTTAAGAAAATATCACATGTCCTTTTGTAGATACACAAAACAATACTTAATTTTATCGTTATCATGTGATACTACTCTCAGTTTTATCAAATAAAAAAGAATCAATGACAAACGATACAGTGAGTGATGAGGAGCGATATGACAAAAAACATGTAGTAAATGGATGCTAAATACAAGAGCAACCGAAACTACAAGTTCAAATATGAAGCATTTTTATAAACGATTTTTTGGCGAAAAATTGCAGCATTCAATTTAATTTCAAGGCCGCAAAGGTCAAGACTGCTACTGACTTTAATGAATCGCTACCACAGGATTAGGGACAGCGATACCGTAAGCATGTATAATGATCTCATGTAATCCTTAAGTCAATGCGTGCAACCGGAAACGACGTCATTACTCTGCAAAAGAACAACTGTCGTTCTACAAGTTAACAAATAGCGATATTACAGTGCCTTTTTTGTTTTCATGCAGCATTGTTAAAAGTGACACGGAGATACACACTTAAAGGTGTTCCAGCAACTTTGCTTGTGAGATGGTTATAATAACTTTCAAAGTTGCGAGAAGCATGAGACATTGATCAACACTACTGTAACCAGCAGATATATATTTCTATGTTTTAATTATAAAGACAAGATGTAAGATGTAACTTTTTTAGTCTCAAAGACTAACAGCATCATATGAACACACTCTATAGATTCGTATTATTATCGTCCAGTCACGGATATTAACCGTTCGGACTTACCACGGCAGTTTTTAAATAAGACATTATTCAGTAATTTTTACTCCAAAAATATTCAACATCGCCAATGTTATAACCGGAGTGCAAATCTGATGTAAATCGTCTCCTGAAAAAAGCAACGATTACTTCAGGAAGATCGTGCACTTTACTGTAGTCAGATTGGCCAAGGTGCATGAATCTGTATATCGAGGGTTGATCGCGAAACTATTGTATCTGCATATAAAAAAAGCAGATACAATAGTTTCGTGATCTACTCTCGTTATTATAATGATTTAATATAATAAATCTGTGCAATTTGCTTTGGCTGTCCTGTCAATAAGAGAAATAACTCGTCATATTGTTGACCATCATTTGATCTGGCCAGTTTGTAGGGTAATATAATTCTTATACGTGCTTCTTCCTACCGATGACTTAGAGTTATGACATTGATTTGGGTATATTTTACAAAAGCAGATGTATTTTTATATTGTAATGGTGTTTGTAAGTGCTATTGATTGTACAAAATTATGTTATTTGTTACAAGTCATGGTATATACATGTTTTGTGTGTAGTAGTGTTTGATTATTGCGGGACGCTATATTTAATACGGGGTTGGAAAATGTAACATGTAAGTAAAGGAAAATGTAACATGTAAGTGAAGTAGTGTATAGTTCTTTGAACAAAACGTTATGAAATGAATGAAAATCACCTCGGAAGTACGATGAAGATTGGGTTAAAACCACTGTTCATTGTGTACATGTAGCTTAAAAATTGTCCAAAAGTTGATATTTCTAGCACAAAAGATCAAAAGAGGTGCGATCAAACATCTTAAGCATGTGTGAAGTTTTATTTGAGCCATGAATAATTAGATCTGCATGATCTAATTTCCGATTAAAAGGCACATGTACTTGAAATATGGTAGTTTGTTTTAAAGACTTTGAGGTATTTCAAGACCAAAGCAAATAATTACGGAACATTTCGTCATCGCATTTCCCATTTCTTATAACTTTAACAGATTAAATACAGACCAATTTATCTTTGTAACTATTATATTTTAATATCAAATACTTTATTCTCAATAAATCGTAAATTTTCATATTCTAATTTTGAATATCTTTTAGTCAATTTACTGCTTAAATTACGTAGAGAATTGTTATTTATATTTTATACGCAAACGCATTGTAAAAATAATATGCAAACATATTGTAACTGGACGAATAGAAATAACATTTGAAAATAAGAATTCGCATCGGAACAATACAATTCTAATATCAATGTAATTTTACAAAAACAAATTAAAACGACATCACGCTTATTAATTTTAAACAATCATACAAACTTAGCGTGAAGGCGTGGGTACGTACTGATTAAAGTTGAACATTTGATGACATTAACAAGACATGAGTGAATTCATGGACCGTGATTGATTGTTGCCATGATGTTTGCTTAACAGTTTGTTGTTCAAGTGATGAACGTCATGGCATCACGATGATATAAATATTCGGATCAAATCTGATTTTGTCAGTCGCAGTCATGGCTAACCCTGATGATTGTATGTTTTGTTCTAAATATGTCTCAAAACGAATGCATGATATCCGTTGTGACGGTTGCCAAGGTTGACAGCATAGGAAATGCAACACCGGTGAGTATTAATTGTAAAAAACATTTTACAGTTCAACTATCAAAAGAATTAAAAATATACACTTCATAAATATAGCTAGTATTATCGCAATATACGATAACACTTTCACGACGAAAGTTGAATTACACATAAAATAAATTATGGAGATAATGTTGGTTTAAAACTTGTTTACTCAGGTTTTAAGGAGATGGCATACATGTGTTTAATTTCACAATGTTCTTTGATAAAGATGTTAAAGTTAACTTTGATGTTTATATTTTCAGACATAACATACGATCAATGTAGAAAGATGCAGAAGGGGGAACTCATCCTGCTGATCCCGGTGTGTCCAGCAAAGTGAAAGTTGAAGCCAAGGTAAATGTTTGACTATTTGTGTAATATTGAAATGGAAGTATGTTCTTTGACTGTTTGTATAATATTGAAATGGAAGTACAGAACGTATCTTTTCTTACATATGTGCCTGCCCAAGCAGTGTGTACGTCAGTCATTTCTTTTAAATCTTGAATTGTAACGGGCGTCTTCTCAGAAGGAATTATGACATTCTGCATCGAATGTGGCCATCTTGTGTTGAAATTTGAGTTTAACAAAGCAATTAATAATCTTTATTGATGTTATAATCCAGGTGAAGGAAGTGGCCACTCAGAACCTGTTCAAGCCGGCAGCCCATATCGTTGAAGATGTAAGATGAAAGAATTAACGACGCGAGAAGATGTCAACTTACCGACGATAGATGGCCTAACCAGAGCTGCAAATCTTCACTGCCAAAAGACGAGGCCTAAAGAGCCTGAGAACATTGACTTTGAAGTAAGTACATATATACTGTTTCGTTAAGGAAGTTATCTAAAAGTACATGATATCACAAATTGGCGTCATTCTGTTTTCTCTAACCACAAACTGGCATACTATCATCATACCGTCTGTTTTTCCGTCTGTCCGTGTGTCCGGCATTCCATTGTTTTCGTGTCCGGTCAGTAATGTTGTCATGCATTGCTGTATATTACTAACTGAACTTTTTTTTATATTGCAGATTGATCAGAATTTCATTGGACGTGATTTTATCTTCGACGACATACGGGTAGATGACCAACGACACATCGTATTTAAGACCAGAGATCAATTACATCATCTGCATCAGGCACGGCGATGGTTTATAGATGGTACATTCAAACTAGTGAGAAGACCAATTCTACAAACTGATGACCATTCATGCATTCGTGAAGAAGGGGGAAGACACCAAACAGGTCCCACTCGTGTACATCTTGATGTCTAGACGTTCCAAACAAGATTACATAGCGGTAAGATTTGAAATGCCACTGTAACATTGATCATTACGCGTTTATTAATACAACTTGAAGTTCTGTTAATTCGTTTTAATTCATAAATAAAACGCTGAGAACCTTGATCATTAGGCTTTTATTAATACAACTTGAGTTTCTGTTAATTCGTTTTCAGTCGTTAAATAAAACCGCTGATAAGTTTGCATTTGTACTTAACTAGTATTAATATAATTTCAGGTGCTGACAAGTATTCGACGAGAGTTACAATGTCCATTGGTGGAATGAGCCTGAATATATAAAAATATTACTTACCAGCTTCGAAATCCAACGTTTATGTTGGATTTCGAAGCTGGTAAGTAATATTTTTATATATTCAGGCTCATTAAGAATAGTTAATAATAGTAATAGTATATTAAAGACATCTAATAACTAAAAATATATCAATAATTATCTTCAGTGTACAAAATAACGCTGAAAATGATGTATGAAATTGTATTATAATTTGAAATTACATGTAGTTGGATATTTATAATATATTTTATGTTTCAGCTGCATGGCAAGCAATCCGAGAAGTACGTCTTAATTGATCAGTAAATTAAAATTTGAGGTTGCTGCATGTCTTTGATTTAAGAAGAAGTTCAAATGGATCCTGTAATAAAACTGTTTTGATACTGGTTAGAAACCCAGAGAATTTTCTTGATTCTGTTGTACTTTCTGTTGATTTATTTATAATTGAGTCTAATGATTATTGGTCGTACTTCCAATATAAATGTGCTATATGTAAAATATATGTGCGTGCTTCTTGTTTTGTATCATAATAGTTAAATTAAATATAAAATAAAATATTGCAACATGTTAAAGGCTTTGTTATTTATACTGTATGAACAAACAATTTAATTGACAAATTGTCAATACCATTGACATACCATTCGCACCTAATTGACACCTCTGATAACACCTTTTGATCGCACGTCTTATGATCTATATTGTGCTACTCTAATTAACTTAGCCGAAAACACTCAAGGTTTATTATATAAATTGAGTTAGCCGAAACTATAGTTAGCCGAAAAGAATTCCTATCTTTTATCCATGTAAACTTATTTTCCGGCGCAGCTTTTGACCAAAAGTTGGTACATTTGTAACCTCTCAAGTAGAATGTACAACACTACACAATTAAATGCTGTCGATCTCTCCTTTTCCCGTGTACACTTCTCATTTTTACAGTTCCAATTTCTGTCACTTTAGTGTAGTTGTAGTTGTAGATGTTAAGTAAAAACCAAAGCCCTGAAGGCACTTGAGGTGTCCTTTATACAATATGGTGATCACTTCCCGTATGTTCGCATCCATTCCTGGCTAGTAGAATCGCTGTCTGAAGAGAGGTAGTTCTGTCTCTTCCTTGATGACCTAAGTCGTCGTGAAGTGCTTTGAATATCTCCTCCCGGAGATTTGACAGTAAGACCAACTGAAGATATTCTTGACCGTTGAAAACTCCACAACGATAAAGGACAGTGTCTCTGAGAACTTACTTGTCCTAGTGTCTCAGGTACTTAACAACTGCAAGATCTTTGACAGAAGATCGCTTAGCGAATGGCCTGGTTCCTTCTTTCAGGTGGGTAAGTATTTTGAAACTACAGTGTCGTCGTGTTGCGTCTTTTTCCAGTCTTTAGAGCACAGGTATTCGGACTCAACCAGACCATCAGGGAGTTCAACTTTTGATTTTACTTAAGGTAAGTTGTCATGTGTTACTACATTGTATGCAAGAGGTGCTTCCAGAGTGTTGCTGCAAAAGTAAGTGCACATTTTGTAACTTTATCAATTTCTTGTCGTAATCATTCAGACTTTGTCCATGTTGTCTAGAAAGACTGTCTGCATCAGCGTTTTGTTTACCGCTTTGTACTTGATTGTATAGTCATAACTTGCAAGAGCAGCCATCCAACTATGTCTAGTCGAATCTAGCTTTGCGGTAGTCTGCACGTATGCCAACGGGTTATTGTCGGTAAGCAGAATGAATTTATTTCCATATAAGTAGTCGTTGAACTTCTCTGTAAGTAACCACTTAAGAGCGAGAAAGTCTAACTTGTGCGCCGGGTAGTGTCTCTCTGAAGGTTTCAGACTTCTGCTCGCGTTAGCTATGACTGTGTCTTTTCCTTTCTGATGCTGGTAAAGTATAGAACCAAGTCCAGTTGAAGAAGCTTCTATATGTACCACAAACGGTAGCTGATAGCTGGCATAAGCAAGAATAGGAGGGTGTGTGAGTCTGTCGATAATGGTGGAGAATGATTGTTATTGTTCTTCTTTCCATCTGAATGGTACTTTTGACTTAGTAAATTTTTGTTTCTTCTTGGTTGAATTTTCGATCAAAAGGTCATTGAGGGGTCGAACTATTGAAGCATATCCCTTGATGAATCGCCTATAAGTTGTGTTCGGCAAGACGAGCGAAGACAGCCTCAAGGCTTCCAGGTGCTGGTCAAAGGTTGATGAAAAAATAATGATGTCATGAAGATAAATGAGACACGTACATTGAGGTCTCCAATTCCATTAGTCTTTGGAATGTCGCAGGGGCATTGGTAAGCCTAAAACACATCCTGTTGCATTCACAGAATCCTAATGTGCCGACCGTAAACGCTTTCTAAGGTTTGTCTTCTTCCTTGACGGAAACTTGCCAATATCCGGCTTTAAAATCTATACAGTATCGTTTTGTGAAGCATTTGGATCCAGAAAAAAGATGTAGGGTATTTTCAATGTTCGGGATGGCATATAAATCTCTGATGGTACGTTGATTTTATTTTCTGAAATCGATACAGAATCTGTTTCTCCCGTCCTGACAATAACGACGTTAGAAGAGTAAGGGCTATTGCATTTTCGAATTGCGTCACAATCTAGCATTTCTCTGAGGTGAACTTCTTCTCATAAGCTAGGAAGTATATTTCTTTATGGTTTTTGAAAGGTTTTTCGTCAGTTAGATGTATTTCATGTTATATTAAAGTTGTGTGATCTAGATCTGTGAGACCTTTTAAAACATATGCTGTCATTTGGAGAAAACATTGAAGGCCTTTTCCTTTTCAGTTTGAAAGAGATTAGTTCCTTTTAAATCTACTCCAAAGGGTGTTTCGTTTTCCTTCATACTTACATCTTGATGATGAAGTGTCATTTTGTTCGGAGATACGGTGTCTGTTTTATTGAAAATAGGAGCTTCTCTTAGTGCATTGACTTCAAATTGACACAGATGCGATTTTGCTGAAACTGAAATTGGTTTTGCAGACAGGGTGAATACTCGAACAGGAACTCTTGCTGTTTTTCAAGGTTTTGCCAAAGTAACTACTCGGTGACAAATACTGACACTAGTTGAACAATGGTCATCAGTACAAGCTTCTGTCACAGCTGAATCTACAATGTTAGTTATCTGAACAAAGCCTATGACTGTATGTGTTTCATATGGTTGTAGGGTAAATCGCTGAGTAGATTTAACTATTCCTGCAGAATCGTCGGTTATACTGTTAATTGCCATTTCCCATGCCTCAAGTATATCAGCATTAGATGTGTTGTTACTCATTTTTGATCGACAGAGACGGATGAATGTTTTGTTCCTATAATAACAGGTACTGTTAAGTTATTCTCTGTCATTGGTACAACAAGTATCGGAATATCAAAACTTCTGCTCTGCAGAAAAGGTACGGTTGTTCTGGCTCTGACGTATCCTAGGTAAGGCACTTTTTTGACCGTTTGCTGCTATTATCTCGAGATTGAACTGATGTAATGGAAGAAGTGGTGGTTTGTTTTCAAGGGAATGGTAAAAAATCAATTTACATTGTGGTTATCATGGAACCTGTGTCTACAATCTATTTGGTACATTTGCATTATATATATGTATTTCCACATTATTACAGCTCACAAATCTGTCATAAAAATCCAGATTAGGGCGTCTGCTCTCTCTGTTGCCTCTTATCTGCCCCCGACAGGGACGTCTTTGAGTTTAAATGACTCTTATTTTGTTATACGCCGTTCTTCGGATTCTTTGTCTCTTCTTGAGTTGGGACTCTTTCTGTCATGGGTGTTTTGTTCGGTTTTGTCCCTTTCTCTTGTCTCACGGTTTCTGTCATAATCGTGGTCATTTCCTTTTCGATTATCATCTCTATCATCGTTTTTACCTATTTTGCCTCTGCAATCTCTAAAGCCTTTTGTTCGATCGTCTCTGTAATATCTCCTTTCGCTATCCCTGTCATCATAATATCTTCTGTCGATTCTTCTGTGTTTTGGACTATATTTTTTGTTCGATAATCTCTGTTATCTTTAGTATTGTCTCTACCATTTCTGTAATTTCGATCCCATTCTGATTCTCTTCGACCTCCCTCTCTTCTATTTCGATCTCTAAACTCCATATATATTTTCTTCTGCCTCTGTCATATCAGTCACCATATCTATCATAACCCCTGTCTCATCCACCTACATTTCTATATCTGGGTCTTTGATCGGTTTCTCTTTTTCCTTTGACCTATTTATATCCATTTCTAATTATTCCGTTCTGTCTAACAGGTCCTTCAATACCGAAGCTTGATCAATTGATTCTGTTTGTTGTTGCATTGTTGTTATTTTCGTTTCTTTTTCGTCATATCACGACGAGCACTTTTCATTCATTTTCGTCCGTTCTAACTTTTCTTCTCAATTTTTCAAAGGTATGTGAAGTGTCAAAGTATATTATCGTAGCATTTCTAAGTAAATCGCTATATAACTGTCTCCAGAGTCTTGTCTTGAGCATTTCTTCTTGCTAGTTACCAAGTACACGCCCTTTATCCATTGCGTTCTGAAGAATACTTTCTAATCTTACACCCAAATTTACTACAGCTTCGTCTCTTATTTGCCTCGCCAAGTAAACGCTCTCTAGTTTATCGACTATTTCTCTTGTTGTCGTTGAAGGTCTCATTATTGCTAAAATCTTTCTGGTTTGACCACATAATGAATTTCTTACAGCTTGTCATAGCACACATTCTTGGTACAATCCGAAATTTATAATTATTTCCACTTCAATTTTCCTCTCATCAAATGTCGTTTCGGTCAAACTAGGTAACAGTTTCCCTTTCCAAGGATTATTTTCTGAGCATGTTTTTTTCAGTTCTGTTTCCTTCTTTTCCCTTAATTTTCTTTTCAGTATGCTAATCTACAAGACTAGGAGAACCTTTCTCCTTATTCAAATCTTTTTCTAGCTTGTGTTTTTCCTCTTTCAATTTTCGCAACATTTATCCTTCATTATCTGCTTTTCTTCCTTTAGCCTTTTCATTTCAATGTCTTTCCTCTTCGTTGTTTCCTTCCTTTCTACTTTTCATTTTCTTCCTCAAGAACATTTAATGTTGCTTCTTTTTCTTTCAATATCCTTTCTAACTGTTCTTTCTCAACTTTAAGCTTTTTCAACTTTTCTTCAATATGTTTCTGTTTCTCCTCTCTTAACTTTTTTTCTTGCAGCTTTTTCATTTCTATTTCTCTCCTTTATTACCGTCTTTAACTTCTTATTACGTTCAAATTCTTTCTCTACACCATACTTCTACATTTGAAGCTTTTTCTATTTTCTCTTGGAGCTCACGTTCTTCTTTGTTAATATAACTCATGTTTCTTGTCTTTTTCTGCGTATATATAACAATTTCCCGTTAGCTGTCCTGTAACTTTAACTTCTTTTCTATGCGCTTCACTAAACATTTGGTCTAGGTTTATGCTTCCTCCTTCCAATTTAGCTTCTTCATCTTGTATATCTATATTACCATCTTGGTACATGTATTTGTGTTTATCGACTAAAATATTGTCTCCTATGTTAGCTATATACAGTTTTTCTGTCTTATTGTCTATATCTTTCATTGTATATGCGGTTTTTCTGAAATCACTTTCTAAGCGCCTTTTTTCATCATCAACTTCTCTGTGTCCTTTCACATTTTGTAATGTATATATGTCAAAACTTCATTTATGAAGTCTGTCTTTCCCAAAACCTTCACTATTCTTGACACATTATCAATACATCAGCTCTCATTACATTCAAATTTCATTGAAATGTGTCACTTATTGTACACCATACATTACAGTACTATAAATTTATATTTTTCAGTTGTAAAGATTGAAAAGCTCACCCATTTACATTCATATTTCAATATCGCTTTTACTTTGTTTTGTGCTCCTTAAAGGACACCATACATTCAATTGTGTATCAAATATTCGGAACCGCAGCCTCTTCAATTCATTCAGGAAAATTAATTCAACTTTTCTTTAAAAATTTCAAAGTCAGCAAACTGAACTTTATTCCCTTTTTCACATTTCAAATTTTACCTCGTTCAGTAGGTAAACTTTAAAACCTCGTGTCGCTATTTTAATTTCTCTTTTCTATCTCTGGAATGTATATTACAATTCACTTGCAAGCTTTCTTGTATTCTGTGAGTGTGTATTAAAGTCATTAAGAATGTGAAAAAATTGCACACTACTGCAACTGTATTTTATGACTGGTCGCCAAAAATATCCTTAATCAGGTTTTGAACCATTATTGTCGCGCACCCTAAGCTAGAGGCTTAACCACTGGACTACATACCCATTTACCTTTGACCCGTTCAATTTTTTCTATGGATTAATAATCCGTTGTTCAGCGGACGGCGAAAAATGATTTTACGGCTAATCAAATACTAAGTCGAAAAGTGACTAAGTAGTACTTTGTGAAGAAAATCTGATTATCTATAGGTTGAACTAAATACGGATAAATTTATCAGCATGAATATTTTATAGTTTATTAAAGTCTCATCCATATACACACAGAATACAATACATATAAAAACATATCAAATATAAAATAGTCTATGCTATTCCTAACAGAATTACAAGATACTTTTTGATATCCTATAATTATATACATGTACATACATACAACTGAGCTTTAAAATTCTGTTACCTAGTCTATTTCACAGTAAAAATTTAAACATATAAAATTACCCTTTAAGCTTTAGCAAAACGTGACCTAGAGCTATCAATTGAGTTGGCAAGAAACAGTACTTTCACATAGATAATTAGCATCATAATATCACAGGTATTATATCACATCTTATTGCAATGGTGGTACCTATGTTCTATTACTCAAGTAAAGAATAAATAGAGGATAATTGTTGGTTTCGGTGTAAGATCATGTTATAATTTCACCGAGTGAGCACCAAAAAGTGATATTTTCACGAGTGGCGCAGCCACGAGTGAAAATAACAGCTTTTGGTGTTCACGAGTGAAATTAACGTGATGTTACACCGATACCAACAATTTTTCTGTTTATTTTATGGTTAAAACTTTACTTTTATTGAGTTTGTTTCTACAAAATATCGAAAATCGCGGGAAACGTCACCAGAAACATAGCGCAAATGACGTCATTTAAACGACGTCATCGTCGCATGGTTTCCAGCATTAATTACGCTCGGTATACTTTTTGACGTAAATCCGGGTAAAAGAGCGCAAAACAGTGAAAAATAAAAATGGTAATCCACTGTTTCAAAACTGTGGATTATCACTTTTATTTCACTGAGAAAACTCTATAATTCACTGAAAAACATAAAATAAAATATAACTTTCATATTCTGAAAAATTGGCTTACAAAAATATGCACAGCTTATAATCCTAAGAAAGTAACAAAACTTTTAATGAAAAATATCAGTCCCACTATACCTTGCTATCAAGTTTATTTACTTTTATATGGACTTGAATCCAAATGAACAAGAATACTAAAATTTATTCACAAAATAAATGTTATCTCTGTGTCCAGTACATTAAGTATCACTTCCTGTTAAACTTCCCTCGTTAAAAACCGATATCCTCCGAAAACGCAAAGCTCTATCCTCCGGAAAGTCAAATGTAGGGCCCTTATTCCCTTAAAGGGAACCGAAAGTCAAAAAAAAATTTATTCCCATGTTGTAGTCCGTACAATTTAATACAGAATCGCTTATTTGCAATCAAAATTAATGCGATATTAATTTTGATATACTTGATTTAAAACGTCAATTTTAACCGGTCGCTCGCTCAATGTAATTCGCCATATTTGCTTTATAGAGTCACGTGACCCACTATGTGTGACGTCACACTGCACTGATCAGTTTCCGAGACCAGCGACCGCTACCTTTTTCTTTTGATTGCTGATAGTATATAATTGAAATTTTCCTTTGATCCATAACAAAAAAAACTTTTATTATCTATTACGAGCTTGTTTACCATTGATGGCCTTTCACAGTTTTCACGACAAATTCCTTTCGATCCTACATTATAAGATTTTTTTAGGGACCGATAATTGCAGCGCAATTCTCACCCGTTACTTATAAACAAATGAAACAAAGTGCGAAGATTAATTTCCAATTTACGTAAAAAGTATTTGTGCAGCAAGTAAAACACATATTTTATAATTGATGATCACGGACTTGTACCGTATAATTTTGAACCCAAGTACATGGAGGAAGAACTGCATTCTCTAGAGGAAATTATGCAATCTAAATACACCCCAGATCCCTCTTTGTTACATGGGGACAAAATATAGATGATCGTGTTAAAATCATTTATATATTATCGCTTCATATTGTTATTGATTGTTCTCTTTTTCAAGTTATACCGAGTCAATTTTGATACATGTGATGCAATAAATTTACATGTGGTTATATCTTTGCTATATGCATAGAAAAACGTTTCATCAGAGCACAAAATTTTTGTCATCAACAGCAAAAATGATATATTTTCTGAACATTTGTAGGGGTGCTGGAAACTTTCATTTCATATGTATTTTACTAAGGTATATTTATGTTAGATGACTTAATAATATTTTTATGCAAACTTTATCATACATTATAATGTTACTCAACGGTTAGTGACAAATAATGTTTATGTATAAACTTTATATCGGCCTATCATTCATTAAATATATGGTTAGTTTTAATCACAGTGATATATTCATATGTAAATTACCTCGATCGTGCACATCCAAAAATGTTGCATAATTTAAATTTGGCACTCTGCATTTTGTTGTGTAATTATCAAATGCAATTGACCAGTGTGCAATATGCAATAATGTGTGACCAGTTAGATTGTTGACAGGGGATCGCCAATTAACAACAAACCATATCGCATCTTTTGTTGTGAAATATGCCCTTGGGCTATATCCAATCAAGTTCCTTCAATGGTTAGAACCACGCTAATTATTTTCCATGGCAACGTTGTCAAAATGAGATATTGTTTGTGTTTTGATTTTATTGAAAGCGAAAATTTAATTTTAAGGAATTTAAGGAAGATCTCAGCTTTCAGTGTTTCGCAACATGTAAGTATCTTCTATATTATCTTTTTCACATTTACTGTAACAACATGATTTTTTGAAATTATTTTGAATATAAATGCCAGCCCTTTATATAGACTAGAATCAAGATCTAAAAAACAAATCTGTATCTTAAATAATAGCATATGGTCTAGTAATAAAAATACGTTTTGTGACAGTAGTTTCAACCTAACATTCTCGTAAAATGATGTGTTTCGGCATGATTTAGTTATACGAGAAAAGTTGTGCACTTGGGAAAATCTATATCAAGATGGCATAAGTGTGAAACATTAAAATTCTTAGTCGTAATTTTAGAAAATTAAAGAAAATGATTAAAATATATAGATCATTTCACAAAGGCCGAATGTAAAATGAATATGTCTTGTCATGCATGATATTTCACCGAACGTCATTAAACAACCATTTTCAAGAAATGTTTTTAAAGAAAACCCTGACATAAACATCGCTAAGACATTGTAATAAGAAAACATGTACAATGTATTATATGAAATGGTTTGCCTCAAAACGGCCGACATCCAGTTAGCAGGTGCGTGAAAGACATCGATGTACTTCCGTAATTTAGACAGCGCAGTGTTACGTCACATCTGGTTACTTGGCGCAGGCGCGATAAGGCTTTAAAGCTATCAATGGCGGTGTCCTTAAACCAGATGGAATCACGCAATTTCAATGAAATATTGAATAAATCATTAAAACGCAGTTGACAACATTCAAACGCATTTTTGGAAATGAAATAAAATGACAGGCTCGTTTGAATTTCGCTGTCGAGTTTTCTGACTTTCGGTACCCTTTAAATGTCGAACGTGCACGTATTATGGTATCCGCATTGTCTCGGGTATCCGAAATCATTAATGTCACTTTTTACAATACTTAGAGTTTAACAGCCCTCAAAGAAAGTTAATCCACTCAACATTTTTTGAGTTCAAAGTTCATCGCTATTTGTTGGACGCCATCTATCGCCGACCCCTTGTCAGCACCTAGCAAGCATAACTTTTTCCAGTTAACGTGGTTTTCCAAGGCGGTGCCCCACTGTGTTCCTTTAATTGTTCGTTTTGTCCTCGTGTGTTTGCTTTGTATGCTAGTGTGTGTTGGTAGTGTATATGTGTGTGTGTACATGATTGTGTGTGTGTGTCGTGTGTGTGTGCGTGTGTGTGTGTGTGTGTTGGTGGTGTGCACTTCTGGGTGCTGTGGGGTTCGTTTTGGGGAGGCTGCGTTTTTGGTGCGTGGCATTCCCTGTTTGATATTATTTTTGTTTTTATGTTGGGGTATGGCACTGGTATGGGTTGAATAAAAGAAGGCTGAGCGAAATATGTATATTGGTGATGATAGTTTGGGTTTACAAGCTGTTTAACAATCTTGTATATAAGTGAAATAGAAAATACAAGATAATAAGAAATCGACAGTTATACGTGCAAATATATAGTTATGACATTTCATTTTCACGTGCTTTTCGTCAAAAAAAAGTGAACAATAACAATGTAAAATAACACAGGTGTGATGGCGCGTAGCAAACCGTTTTCAAAAACCTGATATACTGATCATCAAAGTATGTCAATAATTTCAGTTCACAATAAATACAAATTTAACAATACAAGAAAGAAATGTTTGAAAAATACAAAATTCATAAATACCTGAATAAATTTTTAATATATTCTGAGGTATTTGGAAATATTTAGATGTCTAAACAATGGTTTTCTTTATCCAAACATTGACCTGAAATACTTTCTAAGGTGATTGGTTTAATTGGATAATGTGACAGTGACCTGACAGATATGTGTGTACACAAAAGTTTAGAAGCATTGCGTAAACAGGTAGAGCATGTATATAGAAAAGGATTATAGGCTTTAAAATACATGAACATATGATAGAGCGGTGTGTTGACGCAGTGGGTAGAGCGTTGGGTGTCTACAAATAAAGATTTAATTGTTTCTATGAACTGTTGCTGTTTGATGAGTTGTCAAATAAAGGCAAAATTTGATCTTCATTTGATTGTTTAATTTGTTCTAAGTACAATGAGAAAAAACATGAACTAAAATGATTATAGAAGTAAACATATCAATGAAACAAAAAGAGAAGAAATAAATTAAAACTATCTTACTGAAAAAGATAATAAAAATTTGAATGTACATGTCCCTATATGAACTCCTGTTCGACACTACCAAAGGAACCGAGGTCGTTATCTACTGCACTATAGTGACAGCGACTGTAAATAATGTACAATATAATATATATTGATATTAATTACGCCTAATGCTCTCCCTTGTAATAAGATAACGTGTTTACCCGATAAAAGTAGACACTTCTGCTGCGTCATTGTAAAATTATCCCACCCGGACAGTAGATAAAATTATGGAACACCCCGACTAAGGATGAAATAAACAACCAAAACCACAGGTTATCTGATCACATTTTATTTTATCGTACGACACAGATATTGTTGTACTGATTACAACATACTACATGTCGAGGAGTCACGCGAAACTATTCTAAGTGTATATAGAAATAGAAGCAGATAGGATAGTTCGCGTTGACCCCTCGATGTAAATTCGTCAAACTTGGTTCAAAAACTCAATAGGTTCAACTGTTTATTGAGTTTTTGCACTATGGTGACGGTATGATTAGCACGAATGCGATAATAAAACACTCTGTCTGTAATAATTGATACGGATTTGTGTCCAAACAACCGGAAGAGGCGTTACAAACATCACAATTCGGGTAAATCTTAAACATCTTTTGTTTATTCTTTTAATTTATGTGTATTTAACATTACTCTTCATATCATCACTGAAGCTGTGATAAACCCATTAGAAATGTAAGCACAATTCAGTTACTGAAAAAAAAGATCAAGCTACTTCGGCTTAACGTTACCTTATGGATACGGCGTAGCACCGGAGAGCAATTTTGCTTGTCACTTAGCAAATAAAGAAAAATTGAAAAGTAACGATCTCTTTAAAACTTGCATTAAAATTTACATATTATTTGAATAAATTGATTTCGCTGACTTGATTATTTCCAAATGCCTAGTTTTGGTATTTTTGTTTCTTTGCTGCTTTGCCGGATTTCACCAATTAAACTACCCCGTTTCCGGCGTATACCGGCATACGTATTGTAACGACACGGAAAGGATTTAAGTAGGTATAAGTGTTTCTAAGCGCATGCGCCTATAAACAAATTGAGATTGCCTGTTATTTTGTTGAACTGGGTACGATTTTACTTATTAATTCATACAGTTTTATATTTAAAACTATGGCAATGGCCGTAATTTTAGCAGGACGCGTTAGACAGGGTCACGTTTTATTTAGTTTCATTATATCGGGATTTTCGTCCGTCTGACTTGAGTCTGATCGTTAGAGGCAGGGTCATGCTGTAAAGAAGTGACTGCTAATGCAAGTTATACGGTATATCTTTACTGAACAACTCAATATTTATCTTATTAATATGTTAGAAGATAAGATTTACATGTACATTAATAAAGTGAAAGGAAACTTGAATCAGATTGTAAGTCCATGCATCCATTCAAATAAATATTTAGGTTTAAAACTCATGGTCAGAATGTCCACAACTGTGACATTTTCTCGCATTTTATATGTTTTATTATTTATAGCTCATTCCAAAGCCTAGTTACCCCATTTTTATGCCCCCGAAGGGTGGCATATTAAAATCGCACCGTCCGTCCGTCTGGCGTCTGTCCGTCCGTCTGTCTGTGCGTCCCCATTTACAAATTCGTGTCCGGACTGTAACTCTGTCATGTGTTGAAGGATTTTAAAATAACTTGGCATAAATGTCTAGCATATCAAGACGACGTGTCGCGTGCAAGACCCACTTCCCTACCTCAAAGGTCAAGGTCACACTTGGAGTTTGAAGGTTATCGAATCCTCTATATATGCACACATTTGTGTCCGGACTGTTACTTTGTCATGCATTGAAGGATTTTAAATAACTTGGCACAAATGTCTAGCACATCAAGACGACGTGTCGCGTGCAAGACCCACGTCCCTAGCTCAAAGGTCAAGGTCATACTTAGAGTTTGAAGGTAATGGATTCCTGTTTATATGCATATATGCACACATTCGTGTCCGGACTGTTACTTTGTCATGCATTGAAGGATTTTAAAATAACTTGGCACACATTTCTAGCACATCAAGACGACGTGTTGCGTGCAAAACCCACGTCCCTAGCTCAAAGGTCAAGGTCACACTTAGAGTTTGAAAGTAATGGATTCCTGTATATATGCATACATTTGTGTCAGAATTGTAATTTTTTAATGCATTAATTGATTTAAAATAACTTGGCACAAATGTTCAGCAATCAAGACAATGTGTTGTCTGCATGAACCATGTCCCTACCTCAAATGTCAAGGTCACACTTAGTGTTTAAAAGTAATTGAATACTGTATGCATGTATACTCTGTCATGCATGGAAGGATTTTAAAATTACATAGCACATTTATTGAGCACATGGAGAGGACACAGACTGTGAGGCACCTCTTTCGGACGCATTCGTCACTTGTGAGGGACAGCTCTTGTTTAAAATATATTTACTTGTCTAAACGACATTTGAATTTTCGTATTTCGTCATATGACTGTTTAAAAATGTATTGTTCTGTTACTTAGAACGTGGGTGGGTTAATCAGTTCAGATATTCTTATATTATGTCTATGTGAAAGCTATTTCTTAGTTGTAAACAAGTATGAAAGATAAATGTATACTAGATACCTTATTTAATTATTCTATGACATATTGTTTTCTTTGTTTTGTATTCATATTTATACATTATTATTTAAAATAATTTAACTTTTGAAATAATTTGATTTTTAGATTAAGCGCACTTATACCTCCATAACATAAAATATTCAACTGCACGGAAGAGAACATGTTGTTTGTATTTGAAAAAATATAATTTGCGTGTTGAAGCATGCGTTTTTCACTTACCAGTCAAGAAACACTTGAACAACCTTTACACAATTCAGTTGGACAGACAAAAATTAGCCTGAATTTTTTATATTATATTTAAGTTTCATTTATCACATATAATTAATCTTAATCTAGGTTTTAAAATGTGAAGAACAATAAGCAAACACACATCATATCAAAATAAAAATTTCATAAAATAAAGTATCAGATTTTTACGACGTCATCGTCGTATGATTTCCAGTATAAATTACATTCGGTATACTTTTAGACGTTATTCCGGGTAAAAGATTTTGAAAAAACAGTGAAAACATAAAATAAACGAGTGTCTCATATTAGAAGTAGCAAGAACATGGAACCGAATTATGGAGTCGATTCATCCGAGGAAAAAGAACACAATGCTGAGCAAAAACTGTGATTTAACTGATACATTTTGTAGAAATAAAGCCCTAATGTCCTTATCATGGGCCTGGGTAAAGTCGAATTCCGCCTCCGTGCGTCGAAAACTACCGCCTCGGTATACGGGGAACAATGATAAGTGCATAAGCAACATTGTTTCTTGGTCATTTTGAGCCGTTTTATGAAGGATGCAGAAATATTTGATATTGAAGAAACTAAATAATGTTCTGTTTGTGTTGCACATAATGCGCTGGCAAAACTGGATACTTTCAGTTAATAAAAGTCAAACGATCACTTTGAATTTACTGGGATAAAATAATAAAATCAACTGAGAGAATAACGATTGAGAGGTGCTCTGTTTACTTTAAACTATGTTGGCATTATGCCTGTCTTTCGCATACTTTCGTTTTTTCTTGTGAAATAATTTTACCCCATAAGTTAAACCTTTCGACAATTGTGAGAAAACAGTTGTAAAGTAATTACATATAGGGTAAAATTATTTTACATGTGTGTTCCTTTTCTTATTTTTAGATCCTACATCCTTGACCTGTTGATCTATATAGTTTATTGTTTTATGAAACTTCAGCATCAACATTGGGACCATGTGTACAGTTTATTTATGCAACGACAAACTGATAACATTGGTCTGATAATTTTTGTTATTACACTCAACAACTTGTCTGAGTAAACACCTCAACTATGTGCCATATCAAAATCATGTTTAAAGATACGCTCATGAAAATTGGTCAACAACTTATTAGATTCATTCTTCTAATACTCGGTATAAAGTTGATGATAATGAATGACGATTTCATAGTCTCACATAGTTTACATCACCGCACACCTTAATGTGAAATTCACAGAATTGTAAATTACGTTAATTATAAATATCTTCTAATTTGTTTTGTAGAAAATTGAGATTTTGTTGCAAAAGCGGTTTTTATTACCAATTTCAGATATATTATATCCTGCCATGATCAAAATGTCACCCAAACACAACATTTATTGACAGGGTAAATCTTTATAGCCTTACAGTAATTTCCTTTCCCATGCATTTATTCAACAAACCTCGTCAATTGGTTCCATACAGTGCTATATTTTCTCCAAAGTGACGTTTTCACACCACAAACTGACCAAGAGCGATTCATGAGAAGCGACAAATGAGTTGAAAAAACATCAGGTCACTCATTTTCCATCAAATCTTTATCCGATTGAAATGTAGTTGAGGATAAGAATCAGTCTAAACTCTCAGAATTCCTTTTTACACTTGCATCTGCCCAAGGACATCTTCTTAGAAGAGTTGAAATATCAAACATT
This sequence comes from Saxidomus purpurata, assembly GCA_022818135.1. NCBI lineage: Eukaryota > Metazoa > Mollusca > Bivalvia > Venerida > Veneridae > Saxidomus > Saxidomus purpurata. Next base: position 46,970,982 of record JAFMSR010000009.1, on the reverse strand, counting down.
GCCACATGTCTGCTAATTTTATATTAGTGACTCATAAATTAGTGTCTGTGTTACGCACAGATTGATGACAATCTGGTAATTTTAACATGTTTGTGACTTTTGAACATACGGGATACTGTGTTTACAGCGCTGCAGACCATTGAGTTTTGTACCTATCTTTACAAATCTAATGGAATAATAAACAGCAATCTTTGATCTTATGATTATGAAAAATTCATCAAGATATCTTGAATATTGAATAAATTACAAACTATCATTTAAGTGTATACTTAGAAAAGTGGTTGAGTGTATGCAATTGCCATGACGACGACCCGACCTTTGTCCGACGTCAGACGTCAAAAAGCTAGTTAACTCCGATTGTTATAAAATTTTGCCTAATGGTATTATAACATATTGCTCGAATTGTGTTCGTTTTATTTTTTCTATTTTTCATTTCGTTTCCTAGCAAAGTGACGTCGAATGTCGATGGTGTTAAATCGAGGTAATCTTTGTAACTGGTTCAAATATTTTCCTCATTTTAATTTTAAAACAACCACATTCTAGCTCTCTATCTGTGAATTACGCACATATAAAATTTTGATGTTTTTGTCGTCATTTATTCCAACGCAAAACGTTTAATATTGAAAATCCACCCATTTTTTCACCCGAAATTGTGACCCTCGACTTACGTTAAAGTTAGTTTTGGTTAACGGAACGAGATTCAATCAACTAATGAATAACATGGTGATTTAGTGTAGATCGTGTAAAATAGCACTGAAAATAAAAAGGGGGGTGTTCGCACAAAATGTCAATAAAGTAAAGTTCGGAAATCAAGAAGAATGATAACGTCGCCTAACGTCATTCGGAGAGCATTTTGACGCCATACGTGATCTTAAGGTCCGCGTAGACCAAGATGAACATTGAAACAGCCTTCCCTTGATATAAATGTAAGATAATCATTATGGAGCAAATAAAACAGATAGCGATACCCATAATTTACATAATTATATTGAAGAGTCTGAGTAATATATATGCGCTGTTAATATTCGCTAGTACTTCTCCTGTGTTTTGCTAGTTTCACATTGAATAACTGTCTGATTTAGCCCCCATGGTGGCAAAACTTTACAGTATAACAAATAAGTAGAAAGTTATATGATTTATATTGTTTGATAGCTCGTTCTTTGTTATTGACATCCTACTGTTCGATGTCGTAGGAGGTTTATCAAAGAATGCGCATAATCATGTATACTATTCTACATGACATGAAGGTATTATCATTGAACAATATCATTAGCTGTAACTTTCAACATTTTCGAAAACTTGACCGTGTTTTATGAAATATTCGACGTTATTCGACATCATTCCTTTTGGAGCCGTCGTGGCGCAGTGGTAGTGCAGTGGTAGCGCGTTCGCCTCAGGATCGAAGGGACCCGGGTTCGATCCCACCATAGCCATGTCGGCAGTGGCCTTAGGCATGACACAAAAATTTCCACATTGCCTCTCTCTTTTCGAGGTTGATTTCATCTGGAATGGGTCTCGAGAGCGTTTACTCTAAGTTGTAAGAACTTGTTTCGCAATCGAGAATAAATAAATCATTATGTATTAATTCCTTCTACTCTTCAACCACTTTTAAACACAACAATCCATTTCAAAAAGCAAATCAAACACATCAATCACCCATGTAAAAAGAAACTTTTTTATTAGTGAGAAAAAAAAATAATCATAATAATAATAATAATCATCATCATCATAATCATTATCATCATCATTATGTGAGCTGTACTCTATGGCAACATTCGAAACAATTAGGCTATAACATATTACAAAGGCGGAAATGACAATGTTGTTCAAAATATTGATAATGCAAATGTATTCTCTGAATCTAAACATGTTTTCTGTGATGACAGCTTTTGTGAGTTTAATACGTATTAATACATTTTCCTTTTATGAAGGTAAATGGCTTCCTAAAGTTAAAAAGTATGAAATTGTCGCCATGAGAAAACCCGAGGATTACGGTTGGAATATTTTAGCAATGCACGCATGTTACATAAATGTTAGAGGACGCTTGTCAGTTTGTTTGTACTTATCACACAAGTAGTGCCGCACTTGAACATGATTACTAAGGCTTTAATATGCTATTTAAAGTAACTAATCTGGCAATCTTTGCCGTTATCATCGGGCAAAAAGCGTTTTAAGTGCAAACCAAACTTTTGTTTGTTTAGGCCTGTATCGCAAGTTCAAAGTTAAGACCTACCTGAAAGAAATATCTGTAGGATTGTGACCTAGTATTCTTTGTCCCCACTTTTACAAGTTGAATGCATACTTGACAATTTTAGTAATCGTTAGTTAAATAACCTCTTGACGTCGCTTTTTATCTGTATGACAGAGTCAAATTGAGTTAACTTATATTCACATTATGTCCTATCAGAAAACAGAGATTTTAGCTATTACATGCGATGACGATCGGGATTCTTTTTGTTATCATAGGCCGACGTTAGCACAATGACTTGCTATGAATAATAAACAATACTATAGCTATTATCGCCGTTCTTTATAGACTATATAGCTTAAAATTGTTTTCAGTGTCTCGAAATTTAAATATTATATCGAACTAGTATATGCATATACACATATTATGTCATAACGTATTATTGTTGTATATGATTATGCTGAACCTTGTTTTACGAAGGAGCTTTTAATTCCGTTTACGTCAAAGATCTTTTTTCCGTCAGGTTCCTACGACGTGTCATATATACGATCATGCAAAGATGAAGGGATTGGTTATATCCCATACGAACGGTACAGAATACAAATAATAACTATCTAAATCACCACATTAAGAACCACCAAATAATTTAACCCGTTACTACAGTTTTGTATCAACAATACTTTACACTTAATACTGCAGAAGAAAAGTTGGCTGACGGGAATCATCACCATGCAGGTATTATTCGAGACTGCCAAAAAAGGCAGGGTGTCCTCAAACAGGGACAGGGCGGTTTCTGCATGTTAGAACACTTAAGAATTATATAATATCCGTTAAAATTGAAAACGTTGTTTCTAGAAGATTACCACCCCTTGTAAGTGTTCTTTTATTATGCTAAGAGATGCTTCTCCAAGGATTTTAAAAGGTTTCGGTATCGTTAATAATTATTTAATGTGGCCTACAACAAAAATGCATCAGAGGGCGGAGAGGGAAATCAGAAAGGGCAGCAGGGGGTGAAAGGACAGGGTGCAACACCCTGCTAGAACGCTCTCGATAAATCCCTACCATGTTTCGGAAATGCTAATACTTGTTGTTCAATTATATTCCGTTTTATTGTTAAAAACAACGAACCGTTGTTGTGTACTAAGATATACTGACCGGCAAAAGAAACGTAATAGTTATGCGGTGGTCCTGGAATACCAATGCGGAGGTCCCGGGTTCGAATCCCGGCCGGGGCACTGGAAATGTCAGAAACGCTTTTCAATGTTTCCCACCCATCTAGAGATGAACTGGTTAGAAACCCAGAGGTAGTCTCACGTGTATCGGTGCTATACATGTACACCGGGCATGTAAAAGAAACGAGAATTCAAATCGTAAAAGAGATAGGGTCTGGTACCCGGATTCCCTGGTATCTGCATCTGCCTCTCTTCAACCTGCGCCTGTCAGGAGCCTTGGCAAGTTCACCCGGGAAGAAGTCCCAGGGTCGGTCGGGACTTATAAACAATCAAAGAAAAAGAAAAAAAAGAAACGCAACTTTGCCAATTAACTTGAAATTTATTATATCCGGTGCAGAATTCGCCCGTAGCTGAGACATAGAAGAAATAATAAACGTCTCTAAATGAATTATCAAATTGTAATCTCATGCAGACAGATAGGAAACACGTTTTAATGAAAAAATATACGTTGACACTTTCCTGTAAATAATAAGAAAATAAAAAAGCTGCGTTTCTTTGCCTTTGACTATACATTTTGTACTACATGTTTTTGTAGTATCAATAACATATCTGAACCGCGTTCTGTTATCAAGTAATGCACATACATGTATTGGCATAGCTCTTTAATTATGGCAGAGCTTTTCAGAAGGCCTTTTGTGTTTGAGCAGACTCTCACACAAGCTATGATGTTTATCAGAAGTTTACTAGGTAAAGTCATCTCTTATTGCAAGAATTTATTATTTTGAATTATTTCGATACGGTCTGCCTTCTATCAGCATCTGACCCACGATGGGTAAAGCGCTGAGGTCTGAAGTATATAAGATCTGGTTCTGGTCCAATGCTTTAAGAACTTTTGTCAAGCTGTTTGTTCGAGGTTTAACGCCCGTTTTCAACAGTATTTCTGTTGTTTACAGGCGGGCAGTTTACCTTCGTTCCTGGGAAGGACCAGTACAGTACTAGACTCCATCCTCCATAAGAAACTGCCAACTTTCTTGCTTAAAGAGACATGGTCGGTAGGAGGGCTCGAACCTATACCCGGTAACCTTCAATCAGTGGGAGCTGAAGTTACAGTAATTTCAAGTCAGCGACTCTGGCCACTCGACAACGCAAGCGTGTAGTTATATGTATGTGCTCGAAAAGGTTATAATACCAACCTTTTTATACAAGTGTGTACACGCACAAATCAGTTTTCATCTTTCTTGGTAAAATAAGAGCTACTTGTAAATTGTGCTCCTGGGACTTTCAGCATACATGTTTATTATATTATTGTACATTGTAGAATATAAAACAGACAGTCGCATGAAATTATTTTGCTAATTCTTGTGTTTGTAGATAACGATAAGAGTCAATCATGCAAAAGCAGGACAACAATTTAGGAACCTGCGTAAATTCTAGAAACGATAACTGTTTTATATACATTACAGAGACCATTCAAAATTGCATTGCTATTACTGTAACTAAATTGCAGACAAAATGTTCTTAATTAATGTAAAAGATGTCGTAGCATTTAAATTTCATTTGACTAACACAGTATGCACGATTTCACTTATTTTCATCTCAATCTTTAGCCTTTAAGTTCATATAAGTTCATATATTTGCCTGTTCAAACGTTGAGCGCTGCACGTAATAACGTCAGTCCACACGACGTTATTGCTTCACAATCATTATTCTTGATGTCCCAACTATTTATTGCAACTTTCTGAAAAATATTGCGCGAAGACCCCCCTTTTTAAATTTGTCATGTTAATTGCTAGGATCTACGTTAAATCCCCACGTGTGTCATTAGTTGATTGAATCTCGTTCCATTGACCAAAACTAACCTCTAAGTGAGCCGGGAGTCACAATTTCGGGTGGAAATGGGTTGATTTTCAGTATTAAATGTTTCGCGCTCGAAGAAATGACGAGAACGCATCTTAAATTTAATATGTACGTATTTCGCTGGTAGAGAGCTAGCATATGGTGTTATTAAAATTACACTTAGGTCAAATTTGAAACAGTTATGCATGTAAAACCCCGATTTTACACCATCGACATTCGACGTCACGTTGCTCGGAGACGAAATGAAATATAGAAAAAATAAAACGAACACAATGCGAGCAATATGTTATAGTACCGTTAGGCAAAATTTCATAACAATCGGACAAAACTCGCTTTTTGACGTCTGACGTCGGACAAAGGTCGCATACTACCTTTAATCGAAAGTTGACTGTAAAATGTTCATTTTTGAATTAAACATAGTGTTGTGTGTATTCATTTCCGTAGTTAGATCATTATCTATCCGTCTATAGCAATTCGAAATAAAATTTGAGAAAAAGTTGATTTTCATTTTTTTATCCCCTTCCTATTTTCACAGTAATTCTGTATTACTTGTACGATATGTACAAGTCAAATGTTTGAACGCCGCCAAATGGAGTGGGGGTTGCGATAATTAGTAATGTTGGATTTAATGTATGGTGATTAACCAAACCTAATCTTTTTGCACTCTAATTTTGTATATGGCTGACCATTTGTTAATGTTTAATGCTAAAAAAGATGATTCTACGTCAAGTCTATAGGCATTGTTTCCTCTGTATGGAAATTGGCTGCTGTCACATTATGCTTTTTTGATTAAAGGAGTGGAATTTGATACCGATAAAGGTATGTTTTTAAGATCTGAACGAACAACATTCTCCATATGGAGGGAAGTAATCGAAAAGACAAGACAGAGAAGCAGATAGAGCTTTGTTGCTCCTCGATATAAACATCACTTTATTGCGGGCCGCATACGTGGTGAGTAAAAGATGCATGGAGACTTAAGCACTAGGTCGAATATGTGCGTCTCTTTTCATAGAAAAATTGAGAAACTTCTGAGATGAAAACTGTAGACACAGTCTATTTTTTTTGGAAATGCAAGAGTTGTCGCTTGTAATTAAGTTGTCGTTCGTTTCATAGAGGGTGCAATCTACGCTGATAAAAGAGAATTTCAAAGCGCTTTTCACGTTTCAGGCGCAATCTACGCTGAGGAAAATGGAAACATGATTGTTTTTCCACTTACACAGCCTTTGACATTAAAGAAACGAAGCACAGTCGACTGGATATTCTTCGGTTGCCTTTTTAAATATATATAGTATTGTATTAACTCATTTCTTTCCTACGATATGTAGTCTGTTACCGTGGTGTAATTGGTTAAGGCGCTCGCAATCTTGTGTAGGTGTACTTTCATGCATCCACGAGCTCGAGTCCCATTCAAACCCAATTTTTTAAAACTTTTTTCTGCTGTTTTAATTATCATTTTTTAGTTTTTAAACCATTTTAAAAGATTTTACGGCAAATAATCATAAAAATCTTCATTCGTGTCAAATTAATAAGGATAATGGTAATGAAAAATTGAGACACAGGTCTATAGAGCTTTCCTGGACATACTGTATAAATATTATTTGATAACAGTAAAGTTTCGATATTAAATATCAGTCAGTAGATGTGGTGTCGTGTCAGGTTTTGCTTGTTTAACCAGAATTGGTTTCCTCGAGTTCTTTTAGGACCATGCCTCAACATCATCAACCATCACCAATTTCCAAAATATTTACATGACATTTTTATTTGTAGGCCCGCTATGATACTTTGTATCACAGTTTTTCTCGTATATTCTTATGCCTTATTGATGTAACATAGAAGGCTTTTCAAAGAGTAAACTTCAACGTAGTGCTTGGTCCCGTAACTAAATGCATCTTGACTATCCGTGACTTGGAACTATCTGGGGTTGAAGGTAGCACTTGTTATACTTTTAATTAAGTGGCACTATACCTCACGGATAACCATAAGAGCTGATCAACAAATAGTCATCAGACGGTAGCTTTGTTTCAAGTTGACAATGTATGGCAATTGAAACGGATGTATTTGGCCAGGTACAATGCTTTGTAAATAACGAATTAGTTTGGTCAAGTCGATAAAGATATATTCAGTTTGTCCAAATGAACGGTATGCAATGAATTGATCCATAAGAAAATTCATCAGTTATATAGAAATAAGTTGCAAACAGTAGACTGATTTCACAGTGTGTTCTTTTGTAACAAGCGGTCTTTTGATTTGAGATCGCGAACCAGTATAAAGTTTACGGAAATAGCCGATTTTAAACGAATGACTACGAAGATATTTTTAGTAAGGACGCTGGACGACAACGATTTAAAACGTCGTACGTTTAAAATCGGCTATTTCCGTAAAATTTAGACTAGTTCGCGATCTCAAATCAAAAGACCGCTTGTTACAAAAGAACACACTGTGAAATCAGTCTACAGTCTAAAAGTAGTTACGTCACCCCATGGAAATTTTACTTACTGCATTCCAATATACACGCCGCCTCCAGGGCGGCGTGTAATAAACCGCTAAAAAGTGTACAAATGCTTTTAGGTAGGTAAATCGATTATGGTAATGTTCAACTATCATAACAACTGTTAAGGGGAGCGGTGGTGTAGAGGTTTAAGTGTCTGCCGCTCATCCCGGAAGTTGCGGGTTCGAGCCCACCAAGGTCACGACCAGTACTGGTTTTTCCAGGAAGCGGGCTCGAGAGTGACTCAATAAGCTCAAAGCTTTCTGCACAATCGAGCTAAAATAAATTAGTATAAACTAAACTAATAACTGTATAATATCCTACGAATTATGTAGCATAACGTTATTAACGGTGCTGGATTTAAAACGCTGCAGACGTCATAATGAGTTTGACCTAAAACAATTTACTACTTTGTTTTTATTTTTGCAATTTGAAGGCAGGTGCATAATAAATAAACTCGGATGAATTTCGACCGGAAAGCATCGGCAAGCCTCAGCTTCCCTGGCCGATATCATCCTTTACGCTATTAAATATGATCAAAAGACAGTAACCTTATATTCTCTATTTACCAACAGATTTCAACATTTCACTTGACGTATGCACTTAATTTTGGAATGTTGGCCTTTTGATTTATTTTCTTGTACATTTTTGTATATGACGCTATGGTCATGGAATTTGAACCATGTGCGCAGTTTTGTAAACGAATCTCAATGTTGGATTTGTTCGCATCTTTTTCAATGATGACCTTGAATTTGATGTGTTTTGCCACCATCCAAACAGCATGCAACTTTTGCATAGACTTGAAGACTTCACAATTACTGTATTTTTATTTTGTTCTCTGCAGCCTTTTCGTTGACCTTGTATAATAGCTAACGGTACATAGATGAGCGATATAGGTCCATCACGACCATATTGTTTGTAAAAGAAACCACCAATTTCATAGATAAGACTTCTTCCCTTGGTAAGATAAGCCCTTCACGGACCTTTAAACCTTTTACCTCCATAAAGACCTGTAACTTAATTTTGTTACAAGACATATCGCCAAAAAAGTAATTTTTGCGTTGAGTGAACAATCGGCTACGGGTATAAGAAAAATGATAGGACACTCAAAACCAGTGACCCTTAAGTATGACCTTGACCTTAACCCCAGTAACCCCATACTCATATTGAACCTTACTCTCCATTGGAGTTACATGTGTCCCAATTTTGGAAACAAAATTTCAAACAAAAGTAACAAAGACATATAGAGATCAAAGTGCTGAATGCATTAAAATGTTCAGCCTGAAACATTGATAATTGTAGGGATTGGTACTTGAATGTAGCAGAGGAATGTTGAATACAAGTTTTGCATGAGTTCAATAAATATCTGCCTGATTTGTTTTAATATTAGGTTTAAATTGAACATGACTTGATTTAACAGCAATGTTAAGCACTGTTATAGATAGTCAGATTCCTCTGTGGCTCTTTATGTCCGAAAGTTGGCGTATCTTAAAAAGGATATAGTTATACTACTGATTATTTAGAGGAACGATTGTTAGGTACATTGTTAAATCAAATCCTTCTAAAGGGATTCGAACCCGCGGCACCCGGATTATGTGTACGACGTTCTACCTATAAAAATGGGTGACAGTCATTTCTATAGTTAGATAACAATCATCCGCAAACTTAAGTTTCTGCGCAGTATTTACGATGCTTCGCTACTGAATAAATTCGAAACTCCGTTGTTAGCCCCGAGCGACCTTCCGTTTTCACAATTATCTGATATCAGTACGTTTTCATAATATAATGTTTATAATATGAACGGCCTAAAAGAACGATATAACGACGTTTATTAATGAAATCCTCTTTACTGATATAGGTAAAGGATTGCGAATATAACCAGCATAAGCGGTGTGTAACTCTGAGCACGTTTTGATTGGCTGCTTATTGTAAAGCAGTATATGTCGAGGACTGGGCGCGAAAAGGGTTTTACCTCTACATAATTTGTCGCCGCGGTGTCGAGCATTTGGAATGCAAAGACAAATTGCCCCATGGACGTGAGTCTATGAATAGCTTCTTCCAAAAATAATAAATACGTTATCCGGGACACGAACTTTGATTTGTACACACACTTCAAGAACAGATACGTAAATCAAAATCATATCGCAAACTTAACTCCTAAAAAAATGCAATAAAATAAGAAAATTTAAATGACAATATTAAAATCCTACTAAATAGATTTTTCAAAGAGTCACTAATTATGTAAATTAGTGCTTACAACTGAATAAATTCAATATCAAGAGGGCCAATATGGCCCTACATCGCTCAATTGGCTACCATTGGCTATAATACAAGGTCATCAATAGCAGAAAGGGTCAATTTTGACCTTGGGAGACATGAGTTGAACATTCTTGGAAGAGGTAACCTAGGCAATGATACATGCCAAATACATGTATCTAAGCGCTAGGCCTTGTGGTTTCAGAATTTTTTTTTTATTGTTTTTCCTTTATAGGCATATGCACAATCAAGAGACCCGGGGCGGGGTCAGTTTTAAGCCGGGGGACATAATTTGAACAATCTTAGTAGAGGTTTACTAGGCAATGCCAAATGCTTAATATCTAAGCTCTAGGCATTGTGGTTTCGGAAAAGAGGATTTTTAAAGTTTTTCCTACATAAGGCTCGTGGTCATAATTTGAACAATCTTGGTAGAGGTCTACCAGTTAATGCCACATGCCACATATATAAGCTGTAGGCTTTGTGGTTTCAGAGAAGAAGAGTTTTAAAGTTTTTCTACATAAGCCTATGTTAAGACGAGTGACCTCCGGGCAGAGTCAATTTTAACCCGGGGTCATAATTTGAATGACCTCCGGGCGGAGTCAATTTTAACCCAGGGTCATAATTTGAACAATCTTGGTAGAGGTGCACTAGGTTATGCAATATATGCTAAACATCTAAGTTTTAGGCCTTGTGGTTTCAGAGAAGAAGATTTTTTAAAAGTTTTCCTATATAAGCCTATGTTAAAACAATTGACCCCCAATAGGAATATTTTAGTGCAAAAAGATTAAACATTTTTAAGAATTTTGTTTTCACCTCGCATTTTGTGACTGAATTGACAAATTTGCCATACGCCAAAATTGGGGTAGGGGTACAAAAATAGTCATTCTCATAAACTGGTTAAGATATTCACTTTAGTCAAACTTTACTACAAGGAAAATTGTCAGGGTATAACAACACATTAACAACAATATTCTGTTTCAGTTCTTGCTTACAGACTTTTGCCGTCATATCTCAAAGCTCGTCAAAATCTGAAAAACACATTTTTAGTCAGCTTTTTTTCTTTCTCATATGCACATTGAACCCCAGAGAAAAAGCGAAAGTTCTCAAATGAAAACAACTAGCGAGTTGTATGCATATACTACATTGTATTTAAATATGTTTACACTGAATATTTTAGCAACCACTAAATGCGGGGGGATATGGTTTTGGCGTTGTCCACCTGCCCGTCAGTCCGTCCGAGATTAGATATCTCCAGGGTTATTGCCCGTTAATTGTTATTTTCTGCTATATTCAATATAAAAAACATTAAAATTATATTTCTCTGAAACCAGTTATCAAAATTAAATTGCAATTGGCTCAAATAATGTAATGATCACTCTTTTCAATATCCACCCCATGAACTTTTTTTTAGAAATGAGGCCCCTTAAGGGGGTGCAGTGCTTTTCTTAAATATTCTTTTCTTAGAATTTTTTTCCCGATACTTAAAGTACTTTTTTAATTTAATATACAACAACTAAGTTCTATATCACTATAAGGTGCAGAAAAAAGAAATTCCCCTCAGAGATGAGGACCCAATGGGGTGGTGAACTTTAAAAATGCTTCTTTTTTCTGAAAAGGCTTGTCAGACATTGATTTTGTTTGGCACAAATAATTAACTTTGTTCACTGTATTCTCTAACAACGGAAACTTTAGAAACTGGATTTTTACAGAAATGAGGCCCTTAATGGGATGTAGTGTTTTCTTACATAATTATTCTATATAGAAACTTAAAGAAATTTGTTGTCTGAAAGTAGTAATACTGATTTAATTTAATTTACAGCGATTAAGTTCTTTATGACTGTAACTTGAAGAAAATAATCACTTCAATGTTAAGGCCCTAGTGGGGTGGTGAAATTTAAAAATGCCTTTTTTTTGGAAGCAGACATACCAATATACTTTCCAGTTGTTTTTCTGAATTTAATTGTTACCATAGCAGAAGCATTTCAGAATATGTTAATAACCCGTGCAAATACAATTTACAGCGGGTCTGAACATTGTGAAAAAGAACAAAACAGATATGTCAGCTAATCCCTCCTTGTAGATGGTAATGTGGAGAAGCAACCGAAGCAATATATACACTCAAACAACATGGCGGAAAGTGATGAATTCTGTCTTTCGGAAAATGATGTGATGTCTACATTTTACATAACTTTCATTGGCTGATTTACTGTTTTTGTTTACTAATGACGAAATGAATCACGTAACTGCCCTGCGTATTGCATGGTTGGGTCAACGTTTTTTTTTTGTTTCACAGTTTCTATATCATACTTTAATATGTAGTAACTGAAATGAGTTTTCATTGAATTTTCACGCTGACGCATTGCATTTAAAAATCTGAATGTTTTAAGCTAGCAAAACAAAGCTATAAAAACCCTTAGCCTAAGAGTTAAGCGAACGAAATACTCACTCCATGTTTCTTTTAAATGCATCTGCAGCAGCAGTTTGAGATGACTGATAGGAAACTTTTTCAATTTTCTCCCCAGCGCGTCTTTGCCTCTTCTTTAGATTTTTATTATCTATATGTGGCACGTTCATGGTTGCAAGAAAATTGTTGACCTTTACTGGTCCGCCTATACTGTCAATCATAGCTGAAGTATAAGATGTGTCAAATAAAAGTCAAACTATTTTGACGCAATATTTTCTGATAGAATTTCTGGTCACATTTATTTGAAAGAGAATTCGCTTCTTAATAATTGTAAAGCCCGATAAAACACACTACCATAAACACAGGTAAATCCTCTAAGTATGTCAAATTATTTTGACAAAATATGTACTAAGTTTAATTTATTTAAGCTCGATTGCGAAGAAAGCTTATCGAGTCACTCTCGATTTCGCTTCCATGAAAAATCAGTACTGGTGTCATATGAGGAGGTACGGTCGTGACCTCAGTTGGGCTCGAACCCACATCATCCGGGGTGAGCGGCACACACCTTAGCCTCTACCACCGCTCCCCTTCAAACACAGTACAAAATATGTACTTGTTATGCAAGGGAGAAGCATCATAATCTTTTTCGTATGAGAAGATAAAGTAAATTTGTACATGTATCTGTATTATAAGTATCCAGAAAGATTCAGCGAGCGCATTGCTGAATTTAATTCCTATTTATCTGTTTATATTGATTATGTTGATTAAAACTAGTTCATAGTAATTTATTTTAGCTCGATTGTGAAGAATCTTATCGAGTCACTCTCGATTCTGTTTCCTGGAATAACCAGTACTGGTGTCATATGAGGTAGTACGGTCGTGACCTGAGTGGGGCTCGAACCTTTTGATTACATTAATAAATATAGAAAATATTTATTATCCCATACTATCCGCACATACGGTAGTCATAGTTGATAAGTACATACCAGTTCCGTGCAAAGCATGGCATGCCAGTTTTCTTTAACATTTTGATATATATAACATATAAAAATCCAGATAGCCCGTTTTTCATCTCCCCCACTACGGTATCATATGTTAGAGGCACTGGGCCTAGATTGCATTTCTAAACAGTGCCGAAGATTATCAAGGAGAGTTCCAAGTTATACTATTCTCCTCCCGCGTCTCCACCCATTCTTGTCAACATGTTTTCCGATGTTTCCATGTTCATCATTACATGTACCATTTCAGCAATCCTTCGCACACCAAACCTAATTTATAATTGTGATCGATTAAGATCTTTGACTCTTTTTTTCTTATCCTGGGAGTTACTGTTTTTTACAAATCTACCACGTTTGAACCTAGCGAAAGGTTTGCTGTCGGCCATATTTAAACGTCATCTGCCTCCTGGCATTCATGGGGAAAACCGAAATTCGTTACTATTTAAGATCATACGAAATTGAACGGAAGGCGACACGAACTAGACGTAAACTGTCGAAATATGGCGAAATATTGCGACCTATGTAAGACCTCCACTATATCAAATACACATTAAATGTGTCCAAAGTTTTGTAATGACGGTAGAAGACATGTGTATTTTGTATCGTATTATTTTTAATGACTTTAAACAATTTAATGATTCATAACAGTCTTTTTCATACATAAAACATAAAACATAGTTTATATCTACAATAATAATGTTGGCTGCTCCCTATTTGATAATGCAACCCCATGGTACAAAATACCTATTCAATACTTCCTATTAAAATAGGACACACATGAAATGCAATAATGACAAGAGCCATGTTACACATGGTTAATCCCCCCGCCAGGAATGATATTTTTCTATTTGACTAAAAGTAGGCAAGGTAGAGTTATTGTTCTTGCACACTGCATTTCCTACAAATGTGCTATGTCAGTGTATTAAGTTTGAAGAAAATCCCTCAAGTACTTTTGGAGTTATGCTCTGGACACAACTTTTAAAGTAAATCTGATAAAAGGGAATAACTCTAAAAGTAGGCAAGGTAGAGTTATTGTTCTTACACACTGCACTTCCTACCAATGTGCTTTGTCAGTGTATGAAGTTTGAAGAAAATCCCTCAAGTACTTTTGGAGTTATGCTCTGGACAAAACTTTTAAAGTAAATCTGATAAAGGGGAATAACTCTAAAAGTAGGCAAGGTAGAGTTATTGTTCTTGCACATGCACTTCCTACCAATGTGCTATGTCAGTGTATTAAGTTTGAAGAAAATCCCTCAAGTACTTTTGGAGTTATGCTTCGGACAAGTAAATCTGATAAAGGGGAATAACTCTAAAATTAGGCAAGGTAGGGTTATTGTTCTTGCACACTACACTTTCTACCAATGTGCTCTGTCAGTGTATTAAGTTCGAAGTAAATCCCACAAGTACTTTTGGAGTTATGCTCTGGACAAAACTTTTAAAGTAAATCTGATAAAGGGGAATAACTCTAAAAGTGACAAGGTAGAGTTATTGTTCTTGCACACTGCACTTTCTACCAATGTGCTATGTCAGTGTATTAAGTTTGAAGAAAATCCCTCAAGTACTTTTGGAGTTATGCTCCGGACAAAGTTTTTCAAGTAAATCTGATAAAAGGGAATAACTCTAAAAGTAGGTAAGGTAGAGTTATTGTTCTTACACACTTCACTTCCTCCCAATGTGCTCTGTCAGTGTATGAAGTTTGAAGAAAATCCCTCAAGTACTTTTGGAGTTATGCTCTGGACACAACTTTTAAAGTAAATCTGATAAAGGGGAATAACTCTAAAAGTAGGCAAGGTAGAGTTATTGTTCTTACACACTGCACTTCCTACCAATGTGCTATGTCAGTGTATTAAATTTGAAGAAAATCCCTCAAGTACTTTTGGAGTTATGCTCTGGACACAACTTTTAAAGTAAATCTGATAAAGGGGAATAACTCTAAAAGTAGGCAAGGTAGAGTTATTGTTCTTGCACACTGCACTTCCTACCAATGTGCTATGTCAGTGTATTAAGTTTGAAGAAAATCCCTCAAGTACTTTTGGAGTTATGCTTTGGACAAGTAAATCTGATAAAGGGGAATAACTCTAAAATAAGCCAAGGTAGAGTTATTTTTCTTGCACACTACACTTTCTACCAATGTGCTCTGTCAGTGTATTAAGTTCGAAGTAAATCCCACAAGTTCTTTTGGAGTTATGCTCTGGACAAAACTTTTAAAGTAAATCTGATAAAGGGGAATAACTCTAAAAGTAGGCAAGGTAGAGTTATTGTTCTTGCACACTGCACTTTCTACCAATTTGCTATGTCAGTGTATTAAGTTTGAAGGAAATCCCTCAAGTACTTTTGGAGTTATGCTCCGGACAAAGTTTTTCAAGTAAATCTGATAAAAGGGAATAACTCTAAAAGTAGGCAAGGTAGAGTTATTGTTCTTACACACTGCACTTCCTCCCAATGTGCTCTGTCAGTGTATGAAGTTTGAAGAAAATCGCTCAAGTACTTTTGGAGTTATGCTCCGGACAAAATTGGGACGGACGCACAGACGGACGCACGGACGGACGGACGAAGACTATTTCTAATATCCCCTTCGCCTTCGGCGGGGGGATAAAAATGTAAATTAGCGGTGTCAATTTAAAATTAGGATGAATGTAGAGCATACACGAATTTTAATTGTACCGTAAAAGTGTATTGAGAACATACATTTTTTAAGGTAAGTCGCGGGTTTCCCCATCGGGTCATTTTTTTAAAAGGCAACGCAGATTTAAGTGGGGGTTTACACCTTCCAAGTTTCTTGTACAAGACATTAAGATAAGTACTATTTATGTCTTGTACAAGAATTTTTCATATGTAAACACCCACATTGGAGCAACTTTTGTCAGAATTTATGTGACATAATATGCGATAATTTTCTTGCATGAGAATAGAGCCTGTTCTATTTTTTCACAATTTCTTGGCCGTCAAATTACTGATAAGAAGTGTTTAATGGGACAAACAGGTGTGGGAGAGGTAATTCAGGTACATTTTTTAAAATTTTGTACACAATGGCTTGGTCAAAGGACAAAGTTGACCAACTGATCAATTTATACCAAAAAAGGGAACATTTATATGATACAAGTGCAAAGTACTATCACACTCAACAAAAAAAAAGAGTTTTGAAGATGAAATTTAAAAGCCATTTAAATATGTATTGGTCATTCAATTAAAGATTTTTCTCAATAAGAACATTTAATGCATTTTTTAAAAAACATAATCCATTAATTTCATATTTTCTTTAAAAAATCAGAAACTCGTCTGCATGCTAAAGACAATATTATGTGCTGAAGACATCTTCCCGCTATTTTGTGATTAATTGCCAAAGCAATTCTTGCTAGATCTTGTGTAGAAAGATTTCTTGTACAAGTCATAACTTTGCCTTATCTTTAATGTCTTGTACAAGAAACTTGTTGTATGTAAACGAAGCCTAAGATATTTTGCATGACAACCCCGTGACTAATTGTCTTTTGTAGAAGTAATACAGTGAAGTGATATTTCCATGGAAACTAAAAGTTAAAGAGTTAAAAGCGCAACCTAGCGGGGAGGTGCATTTTCGTCAATTTTCGTATTACTTTCGATATATCTCTTTCTATGTTGATAACGAAACGATCTAGTTTTCATAAATGCCATGTCGAATCTTTTATCCATCTGAAAAAATAAAAAAATCTAATATTTTTTGCCAAAAATATAAAAAAGTGTGGAACGAAACCTGTAGGGGCGACAATTGTTAAAGCAAGTATAACTGCAAAATTGACGCATTTAGCGTCAATTACGAAAAAACGGCCCGAGAGAATTTTTTTTTAAAAAGCGCTATGGATTCTTAAACCACTTTAAAGCAATTCTATCAAATAAAAAAGGGGGGTCACCGTCCTTCTTTTAATGCCACCGAAACTATTTTGAAGTAGGAAAAACATGAGAAATGTTGACGTAAAATACAAGATTGACGTGACGTAACGAGCTGATACTGGCGTTTTTCAGACGTTTCTTGTTACATACTAGCGTTGTTGTTTATTATGCAGAAGTCACTTTAGATCGATCCTTCAATGATTAATATATATGTAGTCGATACTTAAATTTTAAATTTGAATGGACACCGTATTTTAATAAGATGGTAAAAATTGATCTGTGTTATGAACTAGTTCGACACCATTTTATTTACTTGTAACACGGATCTGTTGAGGTATAATGTTACATTTAAAGACACAATACAGGAAACATTCGACGTAAAACTGAAGAAGAAATATCATTTTACTTGCCGCATTTAGCCCATCGTAAATACAGTATCTTCAATATAAGAATGGGCGCGGATATGCACATGATAACAGTGTGCATGGCGGGATTTCGGTCTGTATGAACGTTTTATATAGAGTATTTTTCTAAACTTTGATACAGTGTTTTATAAATTACTCTTAAAATACTTACAAAATCGACTCAGTCAATGCTGGCAGAAAATACCTAGTTGTTTTCCGGAGAGATATAAATTGAACAACAACAATCTTCCTGATACAGTAGCACGCAAGAAAAGATTATATTAATATGATAAAACGCGAACAATAGTATCAATACCAGACGAGCGATTCAATCAGATTACATACCATGTAACAATTTGAATATCTTTATCATACATGTACTTGGAGACATACCGTGTATCACAACAACATTTAAGCCGTCACTTTTATCCATCGTCAAAACCCACGGTCTATTACGGAATATAATATGAATAACCTGGGTACCGAGGACGCTTTTATCATAATAAAATGCTGTCTCAGTTTTAAGAATTTTCTTCTTATACGGAACAGTCCAGAAAATTTCTCATTATACCCGGATATAAAACTACATTCTTCTTTGTTTTCGACAAAAACAAAATGAAAACAGCGGTATGTGCTATAAAGTAAAGAAGTATTCTTTAAAAATTGTCTTCGCCCGTCCATTGATTCGATGTGTCTGTAGTCTCCTTTCGCTGGAGATGTAGTGGCACAGGTGGGCGCGTTCGCCTCAGGATCGGAAGATCCTGGTTCGATCCCCACCAGTGCCACGGCGGTCCTGTCCATACTGGCAAGACAAAAATATCTACATATTGTCTCTCTTTCTATTCGTGATTGATTTCATTTGGAATGAGTCTCCAGAGCGATTATCTAAGTTTTAAGAACTTGTTTTGCAATCGAGAAAAAATAAATTAATATAAATTAATAGTTGACCTTCAGTTTCCATAGGGACTGTATTTTAAGTATCCAAATGCCAGTAGTTGCGTTTGCTGTCAAGAAATGATAAAACATTATAAGCCTCTTCTTAAGAACCTAACCCAAAAATAAAGGGAAATAAATGAATGAACTAGTGTGGTTAGGCAAAGTCGAACCAGCTATATTCAATAAAACATCGCTTTTACCGCACGTTTCCCTGGCATCAAAATACGGGTATGAATTAAAAGATATTGAGCCGACTGGAGTGGTCTTTATTAAGAAAAAGACATGTATGATCCAATAAATGGACTGCAATGCAAATAGAATTACCAAGGGAAAAAGATCTGAGGTAAATAGTTGGGGCTACTGCTGAATACACCCTGAAACCGCTTGTCCGCTTCATAACTCTTTTGTATAACGTGCCGTATCTATGCCCTCTCCATGCAGATATATAAAGCATATTTAACTTGCATGTATCTGATTATCTCAGCAAATGAAGTACATGTACACTAATGTTTGCGAAAAACTGTCATCTTTAAATTACTAATATAAATGTTTTGAAACAAATTCATTATTGTAAATAAGCGTTATCTTCAACATTTGCGATGGCCGCCGAGCGGTTTGAGGTGTTCGAAATTTGCATTGCTAGCCGATGACGCCGAGTCCTGACTTCTACCTTCTTATGGTTTTATATGTAAGCGCTCTACTGTACAACTCCTGGCCATTTTTACCGTAAATCGTACACTTTTTGCGACACTCTCAAATATTATTATACTGTTTTGAACACTATAACATAGAGTAGTCTTTTCGTCTTTTAAAAATCCATTTAATCTTCCTAAGAATGAATTTCTTTTTAATGTTAAAACATTGGTTTCATTAATCGAAATGAAGTCGATTAAATTGTGTTTCAAACAGAAAAAAAAAAAAAAAAAAAATAATATCAAACAGGGAATGCCACGTACCAAAAACGCAGCCTCCCCAAAACGAGCCCCACAGCACCCAGAAGTGCACACACACACACACGTACACACACACGACACACACACACAATCATGTACACACACACATATACACTACCAACACACACTAGCATACAAAGCAAACACACGAGGACAAAACGAACAATTAAAGGAACACAGTGGGGCACCGCCTTGGAACGGTCAGTGGCAAAAACACCACTGGGGAGCTTAAACCGGTTTATGGTGCGCACCCAACCTCACTCTTACCCCCACCATGTTCCAAAGTCACAGGACAGTGTAAATTCTTAATTTGATATTTTTATATCGATACGCAATTTACTTTTTTGGACACGATATTAAGCAATATTGGCAGAGAGAAGACAACTTGAAGCCTGTGAAGCTTCTTTGATATGAAGAAAACGTATTTTCTTTTAAATGCATGTTTGTATGGCAGTAAATTGTTACTTTGAGAGAGATATATCGAAAGTAACACGAAAATTGACGAAAATACACCTCCCCGCTAGGTGGCGCTTTTAACTCAGTTTCCATGGAAATATCACTTCACTGTATTACTTCTACAAAAGACAATTAGTCACGGGGTTGTCATGCAAAATATCTTAAATCTGTGTTGCCTTTTAAAAAAATGACCCGATTTCTGGGGGAAACCCGTGACTAACCTTAAATAGTGTTGCCTTGATCATACATGACTGTTACTGAAGTTGTGCGTGTTTTTACTTTTGACACTCACCGGACGTCTGAGCCGTTTTTGTCTCGTATTTTAATTAAGTGAGTGAAAATGTGAAAATATTCCTACACAATTATTGACAGATGCAGGATCACGAGTATATATCTGCTGATGATTGATATCTTCATATATTAGTATGGATGACTGTCCTGAAATAGATGCTGCCGGTATACCACCAAGGCCAGAGCTACACGAAGAGGTGAAAAAAAACGATGAAAACGCATATTGGCAACCGCTTCAGACAGAAAATGACAATAGTCAAGGACGTTTGGAAACAAAGAAATTAGACGCATCAACTGCTAGAATCAATTCCGTTTTAGAACATGTCTGTCAGACCCACGATGATTGGACTTTCAATAAACTCCTTCTTGATATTTCGGAATCCTTAACAGACAAGGAGTTAAACCGTATGAAGTCAATGTACGAAGGTAAGGCATTTTTCAAATAAATATATCCACGTTTAACAGAAGATGTCAACAATGATAACTTTTCCCAGAACAAGACTAACTACATGTAGTTGTATTTTTTTGGCAAGTGATTCATTAACATTAATTTATACAAAGTGTAACTCTAATTAATCTGATTTTACTATAGATTCCTGACTGTAACATGCGTTGTTTAGAAATAATTCTGTTAAACGTAGTTTGTATCTTACACCCTGGCTCTGGTCCAGTAGTGACAGCCAGATGACAGCTCGAGCTCGTTAGGGTCTGCAAAAGCTTGTTTTCATTTTTTAAGAATATTTCATCTTTAGATAGCTATCTACATTGTACATAAGAAAGAATCTGGTAATTTGCAACTTAAAAAAACACTGTAGAACCCCTTGTTTAGCATTTGACAGCAGTTTGTTTGCTGGAGCTGCCACGATTTTATGTGACTATCGACCACTCAAATATGATACAATACATATGATTCTTACAACGATCGATCAATCGATTCTCGAACCAACATATTGTGTTTGTCTTATTTTTGAGTCTTCAACTAAAAAATAAGCCAGGTGGCTTACAAACTGGTGTGATAGAAATGGAATGTAGTGTCAAAGTACATTACGAATACTAACAACTTCATTTACCAGACTGAAATCAACAAAACATAACCAAACATAATCTTACAATTACCTTATTCTACATTTAATAAATCAATAGTGTGACATGGCATCACCTGAATCTGAAATAGAATTCAATATGCAAAATATTGATCAGTTATCAGAGAACCAAGAACCTGAGATTGATGTACTTAACTTGACGTTATTGATTATTCTGATAATGAGAGTATATGTAGTACATCAACTGTAATTAGTCAAACTGAAAACCCGCTTGGTAATCGTTCCAATATTAGATATTATGATCACTTCTATCATCAGCCTTCAACTAGTTCAAGAGTAAGACAGGACAATTGAAATAACTGCGGTGACTTCCGGCAGCCTTATGTACCACCAATGCCAGTAGTGCAATCTATAAAGCCCGATTCTTATAATGGTTCACAAAGTTTTCACCAATATCTATCACATTGAAGATTGTTCTAAGCTGGCTCACTGGGATAATCGAACGAGAGTGTTAGTCCTTTCAGCTAGTTAAAGGGGTACTGCGAAGACAAATTATATGAGCCTAACAGAATCTGAGCGTCAAGATTATCACACGCTAATTTTAAGACTATGCAACCTTTCGGACTTTAGAAGCATCAAGGTCTGTGTCTGTTGTTGAGAAATATAAAACATCCTTGATACACAAAATGCTTCAATTCGTTCTTTTGAAACACCTCCTTCATCTTCTCAGAATACTGAAAATTTGCTAGCTGAAAAAAAACGACTAGAAACAAAAATAGACAAACTAGAGACACAAGGCAACAAAAACATGTGTAAAAATAATCGAAATATACGCACATATTTTAGGTGTAATTCACCCGATCATCGTTTGAAAGAAAGTCCTAGGAGCACACAAAGTAGACAAATATTCAATATGAACCCTAACTTCACAGGTATACAACAAAACCATACTGCATCATTCAGACAGACAGCTGGTCACAGTAATGTTAGAAAATACAGCAATCAAGCTCATTCATAAATTGATCAACGTACTTCTCAGCCAATCTCAAGCCGTAACTACCAGGGAAACTAATCTCAGCTGACTCTACAGGCCAAGAGTCAGCAGATTTACAATCTCAAAAGCCTCCAACTACTAACTTTTCTGAAATTCAGCACACTGCTAAAGCTGGTTCTAGTTTCAATGACTTTGATAATGGTTTTTACACTTCCTGCAACATAAATAAAATTTCTGTTGATTTTCTTATTGTTTGTGGTGCAACTTCTTCGTTCATCACTGAACAATAACTATCTGAAATAGATATTCAGCACCAGCTTTTCCGATTGTTACCTGCCCCAAACTCACTTTACACTGCCAATGGTGAACAGATAACTGTAGCGGGTAGCGTTGGCATTGTGTTGAAACTTGGCAATAAACACTATGATATTAATTAAATTGTATGTGATATGGACACACAATGCATTCTTGGACAAGACTTCTTAAAGAGACATGTAGATTGCATCAACTAAGACGCCTGCCTTCAAATGAGTGATAACATTTATATGCCATTGTATACATGGGGAAATGCCTGTCAAATATGTCGAGTAGAAATGAAAAGAAACTATCAAAATTCCAGGACAATCGCGAATGTGGTTCCCAATTAAAGCTCCACAATCAGAACATCTTAATGACAATTGTTTCATTGAACCAATGACATCTTTCATGGCAAAGAATGAAGTACTTGTTATGAGTGGCATTATTGATACAAAGATCATTAACTATGGGAATGCATCTACCACTCTTTAAAAGAATTCGAATATTGGTTTATGCATTGTGTATTGGAAACATACCTTGAAACTGAAAGCATTGCAATTGCACGAGTTGCGCATGTTTGCGAAACTGACAGTGATCCTTTTATTCCTGAGCATTTTCAAGATCTGTATGACAGAAGTTCAGTACATCTTAAAGATACTGAAAAGCAAGGACTTATAAAGCTCCTCCATAAATATCGCAAGACATTGTCAAAGTCATCTGAAGACATTGGCATTACCAATTTAGAACAAGATGCAGTTAATACTGGGGATGCTATCCTAGTACGCCAACCTCCACGAAGGCTTCCGTTAGGTAAACGTACTGTTGAAAAGAAAACAATTGACAAAATGTTATCCCGTGGTATCATTAAACCATCTTGTAGCGCACTCGTAGTTTTAGTTACAAAGAAAGACGGAACACCAAGATTCAGTATTGACGATCGTAAGTAAGCTTAACGACCTCACTGTCAAGGACGTATAACTACTTCCGCGCATTAATGACTGCATAGAGGCTTTATATGGAACACAGTACTTCAACTCATAAGATTTAAATAGTGGGTACTGGCAGGTGGCCATAAAGCATGGAGATAAAGAGAAAACTGCCTTTGCAACAGCCATGGGTCTTTTTAGTTTACAGTAATGAGTTTTGGTCATGGCAATGCGCCTTCGCCTTAACGTTTAATGGAGAACGTACTTTGTGGACTCTAATGGGAAGAATGTCTCCGTTATATGAATGACTTAATCTGCCCCTGCCAGACAGTAACACAGGGCCTAGAAAGGCTTGACCATATACTTCATCGCTTGAAGGCATCTAACCTAAAGTTAAAACCGTCTGAATTTGAATTGTTTCAAAAGTAAATTAACTTTTATGTCATACAGTATCTGAAAATGGCATCTCAACAGACCCGAGTAAGATTAATGCAGTTAAAAACTGGCAAACTCCTATAACTGCAAAAGAAGTAAGACGTTTTCTCGGGCTTTGTTCATATTATTATACTATATTATTAATATTATTTTAGGACTGCATTTACTCTAGTCATTGCGGTGTTACACAGACGGCCCACAAAACCCGCGACAGTTTCCCACTGACAAACCACAGTAGGAGTCCAGGCCATCTCCCCCGCAAGAGCCAAATTAGGAGGAGACGCGAGTGACTCAGCAACAGATTCAGTTATATCACTAGTTCAAAATGGCTATAACGTTCTTATCGCTTACTTAAGTTAGAGTCTTAACAAGCATGTACAAAGCTACTTTGATACGTAAAGAATTACTTGCAGTTGTACATGCCTTGAAATCTTTTCACCATCATATTTATGGTCAATCAATACTATTAAAAACTGACAATGCAGCTGTAAGCTGGATGCGAAATCTTAAATAACCTACTGGTCAAGTTGCGCGCTGGTAATACTTATAACATAAACGTTAAACACAGACATGGCTTGCAACACCGAAATGCTGATGCGTTATCAAGAGCACCATGTACGAGGTGTGCTAAACAACCAAGTGGCAATATTTATTTATTTATTTAGAGTCGAATCTGCATATATACACACATACATATACAAAGACACATAAAACTTTTGTACGCAGCCAGTCTTTTTAGACTTATAAATGACTATCACAGATATGTATTAACGATATCTATTATAAACTAAAACAAAACTTTTCATTAACAGTACTCTAACAGTAATACACATTTATTATCACAGTTGGTACTAAAAACCATAAATATACAAGGATAAAATTTGCGAAGCTGGCATTAATCCTGACTAGTTTAAGCTTAAAAAACTACTCTAAGAGAATTCATATAAACTTTTACAACAAATAAACAGCACAAATGTGCATTGATTAAAAACTATTTTAAGAGAACGGATATTACCTCAGATCAGATCTGGTGCAACCTGATTAATACCAACCTCCCAAAGAACTTTACCATCATAGCATTTCAAAATGATTAAAACTAATCAAATGTTGTTAAATATTATATAAGATTATTTACCCAAATACAATTTGCGACGGTCTAAATTTTTGCAACAGGTTTTGGCAATAGATGTTATTAACATTGGGTTTTTAAATAGGTATTTTAGCTGTTCATATTCCGATAAATTCTTGAAATTTTCATTGTCTTTAACTTCACAATTGAAAAGAAACTCCCTTAAATCATTATACATGGGACATTTCAAAATAACATGGTTCTCATCTTCCACATTATTTAGACAGAATGGGCAAACTCTATTTCCAACCTATAAATTTTCATATCTACATGTACCAGTCTCTATGCGTATTGGTGCAACACCGCACCGAAATTTAGATAAAAACAAAAATAATATCAAACAGGGAATGCCACGTACCAAAAAAGGCAGACGTATGTTTTCTCGGCAAAATAATTTTACAATATTCCTCAACAATAAATTCTGATTTAAATGTACAACATGTCCTCAATTTATTGTTTCCTTTACCCCTATCACTAGTATTTCTATTGATACCGCTAAACCAATCTTGAACATATTTTTCCATGATACATTTCTCAATTTTACCAACAACATCTGACTTAGAAATATAACTCTGCATATTATATGTAATATTACACTCTTGAAATTTCTGTTTCACATAGTAAAACTAATTCTTACACCCCAGTTTAGAACTAGCCCAGACTGCAATCCGTCTATTTACTCTAGTCATTGCGGTGTTACACAGACGGCCCACAAAACCCGCGACAGTTTTCCACTGACGGACCACAGTAGGAGTCCAGGCCATCTCCCCTGCAAGAGCCAAATAAGAAGGATACTTCCCTACTCCCAAATAGAACCGCATGGCTCTATTGTGAACAACATCAATGCAGGAAAATGACATGTACCCCCAAATGGCTGAACCATAACTGATAACCGGCCACACTACAGCAAAGAAGAGCCTTGTGAACACGTCATATAGAACCCCACCCATCAATGTGCATTTGGCAATGACCAGACCAAGAGCACGGCTTGCACTTTGTGCCACAACTTTAACCATAACATTTAAATCCAGATTCTCATGCATTACTCAACCAAGGTAAGTATATCTATCTACTGTGTTAAGTGTGCCATTACCACACGTAAAAACCTGATCTGTTCTTGGACAACTAGGTGGTCTAAAATGTATAATATTACTTTTAGAGTTATTAATGTTCATATCATTTAAAGTGCACCAATCATGTAATGCATTCAACAGCTTTTGGAGATCAGTAGCATTTTCTGCTACATTTGTAATTATACAATGTCATCTGCATATAGTAAGATGCATAAATGTTCATCACCAATTTCAACACCTATGTCTAAAGATTTAAGAAATACAGCGAGATCATTAATACACCAATTGAATAATAAAGGTGACAACATACACCCTTGTCTTAAGCCTGATTTAACATCAAACCATTCAGTAGAAAAACAATTTACACTGATTGAAGCAGAAACTGTGGAATATAGAGATTTTATAGCATTTAACATTTTTCCATTGATACATTGTACCAGTATTACATAATCTATTCCATAATTTACTTCTATTTATAAAATCGTACGCTTTACGAAAATCTATAAAGGCTGCAAAAGTTGATTGTTTCAATTTTTTCCTGGTATCTATTACATTACACAAAGATGAAACTTGGTCTATTGTGCTACGCTTTTTCCTAAATCAATTTTGTTCATCCACCAAAATTCCATTGCGTTCTACCCAATTACTTAATCTTTCATTCAAAACAGAACAATATAATTTATATTCAAACAAATACCCCTTCTTACTGCGAATGTAAAAACTCGAAATTTTGCTATTCAGATGCCGGTCATGTCATCACTGGTAATTTTGATATTATTAAAGACAAGCGTATTCGTAATTTATTCTTTAAAGGACCAAAATACAGAATTCCTTCTACTATTGATTTTCATGCTTGTCGTGGTCATATTGCGGAATCCATCGAAACTTTTTGTGTTAAATGGTGTCGTCGTGAGAATGCTGATCCAAATGCATTAACGTCTTGGAAACGAAGTATTTTTAACATTGTCGATTCTCGTATAAAATTTTACCAAACAAATGAACACCTACTTCCATCAAAACCCAAGTTTACTTTAAGACATCTGAAAAAGGAAATCCAAGAATTTCATTCTAAGTATGGCTTAGTTCCAGCAGACAAGGCGGCCAACAATATTATCATCATTTGACGCCTACATTATATTAATGTTTTACAAAACGAACTAAATAGCACTAAAGCTTATATATTGAGTCCTTCCGTTGAACAAACTGTGGTCACTGATCACATCAGTGAAGTTTATAATTTGAAAGTTCGTATAGATGATCAACATATTAAACTTCCTACTATGTACTGGATTCCTAAATTACATAAACAACCATATAAAAACAAAAATAATATCAAACAGGGAATGCCACGTACCAAAAACGCAGCCTCCCCAAAACGAACCCCACAGCACCCAGAAGTGCACACCACCAACACACACACACACACACACACACACACACACACACACACACACACACACACACACACACACACACACACACACACACACACACACACACACACAATCATGTACACACACACACATATACAGTACCAACACACACTAGCATACAAAGCAAACACACGAGGACAAAACGAACAATTAAAGGAACAAAGCTCGTTTCATCGCTAATTCAAGCTCTTGTACCACTACAAATATTTCAAAACTATTAACATCTTGCCTAACTGCTATAAAAGCCCACGTGAAAAGATATTGTGATAAAGTATACGAAAACTCTGGTAAACATTTATTTTGGTCGATCAAAAATTCTGGCGAAATCCTGGATAAGTTTAAAGTTAATAATTACAAAGTAACTTCAGTCAGTACATACGATTTTTCTACTCTGTTTACCACTTTACCACATAATTTGATAAATGACAAGCTAACTGCCCTAATTCAAAAGACTTAAAATTGCCAGGGAGAATGTTACATTTCTCGCCTGCAATTTCGATAAAGCTTTTTTTACTAGCTGTATTGTTAAACATTATACTATGTGGACCTGTGACGAAGTTTGTAAAGCCCTTTCCATTTTATTGAACAACATTTATATAAGGTTTGGGAATGCAGTTTTCAGACAAGTAATCGGTATTCCCATGGGAACAAATTGTGCACCCCTTGTCGCAGATTTGTTTTTATATTGTTATGAAAGAGACGTTATGTTGAGTCTTTCTCCAGATACGCAGGCAGACATTATCACTGCTTTTAATAATACATCACGCTATCTGGATGATATCCTTAATATGGATAACCCGTTTTTTGGTCAATTGGTGGACACTATTTATCCCCGGGAACTCCAGTTAATTAAAACTAACAATTTGGATACTGGTGCTTCATTTTTAGATTTACATCTCTCTATTTATAACAATATTATACATACCAAAATTTATGACAAGAGGGATGATTTTAATTTTAGTATTGTAAATTTCCCCCATTTGGATGGGGATGTACCTCATGCTACATCTTATGGGGTATACATTTCTCAGTTAATTCGGTTTGCCAGAGCGTGTAGTCATGTTGAGGATTTCAATGAACGTAATCAATATATTACAAATAAACTTCTTCAACAGGGCTACCGTTATTACAAATTGCGTAAATATTTTGCTAAATTTTACTATCGTAATTCTGATTTGGTTTTGAAATTCAATAGTAATCTAAAGACTCTTCTGCGAGAAGGTATTTCAAAACTCGATTTTTATGGGGATGTGGTTTACAAACTTCGTAAGATTTTGGGTCATGGCAATTTTCCAACTGTATTTGCTAAAATTATAAAACGTTTTGTTAAAAGAGGTTACGACCCAACTGTTTTGAGACACACCGCATGTTTGGTGTTCAACCCGTTTACAGTTGGACGCTATGCTTCCCTCTTTGATTGTGTCTGACGGAAGAGGGGGAGGACTCTGTGATGGGCAGTTTTTAAATCCCACTGGGACGAAACTGTTCTGATTTCTGTCCTCTGGCCTGTTTCGTCGGGCCCTTAAGGGTGTTTCTCTTGGTGCTCTGCCTTCTGCAAAGGCATTGAGTACATGTACATACGTTTTTTGGTTCTCAAGGTTTGCTTTTGATATATTTATACACGAGCATTTTTGTGTTTTACATACCATGCCTTTTGTTTCCATTGCGTGTGTTAGAGATTCACCTAGCAGGGATTACTTTTATTTACACTGTCCTGTGACTTTGGAACATGGTG
The DNA here is from genome assembly GCA_022818135.1 of Saxidomus purpurata. Classification (NCBI taxonomy): domain Eukaryota; kingdom Metazoa; phylum Mollusca; class Bivalvia; order Venerida; family Veneridae; genus Saxidomus; species Saxidomus purpurata. The sequence goes on along the minus strand of JAFMSR010000009.1, from coordinate 46,941,647 downwards.
GGGGTAAGAGTGAGGTTGGGTGCGCACCATAAACCGGTTTAAGCTCCCCAGTGGTGTTTTTGCCACTGACCGTTCCAAGGCGGTGCCCCACTGTGTTCCTTTAATTGTTCGTTTTGTCCTCGTGTGTTTGCTTTGTATGCTAATGTGTGTTGGTAGTGTATATGTGTGTGTGTACATGATTGTGTATGTGTGTGTCGTGTGTTGGTGGTGTGCACTTCTGGGTGCTGTGGGGTTCGTTTTGGGGAGGCTGCGTTTTTGGTACGTGGCATTCCCTGTTTGATATTATTTTTGTTTTTTTGTTGCTTCTGCTTCTTGTATCTTTTTTACAAATTCTCTTGGGAGTAATGCCAATTGTTCTTTAATTCCAGATAATGCTTTTAACATCTCGAGTGAAGCCCTCGACTGATCCGTCAATGTTTCTTTTTGGCTTTCTATTTCTTTTGTGATTGGTTTATAAATCTCGTTGTACATATCTTGACTGGATGCTTTTCTTATTTTATATTCTATAATCTTATCACGAACAGGTTTCATTTTTTCATCTGCTTTTTCCCTCTTTTCTCTGATTTCTTTCATTTTTGACAACATCTATATAATATAAAAAGATAATGTTTCATAATGTTCCTTAATGTTCCTTAATGTCCTTTAATGTCTTATAATGTCCATAAGGAATAGTTTGTATCCCATCGTCTAGAATGTATCTTTTATTATCAAAACAAGAAAGACTGTATTTAGATATTTGAAAACTTTTTAATTCATGTTTATTAGACCTTATTGTTTTCATACTATGAGTCTTTTGTAGGGTGTTGAATAAAGCATTGCGATAATCTTCAAAAAACATTTTCTTTTTTACAACACCTTTTGTTATACCTTTACATTTCTTGACCGTTTTTTTATCTAAAGAATTCCCAAGGGTATAAGAATACATCTTGCTTCTTAATCCAACAAACTCTGTTATTGGGGTTCCGGCAGCTTCATCTTTCATCTTTCCTATTACTTTCTTGTTTTCATCAAAATGAAACAGACTTTCTTTGGGATAATCACTATTGTCAAACAAATCACGATCTTTATCTAAATCTTCATAAACATCATTTGTTTTTATTTCATAACAAAGGCTATCCGTGTCTGTAAACAAAAGGCTCACGTCAGAGCAGGCATACTTCTTTAAAATATAGTTGTAATGAAAGTCATACATAAGATATTTACTTAACTCAAGAATGGTCATCCCAACATAATAGGGTCGATTAAGAATAAGTTGCTCCTTTACTTTATTTACGGCAAATAAGTTATCATTAAACATTTTTACGGAAACGAAAGTAGCCTTTGCTGCATGCTTTTCTAAAACCTTTTCATCATGTGTAAGTAATACATTTGCTCTTTTTCTGAGATTTTCCATTGTTTTCCCAAACACAGAATTATTCATTAATTTGAAGAAATCCTTTTCAAATGCATTTTTGGCTTGACTTCTTTTTTGTGTATTAAAAGCAATATACCCGGCCAACCAAGGGCTTTCATTAAACTCCAAGACTCTATGTATTTTGGTAACTTTCATTCCAAGACTAAGATATAGCTTAAGATTCCTAGCATGCAGCACATATTTTTCTTTGTTAAACAAAGTTGGAATTAATTTTGTTGTTTTATCACTACTTAAATTGAATCTTTGTTTTAACTTTTTACAATAGTCTGATAACCATTCGTCCTTTACAATTAATTTCTCTGGGGCCAGGGGGTAATCAGAATGCAAATCATGTAATTCTTCTGGATATTCAATATCACATTCAACAAAATAGCCTTGCCCGGAGGTGGAATCTTTAGATACTTGTTTATTGATTATATCTTTTAAGACGCTAAGCGCCAAGGCCGGAGGCCGCGGGACGGAGTCCCTGGGCGACGGATCTTTGATCCTAGCGTCGTCGCCCTTGGCTAAAGTCATATTATGCATCCATTTAAATCCTCCATAAGGTAATGGTTGACTCATCCCCCACCCATACAGATTATTTGCATCAAGATACATAATGTATTTGTTTACTTCGTTTAAGGAGCTTTGCTCCGCGGCCTTTGACCTTCCATCCATATCCGAGTTTATATACTTATTATTTGCCTTTGAGTGTCTATTTGCAATATAACTTATTCCACCTCTTAATCCTTTTTCAATCATTAAATGCATATCAATATCTGTGATTAATTCTAATTTTATTTCTGTCATTTTTAAACATGCATCCCACGCAAGTCCTGGACTGCTAAAGTAATGGCATGGGTCGAGTTTATAATACTCAATGCAGGTTTTCCTAAAGTTTTCAAAAACATCTGCTAAAAGAAGTACATCTGTCTTTAAATATAAATCGTGATAATCTCCAAGAGATTTGCAGTTAAATGCTTTCCATACATTTTGTGTATGTTTATAGTCATCGTCGGAAATCCCTTCATCTGTTAATAGAGAATAAAATTCTTCCTTAGGGGGTAATATGGTTTCTTTAAATTTTTCAAAAGAATCCATGTAATCATATGGATAAACACCTTTTCTTTTAAGCAAAGCGACGGGACTCAGGATCGGAGATCCGTCGCTTGCGCTCTGTCCCTTAACTAAATTGAATAATCCTGGTTCTTTAAGGTGCTTTGCACCGCCGCCCAGGGACTCCGTCCCGCGGCCTCCGGCCTTGGCGCTAAAGCATATCTTGGTGTAAATAAAGGAATCATCAGGTAAATTATTTACCAAGTTGGATAGAGATTGATTAAGAAACTGCAAACTATCTATAAAAACCAAATTACTTATCATAAATGCCATGTATTTTTCCATATTGTTAGGAATTACATTAATATTTCGTTTAAATTTACCTATTTCTTGCATTATTAAATGACTATCATATCCCCGTAAGTTATGAAACACAACTGGTATCTTTTTTGTTAATCTGTATATTTGATTACATTTGTTATGTGCAGATCCTCTGTATTTTCCTGTTACATGACAGTGATCTCTTACAGGATAATTATATTCTAAATCATATGGAGTACAAAGGGTAGAGTTATAATCTTTTTTACAAATATGACAAGATGTTGCTGCTTTGAATTCTTGTTGTTCTTTTTTAGTTATTATCATTTCTTTATTAAAGTGTTCCTTAAATATTTCCTCACAATACTCTTCCTCCTTTAACATTTGTTCAATAAACTTGTAAATAACATTCTCTACTCCGTTTCCTCGAGCATAGCCTCGGTACACTTGTACTGGCTTGCTAAAGTTATTGTCATAGGTACAAACCAACTTATAACCATATCCACAAGCTATATGATGTTGGTAAGCCACAGTTGATTTACCTAACTCTTCGTCTATTGGTTTTGTTATTGACTCGAAATCAGCATAAATAACAAAAGGAGCCTTTAATTGCTTGTGATAGTTTTTATATTGTAATATACTATTTCTAGGTTGGGGCATACAAACCTTTTGTACTCCATTAATAGCTAAACAGACTTCTGTATGTTTATTAAGAATTTCATTTGATGAAAAGTGTTGAATACAGTATTTACAAAAATACTTTGGATTATTTTGTTTTGTTTGTGAATGCATTAATTTATTGAAATCCTTTATCCACACATAATGATTAATATTTTCTTTCTCATCTACTCCGTTTCCTCGAGCAAAGCCCTCGACTCCATTTCCTTCTACTAATAGTAAATCACAAGTACCGTTTTTAGGCTCTATCCTTTTTGAGATATATAGGGGATAAATGGGACTTGTTTCATCTTCTAAATCAACCCCAAATATGTTAAAACGTATGTCGTTCATTTCTTCGATTTTTGGAACATCTTTTAATTTTACTGGAAAAGTTATATTTTGGTAATTTAGTTGATCTTTATAACTCTTATACTTGGTTATTCTTTGTGTGTTTTTTGTACAGGGAATGTGTATGCTAAATGACACCAACGGAAACATTCCTTATCGTTTTCATTCTTAATGTTAATTAGCCCCTTCCTATTGTTAATAATCTCGGGTAATGGTAAATAAGAAGAACCTCTGAGTGGTTTGTATTTAGTTATAGTTATCCGGTGTGCTTTAACTTTTTCTATAACCCAACCAGAACCCAGTGAAATCCATTCGGTGATTGTGTTAAGAAGTTCATTACTTATATCGTCTAGTGTATTTATGATTTCATTTGAATTAGTAATTGTTTTTGCTTTTGATTTAAATAAGCAGTTTGTGACTTATCATCCGTTGGTTTAATAAAGTTTATTTCTAATGCTACATTTATTTTTATACCGTAATTGTTTATTATTTCACTTAAAAATATTGAAAGCGGGTTTGTTATCTTTTTTAATTGTAATTTAGGATCATGATCGTTTATTATGTCTATCTCATATTCGGAATATGTATTACCTTTTGAAATATTAACTGGTTTCAGGGTTATGTTAGTATCTAAAGATTTATCTAAAGATTTATCTAAAGAATTCATCTATATAATAGGAAAATATAAAATATCTTTAAGTTAATTAACACGCATATTTAAAATTATAACGTTTTCCATTCTTTTTAGAAAGGGCTGTCTTTACATTATTTGTTCCTTCGCAACACATTTTTATTTGACCTGTGTTAACTCCTAGGTCTTTTTGTGCTTCGTACATGCTCTTATATTCCTTAACATTATCAGTATCTCCTTTGTCTGAGTCTAATTCTGTGGCAATAACAGGCTTTGGTTTTCGACGTTGTTTCCGTGCTTTTTCTTCAATTTGTTTTTGTTTTATTAAATCCTGTTTTTCATCAAGGAATGATTTAATATTAATACGTGCATCTGGAATCTGCTTTCGGACCGTTTTGTGAGGTTCCAATATGTTAAGTGCTTTGTCTAAACCACCTAGTTTTTCGATTTTCTTTTCAATGATATCCATATTCTTTATTATGTGTTTTAGAAAGTAACGTTTATAACCAGACACCTCATCTTTAGTATAAATAGTAATCAAACCATGTTTATCACGATAATCCCAATCATTAAACGTATTTACTAATCTTTCAGCATCAATAACTCTAGTTATTATGTCATCTATTATCATTTCTATATACCTTTAACTTAAATAAAATATAAAAAAAATAACGCACCCTGCGGCTTAAACACATCCATAAATAGTTACCTGAATGTTTTTAACATTGGAATCTTGTATGTGTATCACATCATTTGAATGGAATTTTCCTACATAATTCACACTTACTAATTCGTTTTTTCGATTGTTTTTTGCTTCATAGCCTTGCTGAACTAAACCATTCTGTTTGATTTTCAACATAACATTTCCCTTGTCAGATTTAATAGCGTCTGCTAAAACTATTAAAGTACAGTCTTGCTCTACGGTGATATTTGGTCCGTTTGTTTTAAAACCATGTTTGGGTGAATCCGCAACCCATCTATATAACCCGCTGTCTGTATTTTTAGTTCTGTATGTTAAAAATAATGGAGGTCTTTTTATATTTTTTTTTATTTTATTTGTTTTCTCATTTATGTTATTAAATAGTCCCATTTATATAAATATATTTACAAAAGAAGCTCATCATTTCCGAGAATAAGTAAATTTAATATAACTACCGGGTTCAATAGTAAACTTTGTGTTTGGATTATCTATTTCTGGACAAATCACAAACGATGTACCCCGAATAAATCTTCGTTTGATTTCCTCTTCAAAAATGCTTATTACATTGTCAGTTTTCTTTGTAATAAGTATGACCCCCTCCGGCGCCAAAGGGTCTTCCAACCATATCAACTGAAATGTTTTGATGTTTCCTGTAATAATTTTAATTATCAATTTTATTTTAATGTGGTATTTTCCAGGCTTTTTAATTTGGAAACCTTCTACATTTCCAAGTCTTTCCACATTAAAATTGTGGCTGTATTTTATATAATCTCTGTAACTTTCATCACTTAATTTGTCAATAAAATAAAATTTAAAAAGGTTAGAAGATTTTTCTTTCTGGTGTAATGTATTATTGAGTTTGTATAATGTATCAATTCCAATAGATGCGGACAGAACACTAACCTCTTGTTTTATGCCAGATAATCTAAAAAGAGGAACTTCATATACTGCCACTTCAAGTTTAGACAATTTGTTTAATACATCTAGTATTGTTTTACCTAAATCATCAGCTTGTGTTGTTGCAACTTCTTTAAAACTTTTTAATTGGCCATCCGTGTCATCTATTCTTTTTTCATGATCATCAATCCGGTCGTTATTTGATTTAATTGAATCTCCTTGTGCAAGTGAATCATCAATACAAGATCTAGCTTGTTTTCTATTTCTTGAATTTTTTTATTACATGTAGCAATATTTTCTGTTAATGTATTTGTTAGTTTAACTAAATCATTATATTGTTCAGTATGTTGATCGGTCATGTTTTTCATTGCGGTTTCAAATGATTCCTTTAAAGTTTGTAATTTTGTACCATGTTCATCACCTCTTTGTGAAGCTGACTTTTCGATTTCACTTTTGGCTTCCGAGATTTGACGTCCGAGTTCAGTTTTATATTCAGCAAATTTGCTTAAAAAATTATTTAATAAGTCGAAATTCCTTTTCTTTGTATCCTCATCAAGTTTGTTTATTTCTGTCTTGATTTCTAACTGATACATTTTTTGTAATTTTTTCTCAGCTTCAGTTAGCTTTTCCTTGAGTTCTTCATGTTTTATCATGTTTTCTTTCAGTTCCTTTACTTGATTATGTACAATTTCAAGGTATTGTCTAAATACTTTTTTGATGTCATCATCTGTTGTATCGGATTTCTCTTCAAGTTGTTTCATTGTTTCCGACAATGCCTGCATTTCTTCCTCAATTTTTTCTTGTAACTCAATTATTACTTTTTCGTTGGCTTTTATGTTTTTTGTTAATTGTTCAATATTATCACTTTCTGTTTCCAGTGTTTGTTTTATGGTTTTAATATCTTTAAGATCATAGTCTTCTATTACGCTTTGAATTTTCCTAAAGAGAAATCTCCTTGTTATAGCACTGCTGGGTTTATCAGGGTTTCCAAGATTTATTATCTCATTACCACCCATATCTAATGGTCTGTTCATTTTATTATCAAGTTCCTTATTTTTGTGAAGATACGATTGCATTTCCCTTTTGACTTCTTTAAATTGTTTTCTGGTAGCATAATTTGTTAGAATTATTCCAAAATTGACTTTAGATACAGACTGATCATTTTGACGGTTTTTGGTGTTGTTAAATATTCCCATTTATATAAATATAGATGAAAATTCCTAATTATGATGGCATCTCTCAATACAATGATAAGTTTAAGCAGTTACATTCTTTTATGCCAGATTCGTGTTTTAGAATGCTTATTTGCGGAAACAGCGGTTCTGGTAAAACAAATGTATTAATTCACATGCTCAGAAAGCCATTAATATATTTTGATAAACTTTATTTATACTCTAAAAACTTGGAACAGAAAAAATATCAAGATTTAATAGAACGTTTCACGGAAATTGCAAGAAAAATAAAGCAACCTTTGGATGATATTTTGGAGGTTTCAAATGATGATATTATTGACTTGGATGAGATTGAATCAGGGATTGAAGCCGGAGAATCCGGGGATTCCCAAAAGGTGGTTATTTTTGATGATTACATTTGTGAAGGAAATCAAAACAATATAATAAAATACTTTATCGGGGGTAGGCGTAAGAATTGTTGTGTAATATATCTAAGTCAATCTTATTACAAAACTCCAAAAGATATAAGACTAAATTGTTCTCATTACATTCTATTTGAAAGTCCAAATAAAAATGAAAACGATATGATAGCAAGAGAGCAAAATATCCCCAAAACAGCATTCCAAGAAGCAATAAAGAAACAGTACGACTTTCTGTATTTAGACAAACCAAAGAAAACAGTATCAAAAAACTTTGATGAAAATATTTATATATGATATAAGAAATGATCTACTGTGTTAAAGAACGAAAATATACAAAAGATATCAACCCAAAACGTGTTATAACAAAGAATAATAAACACATGATAAAGGCTACTTGTGAATCTTGTGGTATTACAAAAACAATGTTTGTTAAATCTGGGGGTAATCTAGACCTACATAAAGCTATGTTACCCCTTTTACCCAAAAAGGATTAACCTTACCAGGATATAATTATTGTGGTCCGGGAAACCCTTTAGATAGTGGAGCACCTGTAAATGAATTAGATGCAGTATGTATGGATCATGATTATTGTTATGATAGTAACATGAGTAAAAGTGATTGTGATAAAAACATGTTAACAAATTTAAAGAACACCAAATCAAAAACATTTGGAGAAAAAATCGCAAAACACTTAGTTGTTAAACCAGCAATAGCCACAAAATATAAACTTGGACTTGGACCTCAAAAAAACGGAAAAAGGGGGAGAAGGTAAGAACCCAATCCCCCAAAATATCTACAAAACCAACAGCCTGGACTGATAAATTAGCAGAAGAATTACATAAGCCAATTAAACGCAAATTTAAAACACGTCGGGTTATTGTTACAGATATCAATGATACGTGGTCAGCGGATTTAGTTGATATGCAAGCTTTTGTTAGGTATAATAAAGGTGTGAAGTATTTATTAACAATAATTGATGTATTTAGTAAATATGCTTGGGTTATACCTTTAAAAGATAAAACAGGAAAGTCATTAACAGAAGCGTTTGCAGGGGTTGTTGGACAAAGGCATCCAAATAACTTATGGGTAGATGAGGGTACGGAATTCTTCAACAAGACATTTAAGAAATTTCTCGAGGATAATAAAATAAACATTTATCACACTTTTAACTTTGGTAAAGCTGTAGTGGTAGAGCGATTTAACAGAACATTAAAACAAATCATGTGGAAATATTTCACCGCAAATAATACAAACACTTATCTGGACAAGTTACCAGATATGGTTAATAAATATAATAACACAAAGCATGTCAGCATAAAAATGACACCAAATGAAGCAAGTATGTCAGAAAATAAAGGCAAAGTTTATTTTAAATTGTATGGCTCTTTGGGTAAGTCATCCGCTAAACCAAAGTACAAAATTGGGGATAAAGTAAGAATCAGTAAGCTTAAACGTCATTTTGAAAAAGGATATACACCAAACTGGACGGAAGAAATATTTGTTATTCATGAAATTCTTAATACCAATCCAATTACATATAGAATAAAAGATCTCAATCAAGAGGAAATCAAAGGTACATTTTATGAACAAGAACTAAGTAAAGCCAAGCAAGAAATATTTCGAATTTAGAAAATTATAAAACGTGACTATAAAAAACAACAAGCACTAGTGAAATGGAAAGGTTATTCAAATGATTTTAACACTTGGATAAAATTTTCAGATATAATATAGACTAAATATATAATGAATAAAACAATCAAGACTGTAGATGAATTGATAATTCATTTAAAAAAACTCGGGGCAGCTTACAGAAAAAGTTATAAACTCTGCGGAAGAGTAAACACCGCTTTACAAGTAACTGCCGGTCTAATCGGTTGTTCTGCTTTGTTAGCATTGGTTCCAGCTATACCAATATTTGTTACGTTCGTTGGGGCTGTTCCACCAGCTGTTACAGTTTTGTTAAATAAATTGAAAATATCAGAAAAGAAAAGTATTTTGAAAGTTCATCATCATAAAATAAAACAAATTCTAAGCCAAGTACGTATTGAAAGTGTAGAGGGTGTTGAAGAAACTAAAGTTATATCAAATGCTTTCACTGAACTTATGAAAATGCAAAAGGAAAAAACTTATACAACACCTTTTGAAACGTATATAAAAGAATATAAATTGAATGGATATGAATAATTTTGATATTAATATATAAAAATGACATGTGTGGATTAAGTTTGTAAGAGTAGTATATAAAAGGAGAGTTACAGGTACGGATTGGATTTTATGTTTAGGTGCTTTTCCGAATGAAAGAGGAAAAGCACTTTTACATTTTTCCAACTGTGCTGTAACTCTCCTTTTATATACTACTCGCCACGACTATGGAAATCATTATCACGGTTTCCACGGCTATTAAAGCCTCTATCACTATCACGGTTCCCGCGGTTGTAGAAATCTCTCCAAAGGTTACCCGCATCCTCCCGGGAATTACACCTGTCACGAGAACTAGACCCATCCCGCCTCTCTCCTGATGTGGACCGCACTACACAAGAACCGACCATTTTAACACCAGTATTCTTTATAACGCCTAGAATAGTTCTTAAATGTTGTGCCATTTGCCTCTTAGCCTTTGTTTGGTCATAATTAATGTAGACAGTTTCATATTTCTTATTTTTCACTAGATCCCTCTTTTTGAACATAACTTTCATCTTATCATTGTAAGTTTTGGATTTTGCAATCACAACTCCCGGTTTGCCTTCTTTTTTGCATTCTTTTCTGTCAGCATTTTCACAAGTAACATTTACTTTAAGACCATTTTTAATGAGAGAATCTACTTTTGATTTCACATCCTCAGTTGAATGTTCTGGTAGGTCACGTATCACAACATTCAAACAAATGCTGTCTTCTCCACACGTGCTGACATTTGAATTTGAGAGACTGTCTAGTCTAGCGTTGATTTCCTCGAATTCCTCCGAGATGTCTTCTTTCATTGAGCATTTAATCATCAACTTCTTTGTGAATCTTTTTAATTCCATTAGTCATTCTCTTGTCCAATGTTTGAGAAACTTTGTTGGAAAATTTGGCTTCAAGCCCTGATTCGAGTTTATCCATCCTTTCTGTTAGACAATTTAAGTACAATTGCATGTCAAAAGAAAGTTTGCCTATCATTTGCTGAATGGTAGGATCTGCACTCACATGAACATCAGCATCTGTAACAACAGCACTAGGAGATTTTACAGGAGTTTCAGTATCTTTATTATACAGATTTCTTTTAGCTTTAGCCAACTGCCTTTTAGATATACGATCAGATCAGAGTGATGGACTTCACCTGCGCGTCAAATTACGCGCCTTCTCTGAAGTAGACAAGGCATGGCAATGATGTCAGTGACTCTGTTGACAGCATTGCTGCAAGTGAACAAGGCAACGGCGTAATCACTGACACTCTGTCCTAGCACTGGAAACACTTCCACAAATTGCTAGGTTGTCACATCAAACTCATCCCCACAAAATTCACCTTTTGAGGAAACACACATTCCTATGTCAAGATGGTCACAAACAGAAAAAAATAAACAACAAAGTGGTAATCCTCATTTATAAACTCTTCTTTTGGCTCTCAATCAGTAAAATGATCGTCCACTATGGCAGGATGTTAGCAACTGCTCGTCAACAACTAAGACTCTGTGGCGTATATGGGACCATCTTTCTTTTTATGGAGGTGTCCTATTTAGGTTATGGGCTGATGATGAACATAAAACACGTAAACAGCTTATAGTACCTGATGCGATACAAAACGAAGTTTTTCATTTTATGCATGATTAATCGTCTGCTGCACTTTTAAAGGCTGAAGATTTTTACCGGCCAGGAATGAAAGATGACATTACAAAGTTGTATTGTATTTCAAAACTATTTAGCAATAATTGCAGTCTACTACATATCCATCATACAAAACCTACAGCTCTGCACTCTCAAGCTAATGGAACAGTTGAGTGTTTCATGCGCACTTAAGCCGCAATGTTACAATGTAAGCATGTATTATTCTACAAACCAACGTCAGTGGAATCTCTACCTACCACACATAATGATGGCTTAACGATCATTAGTAAATGCACCCACTGGTTAAACGCTAAATCAAATGTTTTTTGGAAGAAATATAGTCCTCCCCCTCCAGGCATTCATTTGATTTCTACCTCAGTCAAACCTTGCCCAGGTTAATGATGCAACAACCTCGGACTACATCATTAGTTTGCCCGATCAACTGGAAGCGATGCATGATCAAGAGCGCAAGGTTCTGAAAACTACAACTGAAAACAGAAAAACAGAAAAAGGCATTATGATCTTACAGCAAAGAATTGAACATTCTCATTAGGTAATCCAGTATGTCTGCATGGCAAACAGCGACGCCCTGATGTCTGTAGCAAACGCTGACCACACTGGAAGGGTCCCTTTTCAATGACCAGGAAAATGGATAAGTTGGTCTATCTTGTTAAAAGATCTCTTAAGTTACCTGCAAAAGCCGTTCATATTGATGAACTGGTTAAATACAGCTGATGAAATGAACCTAAGTGGTTTGCTGCCTACTTGAGTGAAAAGTCATAGTAGAATTTAAGCTTCTCTTAAATACACATAGTAGTTGAACTTATCTGTAAGTGATGACTTTATTATGAGAATAAAGTGATAGCTCCGTAGTGAGCATGTTTTTTTGTTGTTGGTGTTTTTGGAGGCGCATCCACTGGATAATGAAAGTGGATTGATCACCCGCTCGCGATATACCTATTCAAAGATGTGATTGTGTTATATCGATGATTGATATAAGATGTTATTGTAAAATCGAGTACTAGTGAATTTAACTACGTAGTGTACGCATATTTCTTAATTAGCAGGTAGCAATGCATATACGAGGCGCAGACTACTTTGATAATTACACCCTATGAGTAAAATTGTAATATTTAAATTGATCCTACCTTCATCACAGTCCATCACCCTATTCCATCTTCAAATGTGTTTTGTGATTTCTTATATGCGCTTTGATGAAATGTCTCATTCAGCTGTGCAGACTGACAGATTGTCCTGCAGTTCTGAAGACGAAGCGTGATCTGCAAGGTCATATACTCAAGGCTAAACATAAGATGGTACGGATAATCTTCCCTCGGTGTGTTGAAAGCAAGGTACTGTTTTTCAAGTATGTACAGGACCTCAGACATCATGTGAAATGTCAAAACCCCATCAACACCTAGGACTCTCTCAACAACCAACTGTTTCTACCTCTGCCAAATCCTAAAACCTACCTTTCTCTTTGTGGCTCTTCGTCTTTTGACTCACAAGAATCTCTTTTCATCCGCAATGTCATCGCCAAAAGGACAGCTGGCAGGACTCCTGGACTAACACATCTGGCTAGAATTTGGCTAAAGGCGAGATAATTTCTTCAGAACCACACAACAGACCTTCAACTTCACACCACAATGGATCTTCAAATAGCAACATTTCATGTTCTGCATCTACTACGTTGACTTCTACATATTCCACTACCAAGACATCTGACAGCTTGAACGCTCATCACCACACAACCAGTACCTCCTACCCGTATTTCAAAGAGACAACATGAAACATCAATTGAACTTCAATCCATACATATTTTTTCTGAAGTGAAAGTGTATGCTACAACTTACAACAACGAAGTACTGCTCATTAGACTCAATCCTTCAATCATGCAGCATCACACATACTCGGACGCACTGACTTGAAGAATCAGACTATTTCCATCTACCTTCGTTCCTCCATCTGGAAACTGGAAGCTCCATCTTGGCGCCTGCATCAAAGAGCAATGTGCGCATATGTTATCTATTGAACACTCTTTCATGACAACTGGATTACATCAACCCGCTGAGCATTTCAAGTATTCGCGTACTTCACCAGAACTTCATCATCTCACAGAGACTGGAGACAACTTATAATCAACAACACCAGATCTTAACAACAACACTGATTCTACTTCAGAAACTACAACATCAGCTACTTTCATATGTGTTAACCCCACAGGACCACATCCGGAATACCAACCTCTAGCTGAATTTCTAGCTGAATTCCATCCTCTCGCCTTCAGCATCAACCCAACTGGATTATGAGTCAGACAAAGAATCTCTTCGCTCACCATCACTATTCTCATTGCATACTAGAACTAATCAATCCAAACAAGCTGAAACACCAACTTACACAGTTAATAGCTCACCTCCGATGTATGATAATTGTCCGACACCATCATATCAGCCTACAGAAACCACTACCGCTACCACCACGACTACTATTTTGACATCTCTTACATCATCTTTGTCAACTACTTTAAAAACATCACAAGCCAGTTTGTCTGTCACAATGATATTTTCAACAGCAGAATATACACCATCTCCAGCTCTGAAAATTCCGAAGTCCTTCTTCTAATAACCAACGCCCATGCACAAGGCACCATCTGACTTAGCACGCAACCTTCTCAAAACTGGAAGCATGCCCATCTTGCCTCTAGGACGTCGTGACTGAGACGTCAGAGGAGAATATCTCTATCACTTCTAATCCTAATTGGCCTCCGAAAACTGGACAACCTTCTCCAACGATCAGAAATTGCAAGCCATCGAATACGCCGCTATGCTGTTGGAGCAGCAAGAATAATTCCATCCATTTGATAGAAGTTCCCTGTAAGCAAAGTACAACTTCCTCATTCTTCCAGCTACAACTGTAAACAGCGCAACAAACCTTTAAAAAATGCAAGTCTACAATTACCTTAATGTTAAAGCCATTCCAGAAGGAGCGTCAAGAACCAGTATTCAAGACCAGCTTTCATTTATCAGATATGTTGTTTTATCACCCACCACATATTTTCTTCAAAATATAACACATTCCACTGAGATTACAAGATTCAACAAATAAGTAAAAAATAAATATTATGATAACAACAATTCTAGAAGAACCAGCCTTCGAATACGGACATTCCTGAATATATATCTTGAAAACTACAGTATAATAAACTGCATCAGAAATGAATGGAATAAGAAATTGTATCACAGACATATGATGGAATCACAGCCTTGTAGCCTTTAAAACAACAAACTCACTTGAATGCAACAATTAACCAAATAAGCTCAACAATTGAATCTCATAAACTCAACAGTTGAATTTCATGAACTCAACAACAAGTTTTCCTGCACACTGTATGAATTCAACATTTTAACTTTGTGAACTCGACAAAACTTTCAGGAACTCAGGTTTCATGAATTCCTTAGTGAATTCAACCATGAACTTTTCTGAACTCTACACCAAACCTTTGTAAAGGCAATACTTGTTTTGTCAATTCAACGACGAATTTTAAAGGTCCATTACTAAGACCAAATATAATTTTCTGGAATTGTAACAGGGAAATACAGTTTGAAACTGGTTTCTAAAACTTTACAATAACCGTGGAGTATTTCCCTGTTTGAAGTACTGCTGCAGAAAAACGAGTGAATGTTTTTGTATTTCCTTAGATTGACCTGGGTGGTCTTTTTGTCCTATTTTCGCTTTATTGCATGTTGTCAACAGTCAGAAATATAGGTTGCAGATCATTTGAAGTGAAATTCTTTCAACTTTATTTAGCCATAGGCATGCTTATTCATGTACAACCTATTTACAGCCTCTTTCTGTGATATTTTGGGAAAATTACAAAGATTTTTGAAAATTGGAAAACTTACTTTCGTTTTTGAAAATGCAAAATATAATTTACTAATTATTTTAATAAATATGGTCACATTCGATGCAGTATGTCATATTTTCATTCTGAGAAGACGCCTGTTACAATTCAGGATTAAAAAGAAAATTCGATTTGGTCTAAGTAATGGGCCTTTAAAGATTTTAACATGAACCAAACCTAAAATCAGTGACTTTTATCAACTGTAAATCATATACTACACCACTCCTGGCGAAGTACACTGGAACTCTATTCATGTTAAGCAAATACTGAATACTACATTGGAACTTTATTGTTTAACCGAAATACTGAAGTTTACATTTGAATTATACAAAATGGTAACACTGAATGACTATATTCGTGTGAATAAGATAAAAAGTGATTTAATTTGAAAATATAATGAAGTCTTATAGACATTCGTCAAAACAAAGTTTAGCTCTTATTTATGGACTGATCACAGAAGTTACAGATAAGGAACAGTTAAATTAAGCGTTATGGCGTTATTAAGTGCTGATGGCTTTGTAAACTTCAGGTGAAGTTCATTCTTTAAGGTTGGGGAAGTATAATGACTGCATTGCTATCTGCAAAACACTGTCCGAAAGTTGCCAGTTATATTATTCAGCTTACTTTGATTTTTGCGTAAATAAGTCATTCCGTTGTAAAATTCCATTTGTAATAATAACTTTGCTTAACACTGATATTTAGCGCAGTTTATGTTCACAGAATTGTTGGGTATCATTGCATTTTTGCATTTCAAGCATTTGTGACACTTGCTATCAAGTTGAAAATGTCCGCTATGTTTACTATTTTAGTTACGGCGAATTTATCGAACCAAAATGCTGTTTTATCTATTGCATCTATTAGTATGCACAAAAGAGTTGTATTTTGACTGAGTGGTTGTTTTAAGTATTATGAAGTGGGTCATTATATTATATTACTATATTTTGATATACGAAAAGTATAAATATCAGAGGCTATTAGAGTCACTTGTGCAGAAGATGCTGGCAAGTTTCTTTGTAGACTATCATCGTTATTTAATGTCTGTTACAGTATTAAAGTATATTTAATGCTATTTTCAGCTAATATGGAACCGCTTTGTGTGGTAATTGATTAACTTGAAACGTATCATTAATTCTTTGATTCTCTTGTCCATCACAGTGTCCGAGGCCTGATTACTACTGTATTGCTGGATTGCTGGATGCTGCCAAATTTTGATTAGCTATCAGCTATTTGCCAGCTTCCGCACCATATATAAGTGGCTCTCGTCCAGTAATGGCAGCCAGTTGACAGCTCCAGCTCGGTAGCGTCCGCAAAAGCTTGAGTCAATCTTTAAGAATATTTCATCTTTAGATGGCTATCTACATGTATAAGTATACTGGTAAAACTAGTTTGGTTATTTGCAAATTGTAAAATCTGCAGAACCCGTGTGTAGCAGTTCACAGCAGTTTGTTCACAAAATAAAAGTTTATCAAAGTAGTTTCGTAGCTTCAAGAAGAGTCCCCACCAACGACGTCTCCGATCACACGGGCACACTACAGACACACAAAAAAAAAAAATAATATCAAACAGGGAATGCCACGTACCAAAAACGCACACTACAGACACAGTCTTGTCAGTAAAACTGAGGCTGCTAGCTAATTTAAGCTATTAAGGGTTTTCGTATTTTCAAAATTTCAATGAAGGACAGATAAGACTACGTAACATCACAAAAATTATTTTTTCCGAAACAATTGTTGACCGAAACAAACCATTACCTTAAGATCTTTCCTTAAAATTTTAACAAAAAAAAAAAAATAGGATAATACTTTTATTTTATTAAATAAAGATTTTTTACTTTTTCGAAGTTCACTTCAGATATAACATATTCAAAACTATAAAAGCTAGGTACTATCATCCAGACAACAAAACTAGGTCAATCGCACTCATTGATCCCATTTGTCGCCGCGGTTGACCTTTTTTTGGCAATCAATACTTTCGGCAACCAATCAATTCCATTTGGAAAAAAATGACTTGAAATTGCAGTCAGGAAAATTTTATCTCCCGCATTTCGGCATTCAAAATACACTTTAATGCATAAATGGAGACATTCCGGTTCTCAACGGGCTTTGTATCTAGGTCGGACCTTTATGAAACCAATGACCTGAATTGAACTGAATGACGTGAAGGTTGACAATATCTACCTCTATCTCTCGCTATACCCCTTTCATCTCAGCGGAATGTACATATGTATCCCCGTTATTTCTACGGTAATTTTGTCTTTTCCATCAGCTTCTTCTGCATATGTTGGCTGTGTGTTCTCACTGCTCTACATTGTGTTAGAATCATCTCTTATCTTGCAGAAAGGATTACAGTTGTTATACATTTCCCTGAACTCCGTCTCGTCTCTATTTAGCTAATCTTCTTTTTCAACCAGTGTTTGTTAGAAATATTTTCGTTGTAAGGTATCAGATTTTTCCACATATTTATTAAGTAAGCTGCTGTTTCTCCAAAACATTTTTAATTAATTATATGTTACTTTTCCAAATCAATCTTCTGTATATGTTTCTTTGTTTGCTGCTTCTCCAATAGTTTGGAGTTCATTCATTCATTTTCACAGCCCTTTTTCTGACTGCTGTTTTATCTGTTAGACTAGTTCATGAATTCTTTCTTCTGCAGATTCTGAGGTATAATTATTGGTTGACTTTTATCCATTTGTTGTATATGTCATTTTGTCCATCAGGATTCTCTTCTAAGCTTCAGTTTGAATTCCCAAACTGAGCTCTGGACTCAACCGTATCAGGTTTGTTCCCTCTGCGGTATCTAAACAGTAAAACCCTGTCTAGTGTAGGTCTAATTTTTGCATTTAATCATTGATTCCTGACAAGCAAAACCCACATTTATGTGCCTATAATTGGCGGGGACACGGCTCTAGTTTATTATTTGTAATGATAATCTAATGACATACATTTCATGTTCACAGTATAATACATGTATTCAGTGTATAATGTGGAGTTAATGATATAGATGATTGTTTGTAGATAATACATAATTATGATAACTTACTTTGATAGGAGAAATTGGATATGGGTTATTGGAGAATATTACAGATGCTAACAGTCTGTTTTCTGTGTTGAGGAAGAGGGGTTTCTTGTCGTCCATAAACTTGCTACACATTTGTGCTTTGCTTTATATTGCGGGCCGTAATGACCTTTTACAATCTGTCGCTGAATATTCAAGGCAAAGAGAAGATGTGTTATACATTTGCGCACCGAGTTTGACACCAGGTACTCTTAATATATTTGATTAACTGTTTGTATTTATGATTTATATTCGTATTTTTGAGGCACAAAGCAGATATATATATATATATCAGAAAATAAATACAAGATATTTAGATGTGGATAACTATTCTCTTATACAATAAACAACAAATTATGTCGTTTTACCTATCAAATAAATAACGTTATATTGAACATGTTACATCTTTTAGTGAATGGATATACACATGTACAATTCCATGTGATGGGAATCGATTTTACAAAAACAACCAGGAAGCAAGTACTTGATTTCAGAAAGAATGTCGCTACTCTGCTGACAGTTCCGGAGCGATTTGTAATAATTGGTGGTGTCAGTCCATCGTCCAGCGTCACTATTACGCTACTGCTACCTGAGATATATGCAAAAATACTTCAATATATGCTGGAAAATAAGGAAACAGATATCTTTCATCTTGTTTTTTATGGAGTTGACACAGTTGAATTTTACGATAAAACATATTACATACAAGGTGAGATTTAACTTAAGTTATTACACCCAAGGATACGAAATATATGTGGGCTATATTAGAATCACGCTTGTTCGTCTGTCAGTTTGCCCGTCAGTTCGTCTGCACACAAAATTTGTCTGGGCTATTTCTTGCCAACCACTGGTCAGAATTCAATGAAACTTACAGAAAAATTTCAGTAATGTATTAAACTTAGTGCATATCCTCGGTATGTTGCGTTCGAATGATTTTTCATTGTGTTATCGCCCTTTGATGTTTTCATAAAAAGCACATAGTGTACATAGAAATATTCGTCTGCATCTCAGTAACCACGGATTGAAATTTAATATAAATTCAAAGGTGTGATTATATAAACCTTAGTTCCGTACATTATTTGCATTTGACACTTTGATTATTTTTCGGTGAGGTATTGAATTTTTTATTTTTATATAGATATTTTGTCCGCTGCTCAGAACTCAATGTAAATTCACAGGAATGGTAAGTCCCAAGCAAAGTTGTGTACATTTTTAGCCTGGATAAATATCAATGCAACAGCAACATTAAAAGATAACAACATTCAATTGTCAATGTTATATTGAATGCGGTTACAAGAGTATAAGTTTAACATTGAAATTGGTAAGTATGAAGCGTTATAAGTTATTATAGAAATGCAACGATTTACTTATTAAATAGTGTATGGAAAAAATATATAAACATAAAAATAATGCGGTACACTGAACCTGATTAAAATATTAAATGTGTTTATATTGCATACTTTTTAAATCTATCAACACACGATCACCTCATCTATAAAACACTTTTTATGGATATAAAAATTCATGTGTACATGTACTTGTCAACGGGAAAGTATCTGAGTGGTCCAACAATTGAGTTGAATATGCTTGAGATGCTCTTTCCCCCTACATGAACATAAGATTTGTATTTATATAGCTATTTACTTTTTGCACTCCTCTACCCACCCGAGAACATTGTAAAGGAAATAGTTTCTTCAGATTCCTGTGGCTTATCAACGGTTAACTTCTTGTTAGAGTGAAATTTTAGTGAATCTTAACGAACTAAATAGCACTAAAGCTTATATATTGAGTCCTTCCGTTGAACAAAATGTGGTCACTGATCACATCAGTGAAGTTTCTAATTTGAAAGTTCGTATAGATGATCAACATATTAAACTTCCTACTATGTACTGGATTCCTAAATTACATAAACAACCATATAAAGCTCGTTTCATCGCTAATTCAAGCTCTTGTACCACTACAAATATTTCAAAACTATTAACATCTTGCCTAACTGCTATAAAAACCCACGTGAAAAGATATTGTGATAAAGTATACGAAAACTCTGGTAAACATTTATTTTGGTCGATCAAAAATTCTGGCGAAATCCTGGATAAGTTTAAAGTTAATAATTACAAAGTAACTTCATTTAAGTAACTTCGTTTTGCGGAGGCTGCGTTTTTGGTACGTGGCATTCCCTGTTTGATATTATTGTTGTTTTTTTCAGTCAGTACATACGATTTTTCTACTCTGTATACCACTTTACCACATAATTTGATAAATGACAAGCTAACTGCCCTAATTCAAAAGACTTTTGCCAGGGAGAATGTTACATTTCTCGCCTGCAATTTCGATAAAGCTTTTTTTACTAGCTGTATTGTTAAACATTATACTATGTGGACCTGTGACGAAGTTTGTAAAGCCCTTTCCTTTTTATTGAACAACATTTATATAAGGTTTGGGAATGCAGTTTTCAGACAAGTAATCGGTATTCCCATGGGAACAAATTGTGCACCCCTTGTCGCAGATTTGTTTTTATATTGTTATGAAAGAGACTTTTGGGGAGGCTGCGTTTTTGGTACGTGGCATTCCCTGTTTGATATTATTTTTGTTTTTATGTTGAGTCTTTCTCCAGATACGCAGGCAAACATTATCACTGCTTTTAATAATACATCACGCTATCTGGATGATATTCTTAATATGGATAACCCGTTTTTTGGTCAATTGGTGGACACTATTTATCCCCGGGAACTCCAGTTAATTAAAACTAACAATTTGGATACTGGTGCTTCATTTTTAGATTTACATCTCTCTATTTATAACAATATTATACATACCAAAATTTATGACAAGAGGGATGATTTTAATTTTAGTATTGTAAATTTCCCCCATTTGGATGGGGATGTACCTCATGCTACATCTTATGGGGTATACATTTCTCAGTTAATTCGGTTTGCCAGAGCGTGTAGTCATGTTGAGGATTTCAATGAACGTAATCAATATATTACAAATAAACTTCTTCAACAGGGCTACCGTTATTACAAATTGCGTAAATATTTTGCTAAATTTTACTATCGTAATTCTGATTTGGTTTTGAAATTCAATAGTAATCTAAAGACTCTTCTGCGAGAAGGTATTTCAAAACTCGATTTTTATGGGGATGTGGTTTACAGACTTCGTAAGATTTTGGGTCATGGCAATTTTCCAACTGTATTTGCTAAAATTATAAAAAGTTTTGTTAAAAGAGGTTACGACTCAACTGTTTTGAGACACACCGCATGTTTGGTGTTCAACCCGTTTACAGTTGGACGCTATGCTTCCCTCTTTGATTGTGTCTGACGGAAGAGGGGGAGGACTCTGTGATGGGCAGTTTTTAAATCCCACTGGGACGAAACTGTTTTGATTTCTGTCCTCTGGCCTGTTTCGTCTGGCCCTTAAGGGTGTTTCTCTTGGTGCTCTGCCAACTGCAAAAGCATTGAGTACATACGTTTTTTGGTTCTCAAGGTTTGCTTTTTATATATTTATACACGAGCATTTTTGTGTTTTACATACCATGCCTTTTGTTT
Source organism: Saxidomus purpurata (assembly GCA_022818135.1). Classification (NCBI taxonomy): domain Eukaryota; kingdom Metazoa; phylum Mollusca; class Bivalvia; order Venerida; family Veneridae; genus Saxidomus; species Saxidomus purpurata. Next base: position 46,919,749 of record JAFMSR010000009.1, on the reverse strand, counting down.
CCATTGCGTGTGTTAGAGATTCACCTAGCAGGGATTACTTTTATTTACACTGTCCTGTGACTTTGGAACATGGTGGGGGGTAAGAGTGAGGTTGGGTGCGCACCATAAACCGGTTTAAGCTCCCCAGTGGTGTTTTTGCCACTGACCGTTCCAAGGCGGTGCCCCACTGTGTTCCTTTAATTGTTCGCCTTGTCCTTGTGTGTTTACTTTGTATGCTAGTGTGTGTTGGTAGTGTATGTGTGTGTGTACATGATTGTGTGTGTGTGTTGTGTGTGTATGTGCGTGTGTGTGCGTGTGTGTGTGTGTGTGTGTGTGTGGTGTGCACTTCTGGGTGCTGTGGGGCTCGTTTTGGGGAGGCTGCGTTTTTGGTACGTGGCATTCCCTGTTTGATATTATTTTTGTTTTTTTGTTTTTTAGTTTTCATATACGCTTCATAGTTGTTTTCTATTGTACTGTAAAACTTCGATAACTCGAAGTCGCAAGGACCCAAGTAAAATGCTCAAGTTATCCGAATTCTGGACATTGACAAGGGAAATTTCACCTGCTGTGTGTATTATTAAAATGATGCATCGATTTCTCCAAATGTTACGGCTAGTAAAGTTGTCCTTAACCTTACATGTGTACATGCACCAGTTTTATCAATGATATATCAAAAACACTTTGATGAATTTATTTAATGAAAACAAATCCATTTTATTTCCACGGTACCGTAGACCTGTTATGATATAACGCTCGTGACATTAAAAAAAACATTTTACGAAAGTTATCGACGATACCCGTTTCTTTCTGTAATTTGTTCCGGTCATTGAAAAAAAATGAACGTATTATTAAATTATATCTCAAAATGCTTACAAATGTAACGTAACATTAATTTAATTTCTTCGCCTACAACACGAAGCTGGCAGACTGAGAGTGTCTTTATTTTCGTCTCATTGAACAAAAAATAATGACTTTAGTTAGTGGAAGTTTAAAGTTGCAAATAATTGTATACAGTTGAGCCACCAAACGGACACATTTTCGGCAAAGACTCGATGACAATGAAGAATAGACGTTATTCGCGCGAACAGATTAATTTTATTAACAGACTTTAGGTTGTACCGGGTAAATTAATAAGTAAACTACCCGGCGGGACCGCATGTTTTTCTCGAGTTATCGAGTTACCGATGCTCGAGTTATCCGTGGTGATACGTAGTAAAACGTATAGGACATATGGTCGGGACCGACGATTGTGTCTTGAGTTATTGATGCTCGGGTTAACGAAGTTTTGTCCTATCATTATTATGATATAAGAAGCACGTTTGGACAAAATCCAAGTCCGATATTTTGTGGAATGGTCTGGGAGACGGACCTATAACCGGTGCGTTCTCATATGTTATGGATACACGTTTCCTCCCTCCTGTAAAATAAGATATAAAAGATAAAAAAGTGGAGGATTCTTTCGTAGACGAAAAGTATTCAATTGACAAATCTTATATGTCTATTGTATATTTCTATAGTCAATCCGAGCGCTTTTATATGATTAAAGCACTCGGACAAGTAGGTGGAGTTTTTAGAAAAAGAAGTAATATCTGTTTAAATTCACCAGTCGTCGCATTAAATAGTTGAGATTTAATAACAAAAATATTCTTGAGTGCGACAGTTAAACCTTAGAATATCCTTCACCCTGTTTTCCTTTAAAATGGCCAAACAATTCAGGATTAACCGTCATGCAGTGAATTACTCCGCCCGGCACATCACCTTCGGGGAATGCTATAATTTCGATAATGCACTCAAAGCCATAGATTATTTCTTAAATATATGTATTAATTGCGCCTCTTTATAAATGTCACGGATACCCCAAGGGTGCTTCCCCAGAATAAACGTGTAGTTAACCCGGACAGAATCAATAGCAAAACCAGCTGCTTTAGGTATTTCTTTAATTCGTATCTCAATGGTAAAAAGCTGCCAAAAATACAAAACCAAAGTAAATACATGAAGCCAAAAAATACATGTACATTTTATTGAGTTCAACTTTAAAAGATTTAGAGACGATATAATACAACAACTAGATCCCTAAAAGTATCAATGACATGTCTACAAGGAGAGGTCAAAATCAAAATGAGAAGCCGTATTGAACATCGGCGAAAAAAAACTTGATACTATCTATAACAAAGCGTTTGGAACATTAGCTTAACACATTTATAAATGAATACCAAGACTAGAACGTTTATTAAAGCTTGGTTTGAAAGTTTCGGATATGAATCGCTAAATTTGGAAGCAGACCAAACACTCACTAAATACACTGCATTATAGACAAATACTGGTTTATTTAATAAAAGAGACCGTTTAACTTTCTTTTACTTACACCATGAGACTGCCTGGACAGGACTAAGATAAACCACTTGACGCAGTTTTGTGCAATGCTTCGCACAGAAAAGCATATGGCCGACAAACGTATGTAACACGTCGTGCATAAACACCCAAAGGTATAAAGAGCGAAAAGGCTCAAAAGACGTAAAGTAACATTATCCAACACAATAAATATATCCTCTTAAATTATGATATTCGGAATTTTTTACCGCGGCGTGCATCAAACTGAAAATTTTCATTTTTGAGAATAGGGGATGTTACATTTGTAATCCATCGATTTCTATTTATTCAACTTGTATTTTATGTACATGTTTTAGTTTCAGCGTTAGGTCTACATACTTTGTGTAACACGCTGTATCGTGTTTATTTTGACATTCCCGCCTTGTTACCCAAATAAGTCCGCCTAACCAACACAGTACAGACTTGTTAGTTGTTTCGGTCTATGTAAAGTGTGTAGTTGAGAAATTCTAATTCTCCATTATCTCAGAACAGCACTTGTCATATTCACCTTTAAACTAAAATATTTTCAGTGGTTTATTCATGAAATTTTAATTTATGAGCCTTTAACCTGTTCTGCCTAGATCTTGTACGAATTGAAGAGCATAAAATGGAACTAAAATTCAAAACCAACCTGATAAAAAAAACCGCAAAAGACACTTGTAAAGACATAATAGCATATATATTTACTTATACCTGTTCACGGTACCTTTACCTTAAAACATCGGTGGTTGATTAATTCAGGCAGCCTCGTTTTAATAAAGTAACTTTTTAAAGTAATTAAAGATATGTCCATAGGACACGGTGCTTTGAGAACATAAATGTGTTGTTTGCTTGTGAGTGGATTTTGTCACTCACATATATTTATTCGGAAAATTTGTGGATACGTAAAACCATCATGTGCAACAAAGTTAAGAACCGGAAATGACTTTCCAAAAGTCAAATGCTGTGACCTTGATTTTGAACTAAATCATTTTCAAATACAAACATGTATAATGAAGTAATGGACCGGAAACGATGTTTATACAATCATATGTTGTAATACTGACGTTTGATCTAAGGGCCAGGTTCTTACACATTGTATTGGTATGGTAAACACTTGTGCCCACTTATTTCGAAATTATTACTGACCGGAAATGATTTTCAAACAATCATATACATGTACTGTGACTTTGACTTACGATCTCAGGACGTGGTTATTTTCCTGTAATGGTTGTGCCAACTTATTTCGAAAAACTATCATGTAGAAAAAAGTTATGGACAGGAAACGATGTTTAAACAGTCATTGCTGTGGTCTTGACCTTTGACCTAGGGGCATGGCGTTAGGGCATGGCGTTAGTGCACGACACATCGTCTTGTTAAGGTAAACACTTGTGCCATATAATTTCAAAATATCTACTCTATAACAAAGTTTTGAACCGGGAACTATTTTTCAACGGGCGGACAGGCGTACTCACAAAAACACACAATCATACGCACAGACAGGGGTAACACTATATGGCCTTCCGCCATTATCAGTTCGGAGGTATAAAACGGAATTGTTGAAGAAATACTGTAGATTTTGTTTTCATTTTTTTCATAGAAGTCGTACACGTTCCGGTTGCGTACAAAGAACAACAGCAGCTAGATTTATATCAACAGCTTCAAAAGGCTAAAAAAGCACTATCGGACACAGAGTTGGAAAATATGACGTTAAAAGAAAGGGTTAATCATTTTGAAAGTCTTCAACAAGAAAGGCTGACACATTCAGAAAAGAACGTAATGGATATGCAAGCAGAAAAAGGTATTTGGACTTGTCCAATAAAACCGGTTGCCAGTGGATTTCGTGAAGCTGAAAAGGATGATTTTGTAGACCGAAGTAGACCTACGCCTTTGGATGACACCTCAAAGGTGCTAGAAAACTTCCAAGTGACACACACAAAGATGTCTGGGGTGAAACATGCAAAATCTAGAATCCAGGTAAATATGTTTGAATATCATAAAACCTGTGAGAAACAGTGTTGTTATAAATACGGTGTACACCTAACCACCTATCGTTCTGGACGTTTCTTATACTAAAAGCTTCTTATACGGACTCTTGTCATATTTTTCTTCAATGCCTTTATGACAAAATAGACGGGTTTCTTATTTCTCTACACTAATCGTAAGGTTTACATTAAATGGACGCACATGGTTTCGTTTCCATTATTTGTCAGCCCGTTTATGTGGCTCAAATAAGAAGTATGTTAGCAAATCAAATAATTTCAACGTCCATATCCTCTCTAGAGGTGTATTTAGCAAATAATACATGAGGGAGATGAGCATTAAGGTGATAGGCCTAGAAATTTCATTACTACAGATTTTATATGACTTTTTTGATAATGGTCACCTATCATGTATTTAAAACGCAAGTCCATCTTTATTTGTATTTATTCAACTATCTATTATTCCAATGATTTATCAAAGTTCAGTCTTACCTAAAACGAAACTCAATGTGAATAATGTGAGCTATCGTATAACACATGCTATAATCGGCCCAAGATTAGCCATTATGTATTACGGGCAACTATTATCTCCATTAATTTTACACTTTTTGGTCGTTTGGCGTTTTACAGATCGTACTTTCTATTTTGGTATTTTTTTCTATATTGACTAACATGTGTTTTTACTGCGGTACATTGTTGCTTGAAATCGCATGGGAGGAATAGAAAGAGGTCGCATAGGTCAGTATGTGGTTTTACTCAGGTGGTCACAGGGCCAGGTTCGACTGTAAAGGGTATCAATTTAAATGTCATCAGATGTTATTTTGCATACATGTAGTCGTTGGCAAAACATAAATTGTAAAGGGGAGCGGTGGTTTAGAGGTTAAGGTGTCTGTCGCTCATCCCTGAGGTTGCGGGTCTAATCCCACTGGGGTCACGACACTAGTACTGAATTTCCAGGAAGAGGACTTGAGAGTGACTCGATAAGCTGCAAGCTTTCTTCACAATCGAGCTAAAATAAATTAGTATATACATAGATTGTGATTTTGCAGATTTGTCACATGAAAATACTGCACAATATTATTTAATTTAAAGGTACAAATGTTAATATAGATTTTGGATTGACGGCCTCGATGTTATTAAGTACTGTTATTTTTTGGTTTAAAACTTAAAATTGAACCATTCATTTTACATCCATCAAACATACTTGATGTTTATTGAAACTCGCTAAACTGTTTATCTGCTTGGTTGGTTAGCTGAAGAGAATATGATGATTCAGATCTTAATGAAATGTAACATTTAGTTTAAAAGATTCTTTCATGTTTAACTTTGTTTCTTATTTTAATTTCAGATTTCGTTCAATATTCCCTATTAGCCAAAATAGATCGCTTAGATGAGATATCCTCCATATATTATTTGAAGAAATTACAAAACGTGTTGTGTCTGAGTTGAAACAACAAGACTCTGAAGACAACAAAACGAAATTTGATGAAATTGAAAGTAATAGACACAATTTATAATGAAAAAACTTACAAAATATGTCAGACTAACTTTCTGATTTAAAAAGTTGACAAGATTGAAAATACCGTCATTGTAATGAAAAAAATATTCCTTCGACAACATGACCGAAAGAATGGTCTTCTATGAACATTTGACCAAAGAACATGTGTTTGGTAGATTTTATGCAAAAAAAATTACAGATCTTATTTGATTTCATGTCCTCTTCACATTGATAAGGTAAAGTAAAACTGGAATCCCACACTTCTCTGTCTCGCATATGGTCATGTCCGGTACAGTCCCACATAACATAAAGTTTGATATTTCGAGAACAATTAATAGTTTTTCCGTGAATCTGAAACGTGTATGTATGATAAGTGTCATACTGTCTAAACGAGAACAGTTACTCTATGGCTTATTAAGTTTCATAAAAAAATTTTCCTTGGTGTATTTTTTTTTAATTGGGTATTATTTGAGAGCTATGATAAGTAATACAAAGATACATGTACAACTCAGAATACCATTTTTTCTGAGGTGAAAAGAACGAGTGTGGTTAAAGTCGTATATAGGCGTGACATCGTTAAACAGTATTCTTTACACACATTTCAAGTCATTAATGTTGGCATTCTGGCCGTCGTGTATTTCTCCAATTCAGTATAAACATGTCAGTTAATTTCTTAGACTGTTTACACATGTATTTCTCCTAATAACCTAATTAGTATGTTTAATGTAGAAATGCCCCTTTTTAGGTGTTAGTTACATTTTACTTTTAATAAGTGGCTCTTTTGAGTTATTCTAGTTTTTATTCTCTTGTGGATAGATTTGAAACAGAGGGCACGTCATTGTTTGTTTCTTAAATGTGACAGTGACTGAGAAAATGGGTCCAGATAAGTAAAATTCACACATTTTGTTTAAATGTCTTCTTAAAGTGTGAAGTCTATTGACTATGAACATTTCAAGTGAATCTACCAACTACTCTTAAAGTTATGATCATTTTCAGCTACATGTAACACCCATTGTCATTCTTCAAAATAACGTTCGTAACATCAAAACAGTAATTTTAACGTCAATATATTTGACGTTGTAAATTGCGATGTTACACATTTATATGAAGGTATTTTTTCTTGAAATTTCACCTGATAACACATGATTTGTTGACAAGTAGTATCATGCGTGTTTCAATTCTGTTGTAATTTCTCAGCTTTTCAATAAATCCTCATTATAATTGACTGTACCCTAAATTTCACTCTTTCGAATGTGAAAGAATAATTGGTTGCTATGGTGATATGCTTTATGATTAAGACTTGATCGAATCATTTTCAGGCACATTTATGAACGCTACTTCCAATAAACATCATATTTTTAATGATAACGTCTAATCGAAATTTAGTGAAAATCGGTTATTTGTCTTTTTACATTTGCGCAATAATAATTAATGCTCACCTGGACCTAAATTCCAAGTCATAGTCTATTTGAATAGACTTTATTTGTTGATATATGATTAGATTTGAACGGAAGGTCTGTGACGCACTTAATTTTTATTGTCACGCGATGCCGCCGTAAAGTACAGGTTCGATATTGAACCGTGCTTTTGTCTTGGAATTAAATTAATATATATTGAAATCTTTATTTGGTAAGGATAACTTCAAAGCTATCTGATATGTCGGACGAATATGAAATAAGACTTGTATGTTGTTGTCCTATAAGATGTAAATAAGTGTCAGTTTGAATAGTGCGTGATATGAAGTGTATGGTATATTGTTGTAATTGTTTCGCCGGCGTCACGTCATTCGAAGCCTCTCTTTGAATATTTTCCATGAAATTGTTTTTTTCATATCCAGGGTGAAGGTAATCATGAGTTTTGTTTATTCGGTCTTAAGGTTTATCCATATTTTTCTTTGTATCTTGAATTCAGGTTGCTGCTCAATAGACTGAAATATAAATTGCGTTAAACAAAATATATGCTAACTTTATGTTGGCTACTTATAGCAGTATAAGTGTTTCTGTTCGCATGCGCCAACAACCAAACTGAAAGTACCTGAGTCCGTTATTTTGTTTGAACTAGGTACGATTACGTTATGTCATACAGTTTTATATTTGCCATTATGACAGTGGCTGCTATTTTGTGTAATTTTAGCTTGCTGAGTTATACTCAGGTTCATTATAGGGAATTCTATCCGTCGGGCCTGAGACTGGCTGGCAGAGGCAGAGTCTTATCATTTAAAGGTGACTGCTAATACAGGATACAAATCTCAATTTTTATCTTACTGCTTTTGTAAACAGATAAGATTTATATGTACCTTATACAGTGAGAGGAGCAGTATAATTTGGAACACTTAAACAGACTGCATGTTTCTTCGTTGAAATAATAATAATAATTGAAAAAATAATTGTATCTGTAGGATCAGGGGCCATATTCCAGTAGCTTCTTAAGATTTTCCTTAAAATTAAAAAATTTTTTAAGAAGATGATTTAAAAAGGGGAATGTGCATTGCAGCATGTTGAACATTTATTAAATCTTCCATGACCATTTTCTATAATGATGATGAAATTACACACAATCATTCACTTTTGAGAGAAATCACTTAAGATGCTACTGGAATACGACCCCATGTATATTAAGAGCAACAGTTACATGTAGTTAGATTATACTTTTTGGTTTATGTGGATACTATTCAATTGTAATTTTACTCATGCGTCTAATTTTGCTCATTTTGACATTAAATTATGAGTGATTTGGGTATTTGATATGCTATATATAGTGTTAAGTAGTATTATAGACTACGTAATATATCAACTTGAAAATCACATACTAAATATACACTTAAGAAAACAGGTAATTGGTCTAGTTTCATTGTGCCGTGGAATTTAGATTATGTACATTTTGATAAAGAAGTAAAAAGACCTATATTTTATGTTGTTTTTAAACATACAAAATGTAGCTCAAAGCGCGTAACTCAGTGTTTGCAAAAACAAGCTTCCATAGTGAAAGAAATATTATTACTCGGAAAGTTACCGAAACATTCTAAATAATTTTACTGAAAGAAAACTGTGCCTTATTATAGCTCACCTGAGCATATGCTCGGCTGAGCTATTGTGATCACTCACCGTCTGGCGTCCGCCGTCCGTTTTACGGTGTCTGTTATCATTTTACTTTATATGACATCTTCTTTAAAACCGCTTGATGGATTATGATATTTATGTGGATGATCCTTGGACGGTCCTCTACAAACGTTATGTAACTCATGGACCTGGGGTAAAAATTGGCTCCGCTGGGTAGGGTTATTTACTTTTTACCTCCTGCAATGGGTATCAACTAGTACTAGTTCCTTACATTTGTTAAATGTTGTAGTAGTTTCTCTTTGAACTAGAGTAGAAGTTGTACAAATTTAGCATTGTCTCTAAATACTTCATGGCACTTTGGTCAAAATGGAAACTGCACAGAGGTCACTTGATTTCACATAAGCTTATATAGGGAAAACTTTTTAAAAAATCTTCTTGTATAGAACCACATGGCCCAGTGCTTAGATATTTGGAGTGCGGCATTATGTAGTGACCTTTACGAAGATTGTTCAGGACCCACATGTCCTTTTCTGCGATGCGAGTGTTGACCTTGTATTATAGCCAATAGAAGCCAGGTGAGCGATATAGGGCCATGTCGGCCCTCTTGTCTTGACTTGCATTGCTTAACATATTTTGAGTACTGAGCACTTTTGTTTAGTGTAGTTTTAAAATAAAATTTCATGTTTAGTTTTAAAGCTTTTGGTCAGAATGTCCAAAACAATATTATTTTCCGCGCATTTTATAAATTTTATTAGTTATAGCTCATTCCGAAGTCTGGTGATCTCTATTTTTGTCTTTATATTTTTACTTTTCTAAATAATTTCTAACCATCGGGCGATTGGAAACGACCCTTTAGTTTTTGACTTTTTTTCATGTGCATTTTCAAGAATGTGTTGTTCTGTTATTCAGAAAGTGGTAGGGATAATCAGTTATGATAGTGATAATTCTGATGTCATGCTTATGTGAAAGTTGTTTGTTAGTTGTACAAAAGTATAAATGGTAAATGTATACTAGATACATATTGAACTATTTTTCACCATTTTCATATATAAAGAACTTGAAAATGAAAATGTTGTTGCTTTTTGTTCTAAATTCAGATAAAAAATAACAAAATTGGTTGGTTAGTTCTGAACCACATAACTTTGAATAATAGTGTGGTAACCGATCGTTTTCTTTTATATCATTTATAATTGAAACATCAGTATTTAAAATAATATACTTTTGAAAGTATTAAAAGTATGGAGTCAGCTGACCAGTAGGGCCATTGGTCAATCGGTCACTGTGATGGGTTTTGTTCACCTCCTTAAGACATTAACTGATTTTCATGACTCTTTGGCCAAATTACTACATGCAGAACCCTTGTTCAAACCCTGTGACCAAGATCAAGGACACACTTGGGGCTGTTGTGTTTCGTATCCGCTCTACTCCATGTTATATGCAATAAGGATCCTTATTTACATAAATGGGATTTATCAGCCGCGTGCAGGTTTTCGGGGAAATAACATAATGCATGCCAATTTCGAATTTACACCATTCATTTTACCCTCCGGAAATTATACTTTTTTTGTGTAGAGGTCAAGTCCTAATGTTCATTGCTTTACTTATATTTAGAATAACATTCAAAACCATTAACGCACACATTTTAAGACATATTTTGCATATTCACATAATTACTGCCAGAACCCACTGAACACACTGAATAAGTATATCCACTCAACGGAGATATTTCAAACATATTTTCTCCCAATATCTCACATAAACTTTAACAAAACAAGATTCTAGAGAATGCCGCAGAATAATGGATGCGTCTCTAAACCAGCATTTGCATCCAGTTAAACGTTTGCTTTAATGAATCTAATATTCTGATCTCTTCGTATACAGAAGCATGGTACTTCAGACCTAGTTAATCGACATAGATTTAATTTGGGCTCGGCGAATTCTTCCCGGATAGTAAAGCATTTATTGGGTTATTTATGAATTGGGCACTAAGCTATTTACTACGTGCGACAACTATCATAAAGGTTTTTCATTTTAAGTAAATACATGTATGTATATTAAGTCATTTGTTCTAGCTGAAAATATGAAAAATGAAATACGGCAAAAAATGCCTGTTTACTTAAAAATAATATTCATAGACAAAAGTCTACTGTCTACTACTAATACTACTTCGAAAGAGCAGAATAAAGACGACACAAGAAGCAAGAAATAAACAAGACATCAAGTTGTCCGAAATTTTATTCTTGTATCCTCAACAGACTTTCTTTGTTGATATCTGATTAGATTTTGGTCTTTAGCGAACTTGATTTCTATTGTCACGCGATGCCGCCGTACAATATAGGTTTGATATTGAATCGTGCTTTTGGCCTGAAATTAAATTGATATATACTGAAATCTTTATTCGGTAAAGATAACTTCAAAGCTATCTGATATGTCGGACGAATATGAAATAAGTATTGTAAGGAAGTATGTTGTTGTCCTATAAGATGAAGATAAGTGTCAATGAGGCAAAATTCAGATATCTCTTTTGCACACTTGATTAAAAGAGTCAAATTGACATATTCTTCCTTGCAAATCTGTTGCTTAAAAGAAGCAGGAACATGTGCCGCTAAATCATTATCGGCCAACTGGACCTTATTAGAACGCAGATAACCAATGGGTTGATCCCTAGCATTTTGCAAATTAATCGAATTCTCGTCGCAACACCCAAATGATTTCGAGGACGTAAAATATCGGCATTTGAATCTCTAAGTAAAAGTTGTGAATCTTGTAAATTCTGTTTAGAACTCCCTCGTTTTTATCTCTTATCCGTTATCCATTTCCACACCAGTTACTTACGTGTACATCTCTAGTATGACATAATAGTTCGTTTATCAGTTATGTTCAGGACGGGATAACATTGCTAACACGGAAGCTAAATATCATGCAAAATGTAAGAACGGGAAAGGAATTTTTGGCAATACCTATTTAAAAGTTCAGAATGCTAGCATTACATGTTAAAGCTCCAGGATCACATTTACAAGTAGCTCTTATGTAACCAAGAAAAATGTCTTGCGGCGGAAATGACCTTTATTTGTACCAAAAACATTACTAACTTAACTTTTTAAATCGATGTACATGTTCAAAATATAGAGCAGTATTTTTTAAATGATATTGCGCAAAAATAAGAAAGGCTTTCTGGCAACTCGTTTTTTGTGAAGAAACGATTTGAATATAAAAGAAATGAATATGTCAACATTGTTTCAGAGTGAATAGAACATGATTTTATCATTATCCTATCAGTACATTTATTTTACAATATCAGTAATTCAAAGAGGTCCTGGTACTTTAAATTTTATGAATCTTATTGCTCCGTTTTCGGCCTAAATATTAGGCTGCTCGCTTTAGCGTTAAATATTATAAAGAGTGTTATGCGTAATAACAAAATTTGTTTAGTAATTAAATATTATTGAAGAGGCTGGTGTTGTATTGTAACGAAATAAGGGAAAATTTCAATCGATTTACATCAGTTTAATAGCATGTTACATTTCCCTTGTTATAAAGCAGCGGCTTTGCCGGTAGTTGGAGCTCGCTCGCTTGAGCTTTAGTGTTTTCGGCAACTTCGCCGGTATTGTGAGCTTTCTCATCTTACTTCAGAATTTCTTTTATGATTATAATACTGATGGCATTTATTGATATTTCGTAAAACACGTTGAGCGTGTATTTTAACATGTCAAGGAAGAGAATTGTTATCAAGTGTTAAGTCTGTAATGAAATGTGTAAAACCCAACATTTTTACAAAGAGATTGCAATAATATCAGTTTAATCTTATAGAAATAGAAAACAATATTTTGAGTAAAATGCTCGGATTTAAGTTTATTTATGGCACGTATTTTTGATGCTTTTTAAGCATTAATAACTTAGAAGTATTAAATATTTTGTTTTTAAATTTGTTCGGCAAGACGAGATATGTGAACTGCGACCAATTTTGGTTGACAACGTACTCCCGGACATTCTAAAGAAACAACAGAAAATACATGAAAAAAGTAAGAACTAGCTATTATTCGTAAGAAAATTTATTGTATAGCTAATTCGTAAGGGAGGGTGACATCTTGCCCACTAAAGCCTTTATAGCGGCAATTTAGCTCTCTTATTGAGTCAGCACATTCATCAGCCAATGGTTTCGTGATATTTTGGTTTCGATTTTCCGACAAATTCACAAATTGCAATTATGATTTTGGAGGCTGCGACTCGGATGTTAGGAAAATCTGTTAAATGAAAGAACTAGTTAGCATAATTGATTGTGGCTGTTTACAACTGTTTATATTAAGATAAAATATAAAAACAGGTCTAGAATTTGAGCCATGCTACCAACCATTCCTCTTCATGTGAGAAATTTGACAGTTTCCTACGGAGAATCGGTCTCCCCAGGTAAACTGTCCGCCTGTGAAAGTGACTGAAATACTCAATGTGCGACTGAAACGACCGTTATACATACATAAGTTAATTTAAAAATAAATTGAATATTTCTGTTTAACACGAGGAAGGTTAATGAAACTGTCACTTGGTTTTGACGTGGTATTTGTGGATATATTTTCCGCCTCGTCATAATAACACCCTCAGTTTACAGCAAAGACATTAACAATATTGCAGGTAATATATCCAAATATACTACGTCGAAAAAAGTTAACATGTATTAATGCAAATGTAATTTATTATTTTTATTATGTAGATTTTAAGTATTCCTTTTTGTTCATAATGCGAAATGGCAGATATTTATCCAGTTCCAATACCTTTTTTCCTGTATACCAAACATAATTGTACTGATAACGACTGTTAATTCTGCTTGTTGTAGGCCAGACATTTTTCAGAGAAAGGTTTCTACAGTGATAGAAATAAAAAAGTTGTAATATGCAAAGTCTAGCAACAGGGATTATTTCCTCCTTCAACTATTCAAGAACAGCAACTGACTTGTGGGATGGGATGTTGTCATGTTTATATGTACTTGATGTTTCTACTTTGATTGCGTTTAACATTCTCTCTGACTATGAAGGGTTTGTAATAAATGAAGGCAAATAACTTCAGAGCTGAATGTTGCTCTAAGTCTGTTCATCTAAATATCATAGGGAAAGGTGACACATTGGATGTGCTTTACTCTAAAGGTATTTCATTATGGCACTCTCATATAATTTGAGGGCCAGTTTCTCATCAAATGACTAATAATGGAACTCATGGTGTGGTCATACCTTGGGTTTAGTCATGATGACTCGGGCAATGTTTTCCGATATCGGGCATTATCTCCCAAAGTCAAATATATAAGGTTTTGTTTAATCAGCGGCCTCAGTTATGAACATACTTGTTCGATCAAGCTTCTAATGGAAGTCGTATTTTTGCGGCCATGCATTCAAGTTTAATTGTGATTACTAAGTTCAATGATGTTCAAATGCAAAAGCTAGATATGAACGGTAAACGAGCGCTCGGCATTCTTCGATATTCAAAACTCATCCTGAGCCAACCAGGTCGTTGTTTTATTCATGTTCACATCAATTTTAGCACCAAATTTAATATTTCCCTCTAGGAAAGGAAAGTAATTCCACGGCCGTGCAGCCTGGGACAGTTGGATTGCTGTAACTCTTAACGAGTACAATAATATGATTTATTAACACAATAACACAATAACACAGTCACACCTCTTTGTAGAATTATGTGAGTAATTAAAACATGAATCTTTATATCACATAAAACAATTCTTATACCGGCAATTTGAGCGACTGTAGAATGTAAAAAAAGATTAATCATACAAAAACACGCGCGACATTGGTCTTTTAATACCCATGTAAGCACACAGTTGTCGAAACATTGAGTTTCGATCCATTCATTGTTCGAAAATGACTCCCTCCGTTTGTCATTTAAAAAGACCGATATGTTTAACTAGAATATGCTATATATATAATAGCAGTCAAATATATTTTGACGAGCGCGATATCATTACATCATAAATGCCGTAAACTTTCGCCAATGTCCGCGTCAAAACCCATTACATAACTATCTTTTTCGTGATATTCAGTCATGTTAGAATATTAAAATTTAGTTTCTTTACGCGTTGATCAGTGTCTTATAAACAACTCCTCCTTGTGCTTAGTTATAAACCACTAAGGCCTACGAGATTTGTAAACAAGAAAAACCGCGATACAAAGTATCACAGCGGACCCACAAACAAAACTGACATGTACATATTTTGGAGTTGGTGATGGTTGATGTTGAGGCATGGCCCCAAAGAATTCAAGGAGACAAAGCTTAACTTATACCTTAAGCAAATACCTATCCGGAGTACATCTGATGTTTAAAAGAGAATTTAAGGTTTCCAGCCCATATCGGTCAATTTTTCAGTTGTTATTTTTATTAACTATATCCTTTTAATGATTCATATTCAAATTCTGAAAAAAATAACCGTCTAATTAAAAAGATATATGGAATTTTATACCAATAGCCTCATCGTGCAAATTACTAACTGGACGGTATACCAGAAATAATAATTTTTCAATATTCAGGAACCATTATATAACAATTAAACATAATTTTGGTAATAAAATATTCAGTATACACCGTAAAAATACATTAACAACTCAGACACATTCACTTATGAGCCTGCCCAAATGATAGTGATGCAGATATGTTTACAAAGTTAAAATGATGAAAAAGGTTAAGCGGTTTAAACTCAAAGAAAACGCAAATTTTGTTAATTGGGCATCCATTCCACACTGACAAATTTTGTCTTAATAATATTTTAGTATAATGGCAAAAAATGATGAACTTTTCCCTTCTAGATTTTCAAATAATCAGATCTAAAATCAGCCATTATCCTTATTAGTTTCGCATGAATGAAGGTGATTAAGATTATTTGCCGTAAAACATTTAAAAAATGTTTTAAAAGCTGAAAATGATAAGTAAACAGAAGAAAAAAGTATAAAAAGTTGGGTTCGGATGGGATTTGAACTCCACTTGACGTAAAATTACAGCGCAGATGCCTTAACCAATTACACAACGAGGAATGGCTACTTAAACAGTAGAAAAAAACCTTTGTATAAATCTATATAGAGAACGACAACTATTGCATTTCTAGAAACCTTATATAAATCTATATAAAGAACGACAACTCTTGCATTTCAAGAAGAATAGACAGTGTGTACAATTTTCATATCAGAAGTACCTCAATTTTTTAATGAAGAGAGACGCATATATTGGATCAAGTGCTTAAGTCTCCATGCATCTTTTACTCACAACGTACATGTATTAAATATAGCGGTCCGCTCCTGCAATTATTACTGTGCACCAGAACTCAAACTCGTCGTTTTTGGACAAACTGATATTATTGCCTAATTGACATAAACTGTACGGGACACGGGGAGTTTCTTAGATGCTAATACTACTAAGACTCACAGGCAGCTTTTACATGCAGACAGAGAAACATAAAAACAAAAACAAAACTCGAATAATTAATTGTATTAAACAACTATTATACAAAACTATCATAACAGTTATTCTTCCATTACATTTATTATGAAGTAACTGCCTCCGTTGATGAATATTTGAAAACATACATACATTGAAAGCGAAAGAAATCATAGCGCTGTGAGCGTTGAAGGTCTAGGGGCTATAGATTAACCCCCCTAAAAACAACTTTTGGCCTTCGTGATTTACGCTGAAGCTTACCTAAAGCGCGGATCGAAATATGCATAGGGCGAAATTTAGTATATAACACAATGAATGATTCACAAATATATGGGTGGCAGGGAAGTTTGTTTTATTATAAAACGTACGTTAAATGAAAAATAATCACATAGTCAACAATATCAATTGTTTGAGAGAACAATAAAAATAATTCAATCTGCGCTTTGTTCAACTTCAAGCGATATCTGATGATGTGGATCGAAAATTATTGTGTACCAAGGACAAGACCTTGAAACAGAAATAAACAAAGCAATACCAGCAATGAAATATAAATACAGTACTGTACAATGTGTATAACAGGGAAAACCAAAAATGATTCTTGGTTACCTTGTAGTTGTAATCGGTGAAACCGTTCACTGGGCCTTAACATGCAGCGTCCTCGATAAATGGCGGGTGATTTTGATCACGTGAGTTCCTTCTCGGGAATGTACGTAAATTGTATCTTTTTTTTAAAGAAATTTATTTTTAGGTAAATATATATGTAATCGTTCGTAAATAAGAAAGTTGTCAATGAAATAACATCAGAAATTTGAAAATCAAACTACAAACTCTTATATCGAATTCCGTACGTTTCCGTAAATTTCCGTAAATATCCGTACTTTTCCGTGATATGCATATGATTATCTTCCGTAATCAGCTAACAGCGCAGTAATTTATAAAACAGAAAGAATGGTGTAATGTAGCCCGTAAGCTATAGAACTTTCTGCAATCGTTTGAAGTTGTATGTATTGTTTTTATTTGCAATATGTTCTTATCGTATGCGACATTCAAACAAAAGATTGATCTGGTCTGTCTTGCACTACTTTCCCAAAGCGCATGTTTACAGTTGTTATTCGCACATAGTACAGTTAAATTGTCTGCAGTGTTTGAAATGTGGTATGCTAACTAAGGCCTAGGGGACTTTCACTCCCCAGGACTCAAATGATACACAATCCTTTAAACATAAATCTTATTAGACACAAAAGAAACAAAACTCTAGTAATGAATTGCATTGCACTATCATCCAAGACTATTATTCCAAATATTTAACTACTTATTACGAATTAACTTTCTAAATGGATATTTAAATATGGAAGGGCATTTAAGTTTATATTCTGTTCATGTCCATTCATTAAGTTGCATTCGTCTATATGCTTACTGTTAATGATTATGTATAGATATATACACAAACACAGAAGTCAATGAAAGTAAACATTTAACAATTTCACGTAATCACATAGCGTATACACATAGACACTAAGTATTAATACGAATGTATTTATCAGTTTTACTTAGGCAATTATCATTAAGCAACGAATGGAGTTGTACGCATACACGATGCAGTAGTCAATTTTAAGTAGGCACAAAAAATTGCACATAGGCACTTGTCATCTAGACGAATACAGTTGTCAGTTACATGAATAAAATATTGACTTAAATACCCTTCCATATTTAAAAATTTAGTTTTATTACATGCAATGAAAGCGACCAAACTAATACACGATAAAGTATGAGTTTATTGTAAACATTAACCCTATAAGACACAAAAAGAACAAGAATAATGAATCGCATCGAACAACTTTCATCCAAGACTACTATAACATAACTATTTAGGAAGTTACTGTCTCCGTAAACGATGCATGCACTGAAAGCAAAATAAACTAATACACACTTTTTATATAAGTAAATTATAGAACAGGAACCTTATAAGACAATACAAAACAAAACCTAAATAACGAACTGCACATAACAACTATTATAACACAATATTACTATTACTAAGTATGAAGCAACTATAACCGTTGATGAATGCTTTGAAAAGATACACGCGCTGAAAGTAAAACAAACAAATACACAATCTTTTATGTGAGTAAATTATTGTACATCTCATTTCTGTTACTTAGAGTTCACTTAGACCAATATCTCACAGGGTTTGAAATTGTTCTCTTAACTCAACTTTCCTCCAGGTTTTAGAAACCTCTAAGTACTATACATTTGATTTTTTTACATAATTTTGCTAGCGAATTATAACAGTATTGCGCACCATGAAATATTGTAGACCGTTAAACGATTATGAAATCATAGCTTATTCGCTATATCGATCATCTTAGGTCAAGGAAACACAAGGTAACACACTAAGGAAGGTTGTTCGTTCAAATTACGGTCAATTTTGCCGGTAAAACATATTCCATGGTGGTGCTACGGCTACAAGTGATTATAAATCCAAAGTGTTCCTGGGACTTTATATACCCTCACCCAGATTGATAACTTTACACTTATTATATTATACAGATATTTAACACAATATTAGATAAATGTATTTCACCCTGACTCTATAAAATCAGACAAATAACAAAGGCGATAATACGCCTAAAAGTTTCCGTCATTTATCATGCATAAAATGGAGTTAACTCATATAGTGAAAACAGACAGTTTATCAAAAAAAATTGGTTGTCAAGACAAAATATTTATTTTGCTGTCAGTATATAGAAACTAATGTAAAGACTAGGAAACTCAATAATGTTTTATGAAAACACAATGCAAAAGCGAGAGTTGAGACGCCAAAGATTCAAATTCTTAATTTACTTCCCTTTGAATTGAATATATAGGTGAATTTATGACCTTATATCTGGAAGCTCCTGTGATGACTGTTTTATTGATAAACTTACTCCCCAACTGATAAAGTTTAACATTCTTACAAATGATTAAACTCCACCTCCTGCAGTGTGAGGTATTGGTGTTTCTTTCTCATGCATAGTAAATCCCATTATTATCCTGTAAAGTTTTCATGTTGGGTCAGTGCACTTTATCACACCGGTTTTATAAAAATAAATGACAATAAATAGTACAGACAAAAAACGCACCTATTGGAACAGTGAACAACACGTCAACTACCATTAAATATAATAGCATATTAATAATGTACTTTATTACAATCTGTTTATTGAAATAAACGACAACAAACAAAAATAATGATGAATAAAAAACATAACTAAATAAAGTAACTTTCGGTTACAATTTTAGAATGTATACTTTCGTTTCCAATACTTCATGTTAACTCAAATATTCACGTAGGACTAGCTTTTGCAGTAGCCTATAAACAACAGAAATTGCTAAATCACAAATCAGAAAGATTTACACCCTCAAGAGGTGCTTGTGTTTAATGGCAAAGAAAATGGCCCTGTGCTATTCAAAGTTCATGTCTGTCTGCTGAGTGTTTTTACTTATTACACCTGTCCTTCTGCATGTGACAGAATTGTATCATTTAAATCGTATGTGAAATTCAGTCGCAATAAGATACTAGATCTAAAACTTTTGTCTCCAAAATATGCATGCTAATTTTCAAAGTATTCATGGCATTTTAGAATTGAATACAAATAGTACTGGAAAAAAGGTTCTAAATCTGAAAATATTTCACTTTCATAATTCAATTATACGCAAGAATTCGTGGTTTGATAAACAAAGTTTCTCACATACCAGACTCTTAATTAAAATGATATTGTTTTATAACTCAAACTCAAATAATCTGATATAAAGTTGTTTTCAGTATCCGAACATTTACAGCATGAGATTACAAAAATGTTCAGACATTCTTTGAGAGCAGGTTATGTAGTTCTGCATTTTTTATCATTTGAAGGTATCTGAATTCCAACTCCTTGACATGTAATCAATAAACCCCTTTTACTGGCAGATATCAAAAATTTGGTTCACTTCAAATACTCAGCTATTATGGACAGACATAGGTTTTTGTTTGGGTAACATGAGTTTGAACGTAATACTATTCGTTTTGGCTCCACCTCGAATACTACTAGTAGTAACACCAGTCCAACACACTACTAAAGATATGCGAAAGTTCAACTATCACTTAACTTCGGGAAAACTCTGAAACAACTTGCCTAATTTAGAGTATTCTCCTTTAAAATTCGCCATGTTTCCTATTGAAGGAAGTCTATTTATAACACTGCTATTTTCAATTTTGTCAACCTTTTCAATCAACAGTTTAACGTTTTTCAGTATTTCATCCACCTTTTGTTCGTTACCTCCTTTCTTTTCTGCACCAGTTTTTCGGGGTTCAGTGTGTTGTGGTTCCCTCTCAGTCATGATTGGTCTTCCTACTTCTTCAAAAAACACTTGCAGCAGATCTAAACGATCTATTTTTGTCAAGCATTTTTGGAGTAATTCTGAAAATTTCAGGAATCAGGATTACCACATACAATAATAGTGTTTGGAAAAAAAAACAATTTGGAGTGTGCAACAAGACTGTCGGAAAAATGCAAAAACAAGTTTATTTTCAACAACGCGTTGAGCTCCCTAACCACTCCCACCAGGAGGGATTACAATTTTATTAGTCGGCTGAATACTGCTCACCTATGACTGTCAGGCAAAAGTAAACAGGTCAAATAAGAATATATGTAGACCTCTGATAGTATTATCAATCTGTTATTCGCAAACAAAATCAGTTACCACCAGAACGTGAATGAGTTACAAGTTATAGGAATTACTTCGGGGAAACTGCTGTAAAGTAAGTCATGCAGCAGTTCCACTTGGTGATGAAATCAGTTTGGTGATACCTTTTTTATAACACCATTTGGCAGATTGTGTTTTCAATGTACATTTGTATATCTGTTCGGAATAAATGAAATGGAATAATTCAGCTAATAACAAACTCAGAAAAGAATTATTTTGTTTTAAATCAGAATATATCTTAAAGGAACAAATCAAAATATTCACAATAATTCAAATAAGAACGACACTTTGACAAAATAGAATGTCTAAGGCGTGGTCACGGTTACGATTGATCTAAGTATTAAAATGTAAAACAAATATTGTAAGATAATTTAAAAAAATACCGATTGGGTTAACTTTCCCGTCGCTACTCGTTTTTTCCTGTTCCTTTTGTAACACCATGACAAAGAAAGGCACCATTCCGCTGTTCAGAAGTGTATTGTCATCTTCTGTCCACTGATATCCTTTTTGCAGCTTTTGCTGTTCTTCAGGGGTTATTCTCTTTGATATTTCTCTGAAGGCTCTAAACACTGGTTCTACAAAATGTAATTGTATAAAATGATTAAGAAATCTAAAGCAATAATGCGAGCAAAGTCATAAAATTAGACCTGATGTCATTAAACATAAAGTAAATTTGACAGTTTGAGTGTTTAAGCGTACTACGGCATGTACATCAGTTAAGACTAACAAAGCTAATCATGGTTATCTCTGTACAAAGGTAAGCCAGCATTACATGCACGTCATGAAAGTCATTAAAATAGATTGACTGTATTCTTTGTTGAATAGTGTACGTTCATTTGAAATGAGAATATAAGGATAGAACTGTGTCCATATGAAACGAATGCCTCCGCCAAGACTACAAAACAATCTTTAATAAAAACAAATCATTCACTTCGACCTTGATCTTTAAGGTGGGCCCGCAATTAACCTTTATTTTCAGCATTTTGAAATACTTTGAGATACAAAAAAGTTATATTGTTTCACATAGCAACGTATCATGAAACTTATTAGCAGTTAATAACTTTCATCAAACTTTAGACATCTATTATCGACATGACATAGTCTTCAATACAATTCTTAACTAATATCTGAATGTGGGTTACAACATTCTTGTAGCAACCGTAATAATTTTAGTTGATGAAAAAAGTATTACTATAAAAAGTTCTATAGTTCTTGAATTCGCCCGGTTTGGTTTGGAGGCGAGCGAGTTGAAAAAGAGCCATTAATGTTTCCAAGCCGGAACAGGACAAAAATATAAACAAAAGCAGAGGTAATAGGTTACTTATATATCTTGTACTCTCTAATAAACGTAACACTTTTATTCGAAAATAAAGACAACGTTGTTCCACTTAATGTTGATTATGATATTCGAGTATCCATAAAAATATTATCAAAATCTAACCGGATCTAAAGTCAGGAAGCCCCATAAATCTTTGAAGATCACCATGTATCGTGGCCATTATCATGGCATTCATCAGCTAAAATAAGAAATAATAATAAATAGTTATACAAACCATAGAGACTGTCTCTTGAAATTAAAGAAAATTAGACCAAAACCTTTCTGCATGTACATACTTCAAGTTAAAATGCAAAACTTAACATTAGAAATTGAGGGTTAATGCGGCAAGACTAAATACTGTAAATATGTAAGGAACTATTGGTTATGATGCAATTCAAACTAAGTCAAATAGTATCAATATTCAACAATACCCAATGTTTTCTTTATTTCTAAAAACGAACATGTTAATGGATGGGATTGTTTAAAACTGTCTTATTTAACTGAACTTCTTTGAAAGTATGTTCATTTTGGGTTTTCATTTTGTAAACGCGGTTCTATTATCAAACTGATGTTAATTATGTAAAAAGATCATAAATTGTTTGAAACTTTTTTCTAGCTGTGACATTCTATGAAACCTAAAAACAAGATTAAATTTAGCAACATTCTGTGTTGTACAGTGTATGCTAGTTCTAACAAAAGTAAACTCGGGTAAAAGGAAAGACAAATTATTGAAAAACTATCAAACAATGTGCAAGAATTACAAAATGTATGAATTACGTAGAAATAAGAGTTATTTACCCCCATGTGTGTACTCAAAATGACCGGAGACAGCTGGTTGTAACACCGATATGCAATTAGTGTTGCATGGGCTTGTAATAGCTCGAGTACTAACGGTTTGTCACTGTTTGTTTCTGACATCTTTGCCAGTAACATTTTGAAATTTTCTAGCGCCTTTGGGATGTCATGCGAAATCGTAGGTATGCCTGTGTCCAGACCATCAACCGTTTCGGCATCAGGAAATAGACCATCCGGCTTCACTGAACGGATCCACATATCATTCTCTGCTTGTAACTCCATAACTTTCTTCTCTAAGTTATTTTGCTTTTCTAGTTGAATACTTGAACACTTTAGTTTTTTTCTTAAAGTGATGTTTTCTAACTCTGTGTCCGATAAGGCATGTTTAGTCCTTTGAAGTTGTTCATACATATCCAGCTGCTGTTGTTCGTTCTCCTGGGGTGGAATAGATACGACCTCTGGCAGAATAGATACAACCTCTGTTGATAAAAAATAAAATATTAAAGTTGTATGCATATTGTTATTTGGACACTAGCACAAGATTACTTTATTTTCTTGTATTTAAACCGATATTAATAATTGTAAGTGTCAGTCCAGCGAAACCTGGTAGGTAAATACATAAATGTAATATTGTGTGATATTATGTGGGTATTTACGAATCGTATAGCATTTTAGCTGATAAGATGTCACGACGATAATGTGTTTGAACATAACTTCGACTAAGTGCTGAATCACTGGATTGTACCCTACAACAGTTATTGGAACTTTTTTCCTGCGCTAATCAATACACTAGTGAGATAAAATCAAAGTAAAAATGTTCCTTACACTCTTTGATTTTGAACATTTCTTTTCAAACTAATGTAAATTAATTTAAAAAAACAATTACCATTATTGTACTTAACAAATACTTCCTTTGTGCGCACTTGCGTACTTATCAGCTGGGAAAGTCTGATCTGATTATAAATAGTATGGACTTAATTCGGAACATTACCTAGAAGGTCATGTACTTAAAATAGAAACGGAATTTTCCAAGTTGGTCTGTATTAAGACATTTATCTGATGTAGTGTAAGGATAAAATACCAATGATTTAGTATTGGATTTATTACATAACATTATTTTTAAAGCTTCCTTAATGTATAGCATATGTGAACGACAAGTACACTCAGTATAAACAGTATTCAAACGAAACTTGAAAGTACATGTATAGTATGACGATACAGTTTTGAAATTAATTTTATCTTTATATTTTGAATTGAATGAATTAAAACTTGTTTTTCTAAGAAAAATATTGAATTTCAAACTGCTTAAACAGAGCGTTTTCGCAAGCTGACATATTTTGAAATCACCTTCCATTAGTATTTCAATACTTTGATCTAAACTATACTTATTTAAAATAACTAACAAATAATCAATACTAGCTCGCCAGAGCATTTGGATATGAATCGTATAAAAGAGAATTCAATCACAGAGAAAGTTATACTACAAAGAAATATTACAAAATATGTGTCCACGACGAATCCGGAACTCTTTTAAAGTTTTGCCGATTTGACAATGCAAGGAAGTAAGACACTTTCGATACGGGATCAAGTCATCTTCACAACTATCGCTTTGTGTTTATCGCGTGCTATTTTATTCATTTCGTTACAAAGGTAAAATCTTACCTTGTACATAAAACCTGTCATCACCTATTTTAACGTAGTCTACTCCACAAAAGAAAAGATGGATGACATCCACTTCTTTGTTTTTCAGCATATTTCGAAGTATTGTTGCATGTAGATCTGGCATCAGTAGCGTTATAGTAATGCTGCCTGATGGATCAACACCGTCAATTAGTACAAACCGTTCGGGAACTGTCAACATGGCACATACAGTATTTTTGAATTCGAGTAACTGCCTCTTGGTTGTTTTTGTAAAATCTCTTCCCGCTACGTGAAATTCTATATGTGTATATCCATTGACTGGAATGCACAGGTAACATGCTTAGCTTGTATTTATTCTCGAAACATTTGACGATATAAAGAAAGTATAGTATGTTATTAAACGGTTTTTATAGGTATATTACTCGCCTAAATGAATATTACCCGAGCTGCAAGACGATGGGGATATTATGTCAGGCGGGTAATATATTCACATATACCACGTCAAAACAGAATATGAATTTCAATTACATTCTGGTTTAAACAGAAACAATAAGTTTATGCTTTCAAGGGGTGAGGGGGCATGGTGATCGGTTAGGTGAGAAAAAAAAATCGCAAACTTTTGAAAATGGCGGATTTTGTGTGTTTCTTAATTAGGTCAAGCGGATTCTCCTTTTGTCAACGCAGTGAATTTATATGAATAGACCCCGATAGTCAATTTGCTTTTCGGTTCTTAGTTTCCAACCGCAATGTTTCTTAAAGACTTCAGTCCGTTAATTTAAAACCTAATTGTTATACTATAAAAGGTAATGTATAAGCAATTAAAGGAAGGAAAACGTCAAACGTATAATACCTGCAAGGCCCGTTAATATTATGTTTTTACAGATCGATGACCAATGAAATGGCTCAACATTTCGTGGAAGGGTAACAAATAGATTATTTTAGTTACAGTTATTATCATTTCTATAATGTCATTACTGTATTGTATTAAACTATTCATGTAAAGCAATATCTTTATTAATTATTGTCTAATAAATTGCTATGGATTATTTTATCATTATAAAATATGTACAAATTTTACAATACCTGGGAAAAAACTTGGCGCGTAAATGTATAAAGCATCTTTCGTTTTCTCTGAATAATCGGCAACGTTCTTCCAAAGGTCGTTCCGGCCAGCAAAATGTAACAAAGCACAAAGTTCTAGCAAGTTTATTGATGACACGAATTTCCTCGTTCGCAGGAAAGAAAAAAGACTGTCTGCATCCGTAATCTTCTGCAACAATTTCTCATCAAATACACCTTGAATGACAATTATTCCATATATTTTGTGTGCATACACAGTCTTTACATAGAAATTAATTATTAAAAAGGGGCGAAAATGTGCATCTAAGACGCTAGTACATCCACCTTATAAGCGAAGGATTCCGAGTGATTGTACATTTGTCCCACCATGTGACTAATTGAACCATAGTGGGACAATAACGGTATAACAAGAATAGTCTCTGATGTTATAACTTAAATATTGTAGCATACACTGTATATCGAGGACGAATTTCAAGTAGAATACCGCGGTTCAGAACTTAGTCATAAAATGGGGAAAAAATGTATACGTGGCAGGGTGGCTGTTTTGGAAGAGCATTCACCATAAACATTTCGTACACGTGGGGTGCAAATACAAAGCGTTGTTTACAGGGTCGTCCTGTTACTTCCGTCAATATACTGACGTACATAAACAACAATAACCATATGACGGTGACGTCACTGACGTTACATGATACCTTTGCGCGGCGCGGCAAAGGACGTTACATTTACAACATTCTGGGGGCCGTGAAAAGTGATATGAATTTAACAAATCCAATTAAGGATATGCATACATGAAATCATGAAACTCTTACTGATTAACATTATCATGTAAAGTTACATTGAATGCTCAACTTAATCACAAGTCAATGTATGAAAGCACTTGAAGATAAAAGTAAAATGTTAAACCCACTCTTTAAAATGCATGTAAAGTCTTTGATATTCTCATGAACGGTCTTTGGTATTACTTTAATCACATGTTAATCATATGACTCTTTTAACAGTATTTCTCATAGTCTACATGCATATTCAGCATCACTATTTAACAATCACAAACAGTATCTAATGGATAAAGCTTTACTATTGGTCTTGTTGTAAGACCCTGTTTAGTTTTGATCTTCGCGGCACGAACTGCACCATCATTCCCGTTGAAAAACACCTGGACTACTGCAAGTTTCCATCGGATTCTTGGTCTCTCGTTATGGATCTGCATCTCCCACTCGAATACGTTTCTCTCCCGATCCCGTAGTTTTGTTATACTCTAGTTATGCGGTTAAGTATTCCGACCTCCAACGTTTCCAGAACAGATTGATAATGTTTTCTTGCGTCTTGGCTCGGTTGGTAAGTGTCGTCTGGTCACTTTGAATTAACGTTACATCATTTTCCGTGAACTGCTCGTGATGTGAAAGTGACGTCATCTTACGTCCGTAAGGTAAATTTCACGCCGTTAACGGCTCCAAATCTTTGATATTCGATGATATATGCTTGAGCAGTCATTTATAACCGCTTCAATTTCTGTCAATATCGTCTCTAGCGTTTTCATTGATACGAATCGTCCTCCTAGGATCTTCATTTTGGGAAGTAGATCAGACTCTTTCTCGAAACTTGAAAGGCCATTGTCGGCATATATATCTCTCATATCTAGCAAGAAAGGCGAGCAGGTGGCTCCGAATAATACGGACTTGAAGTGGTAGGTACATAAGGGACTGTAAGTATTTCTAATGTCACTTGACCACAGGAAACGTGTAGCATCTCTTTTTTTTTATTTAAACTGACACAAAGAAAGGCTTTCTCTAAATATGTGGTGGTACCGTAACCATCGATACGGAATCTCACTAATATGCAAGTAGGGTCATTTAGTATTGGCGGGGTCGACTCTAGGCAATCATTCAAGCTTGATAAGTTGAGTGATTTCCGACAGCTGCAGTTGTAAACTATCCAAAAAGGCGTAGTCGCTGACTTTTTTTTTCACTGGGTGGTGGGGTATGTAATGGACTTGTCCGGTAGGTGGGGTATCACTGTCGACCTTCTCTATGAATACCATGATTTCCTGTTCGGCTGTAATTTCATTGTAATTCTATCGTAATAAGTATGGCTCTTTTTTCAGTTTTCTTGTCAAACATTCTGTTCTTTTCTTTGATAGTTGCTAGGAAGTGGCGGATGTTCGAGTTTCAAAAGTAAATTGGCTGAGTAAATTGCGCTTGTGAACTCTATGGACGACTTTTGATAATCTCTGAAGTAATCTGACTTGTATTTTTCAGTACTCCGTATAATTCCGATGCTTTCTAAGTTCTAATACTTTCCGTCGGAATGTGTGACGTCATTACGATGAACACGTGGTCTGTAGCTCGTGTATTCTGTGCATTGACTGGTATTGGTAACAGGTAGCCAATTTTTGACTTCGTGGCGGTAAGTCCGTTGCCACGTACATGTACATGCACTATATAGTCTTCTATGATATCCCAATGAAAGTCTTCACCGATCAGCATTGAAATAGTAAACACACAGTCTTCTGTTACTGCATGGGCGAGTTTAAGACCTCGGATATGCATTTAGTTTGACGCTGTATGCTGTAGTGATGGGCGTTGAGATCGCAAGCACTATCAGGACTCGAACCGGTATCCGCCGGCGTTTATCCGTCACAACGTATACTGTTGCTAAATGTACTTGCTGTTTCTTGTTACTTGTGCTGCAAAATAACGATTTATAAATTGTCTTTGTGCCATCTCTAGTGCGGTCAAGTTCTTGCGATAAATGTTGTGTAATAAACGAGTTCTGCGCTCCTTAGTCGAATGACAAATTTGCTTCTGTTTAAGTATCAGCTGAAGAAACGGTTGCTATGACTCATGTATGAATGTAGAACGTCTGGATACCTCCTTGTCGGCTACTGCAAATTGTCGTATGGTGCTTCCGCTTACAAGTTTGGCATCTTTAATATGAACTGCACTTGGCGACTGGATGTTTGCCTAAACAGTTAAAACATTAGTGTTTCCGGGCTTTGGGATTCAAACAATTGTTGTTGCGTTGCCGATCATTTGGTCGCCTTGAGTTGTACTCGGAATGCTTCTTTTGTTGACCTCGAAACTCTCATAGGTGACACTGCTTTAGTAGGTTGCAAATACAAAGCGTTGTGTACAGGTTCGTACTTTTACTTCCGTAAATATACTGACGTACATAAACAACAATAACAATATGACGTTGACGTCACTGACGTAACATGGTACCTTTGCGCTGTGCGGCAAATGACGTTACCTTTACAACATGAAATATTGGGTCACGGTTAGGTAGCACATGTTAGCACGTATTTCTCATTTGATGACACACATCCATAAAAATAGTAACAGAAACCGAATACGTGTTTGTATATTGACCTTTTAAAGAATTAGACACAAAGTCACTGAATAATGAAAACCTTTATAGAAAACAACACTTATCAACTTTAATCAGTAAAATATGTATACGTGGACGTAAATCAAAGTTAAAACCTCAAAAGCAAAAGTTGTAGTTTATTTTCAAAAGCAATGCAGCCAACTTACAAGTTTACTTTTAAAAAATGAGGAATTATAAGTCGTGGCGGAAGAAAAATATATGTATTTGGGAATTAAAAGTAGATCTTTCTATAATTGTAAAGAACAATTTCAGCTTAATCAATTAGAGCAATGTTAAGTCTTATTAAAAAAGCATCCGATCGACTCGCAAATTGTACTTTTGAATAAAACCGTCAAACCAATTTTACTTTATGCGGTCGAAGTTTGATGCTTAGGTACTCTGAGATAATGTATAGCTGCCATTCAGTTTGGTGACATAATTTGTTTTAACTACCCAAGTTTCTTAACAAACAAATTCAGAAATGTAATAGTGAATGTCATACATTTCAAGCCTAAATTAACTACAGTCATGATCCATTGTTTACACGTTGCTTTAAAATCTAGTTAGGTATAGATTAAAGTAAGGACATAACTGAAATGTTGTGGTTTGAGTTTGAGATGTAGGTAATGGGGTGGGCACTGTTCACAGTCATTACAGTTGGCACTCGGGTGCCCGGCGATGTCTTTTGTTACTATTCACTTTTAACACAATGAACTATTTTTGGACTTGTTTAAAACATCATGAACTTTTGAATATAATGACTGACATACATTGTATTTATCATGAACATTAACTCGGAATATTTTCATTTAATCTGCATCTGGAAGTTAGAAAAAATTAAAGGACAACTTTGAAATGAAGTGAATGATGTATTTAACAGAGCAATATGTTTGTATTTATTGAAATACTCAACTTTAAATATGTCCTACCTTTGTACATGGACTTTATATGTTTAAGTTCGTCTCCCGTTAAAGCATTCGAAATATCCAGTATGAGTTTATTAAAACTCCACTGATCATGAGGCTTAAAGACATCTGCCAACAATGGATTAGTTGCAGCATTTGATGATTCTGCGTCTTCACATGATTCGGTCCTTTCTTGGTTAGCGACACTCTCTGTCTCTGGCGATGGCCCAGTGTCATTTCTCTGGCCATGTGCTACTGATGCATGTAGTGCAAAAGACTCGTCTGACCGAGGAGGTACGCACGACGCATCTGTTTCAGCAAAGCTTTCGGTTGTGGCATCAATAGTCTCTGAAAATACCACTTACGAGTAGCTTTAACAATTAACACTATTCTACTACATTTCAATGCTTATCTCACTACTAGTAACGTAGAAATTAACTTCGACTACCGCATTGAAACCACGACAACAAGTCTTTGAATGTAATTATTCTTATTACATATATAGCAATATACATTATACAATACAAAGAAAATTTTAAAACATGTAAAATTAAACTGGTACAAATTTGAAATAACAAAATCGTAATTTGATATAATGTTTAAGTAACAATCAACAATCATGAGGATACATTCTTGAAATACTGATCTAGATACTAAGTGTACGCATCCACTACTGTAACAGTAAAACCCAATAAATGTCCCAAAAACTTTAAGAGTTACTGCCGTTCATGAACTATCTACGGTATTATCATAGAAATAAATGTGTAAATGAAGTAAAAACTAGTCAATACGCTTAATGAACAAAATGCAATACTGATAGATAGCATTATTAGTACAGGAGAACACAGGATAAAAACGTTCCTTGTTTAGTTTTTAATTGAAAATAGTGCCTACATAGTCAAAATAATTAGCAACATTGATATGCTGGCCGTTATTTACCCTAAGTTCACTTAGAAGCAATCGCGCACGTTTCCGAAATATCATAATTTTCGTTTTAGTTTTCAATCTCGAACGTAATGCAATTCACGCGTATGTATTACCAGTTGTTCTTTGCCCCAATTACCAGATGAAACTTTTCGGTCGTATGTTGTATCAAAATACGTCGTATAAATGCAGGATCATTCCACCGGTTTGAAGAGGGCTAACGATTTCAATAAAGTTATGAAATATCGTTTGTTGAAATGTTTGCAACCGTGTGTCTGTAATTCGAAACTAAACACGGACGTTACTGTGTAAGTTCGGCCGTTGTGCTGTACGACCTATTAAGAAAACGTGTAAACTGACTTTTAAATTTTTCCTACACCTGATCCTATAAGTTTCTAAAATTACGTGTGTAACACATACGCACATGAAAGATGTAGAAATTGGTCATGTGTTGTAAAAGAAAAGTTGGTATCTCTAGGTATGGGCTAATTATACAACTTCCGTTTTGTTATATGACACAGAAATGTTACAGATGTACCTATCAGTGATCACATTGTTCAATATAGTACAGATGTCAACAGTGTCATGGGAAAACTTAGAGCATACAGGTTGTTTAAAACATGTATGAAACTGAACAGTTTTTAATTTATTGTAAGATAAATATGCCTTTTGCATATAGATCATCCTTAGCAAAATTTAGGTGTAGGGTCGCTCCCGTTAGAATAGAGACAGGGCGGTATAGTAACACTCCAGAAAGTAAGAGGGTTTGTCCGTTTTGTTTACATGTAGTAGAAACAGAAAAACATGTACTTTTGGAATGTCCTGTTTATAATATCTAAAGGTAAAAGTTGGAAAAGGTCAATGAGTTTTATGTTGGAAGTTTTAGCAACCTTGGCGAAAATGATAAGCGTGTATTCCCACCCAGGATTGTCTTGTAAATTAGCAAAAACCTGTAATGAAATGCTGAAACTTAGAAACAACTTGCTATATAAATGAGATTGAAATGCACTTAACTTTACTACATTTATAGCAATTCGTACTTGACGAGTTATATCTTAAACAAAAAGTTGTTAATTTCACACTGTGAATAATGTAGTTCGGTATTTTAAATTGAACAGGAATTATCTTATTGACCTCTAAGAAGTAGCTGCTAATCAGTTAATCCCCGATCTAATGATGTTGTTATTTATGTATTTACAACATTTCTTAATTAGCGCAGTAGTGCTTATCTTAGAGTGCAGTGTCTTATTTTAAAATCTTTTTATCTTTATTTTAATGAAATATTAGCAACTGCTGTTAAGTTTTATGTTGTAATATACGCCAGTCTTTCCAGTGTAATTGTGATCATCTGCATAAAAATCGTTCATTGTCAGGCCTACTTAACTCCTTTTCACAATAAACTCTTAAACTATCTCAAATAAAGACCTAGAGAAATGGTCGGTAGCACGACTCGAACGTGTTGATTGAATTTCATACCATTCCCTTGTACATGTTGTAAGCATACCCGTATCGTGCCGGATAGTGAAGTGCACAGTCGATAATGTTTTGAAGTTCTAAAGTTATTATAAGAATAAATAAATAAAGTTAATACCATTGCGAAAATGAGTGACGATTTTGAACCGAAGCAACTTTACAATAATGTCTGCACACTATTTTCTATACTTAAAAAAATATTAGATTAAAAGACTTTAGTGTTCTTACCGTTTTCCATTTGTTGGCAGATTATTTTGTATCCGTCCTCTTAAACATGAATGTAGCTGTGTCCAAACAAATAAAAAAAAACATCATAACTAAATATAGAGTTCGTAGAAATAGCTGTAAAATAGAAAAAGTTTACCGTTGTCGCTTTAAATTCTGGTAGTCGTGCGAGGATTAAATGTGTGTGTACGGAGCGAGAAGGTTTCATAGGTTTAAGAAATGATAAAATAAATAGCACATTTCAACATTGTTAGAATTAGAAGAAACTGTGATTTTAGAAAAATCTCATTATAAACACATTATATTGCAAATGATAAATGTCCGTCGGACTAAAACAGGTTATCATATGTAAAAAAGTAACAAATAAATTGAGTTGGCCCTTTGTAACACAATTTCAACTTAAACCTTTATCTGCAGCGCATGTTAGGGGCGTAAAATATCCCTGACCACACTCGCATGATTTTCCAACGATTATGTCGATGTTTCTTTGTTGTTGGATCTGTTGTGTGGTCTAAGAGGAATCAAATTTTCATGAATACATTTCTAAAAAAAAAATAACAATGTGGCTGCCTCATTTAATCAGATGCAGTATAAGACACGTTATTCTGAGTTTGAAAAAGATCATCATCATCATCATCATCATCATCACAGTGTAGAATGCTAGTTATAGAGTTTAACAACAAAATCATGGGCGGTTTTGGGTTATGCACTTGATAGTATCATCTAGTAGAGTTTATCTTATGCACATAGTCGAGCTTCTATTATCCGGGCGCTTAACTATATCTATCAAGCCTACTATCTTCTATCTTTTTTTAGAACTTGGCAATAAATTATAGGCGACTTCGATTCAATAGTCTCTAATGTTCACTATCTTGCGGCAATTACACGTAAGTAGACATGATTTTTGTACGTAAATTAAATACATGTTATATAAAACAACACTATTGGGAACATTTACTAATCTGCACTCAGCTGGATAAAGATACAATCATCTCTTCGGATTGACTGGCTTATCGGCGAAATTGTGTCCCATGTAAGCAGCTTCTCAGGTTTATTCATTAAGGACTATATTATGGCGTAGATTTGAAGTTGCATTTGTACGTTACCCTTTGTGAATTTTGAATATACCTGGCCACTTTTGTTTAATAAATAGATGTCTATCAAAAATACATCGACGTCAATGTTCAAAACAAAAGGGTATTAAAGAAATGCCTTTGGGTTTTTTAAAGTCCTTTTTTGGCTCAGATTTCTACAAAATACCAACGCCTGAACAAAACGAAATCACCATTACTGTATAGTGTAAACATCCATGTATATGCAACGAGTCTTAATTTGCTTAAAAGAATGCACAAAAAGTCGCAAAAAGCCCTTGTAAAATAGGTTCCCATCGTCAAAATATATAAAATTCAAGGTTTTATCAAATAGATTTTTGTCATCAAAGTACCTGTTTGATAGTCAGACATCTGTTTTATGAGACAAAAGTTGCCAGGAAGTTTCCCGTTCTTCCAAATTCACATGGGGTTAGGTACACAGGCAACTTCAAATGTACGTCATAACATAGTCCTTAAGCGTTATTGATCAATTTATGGCCATTGAAATAATAGGAGAAAAATCATAAACTCATCAAAATCATTATCTGACAATATTTATTAAGTTATTGAAGTTCTTTGCAGTCTTTCAACTTTGTTTTGCTATATTTGGGTGCTTCCAAAATTCATTTAAAAGAAGTATTTTTTTTACAGCAAATCCCATTGACTTCAATAGCTTTACCTTAAGGTTTGCAATTGAGATATTTCCATATCTATTACCATATTTATCAAGATATAGAAGTAAACTTGAAAGCCGCATCCTTACTTAGATGATTTTTTAAAAGTTATCTTTTATGTCTTCTTGCTTCCCTAAACGTTTGAAAAACGAGTAACTGATTTCACAAAATTACTACTATAGTCACCTGTATTGACAAAACAAAAGTGTTGCGTCTGGTTAATTCAAGCATCACACTTTGACCTGTTTGAAGATTTCACAAGATTTATTATTGCGTTGGTTCAATTCAATGTACTTGATCGGAGATACCTTATATCATTCTTTATACTATTGACGTTCTTTTCACAATACAATGTCTTTAAAGGGACATACCCTACATTTAGCAGATTACATTCTCGAAACATAGATTATGTGTTCAATGAACGTAAAATGATAAATAAATACAATTTCAAAGAAGAACCCGTGGCGAAAAATGCCTCATTTTACCACAATTGATCAATTCTGTAATAAATTGCATCCACCCATTAATTGTACAACAACAACTCTACATAGATTATTGAATGGTTACAGTATTGCAACATATTTTAAAACGCTGATTTTATCGATAATGACTTGAAAATATAGCTTAAACTTTTAGATTAACTTATGATACTTCCGAATATTCTATTATTTATGTGTTTGAGGTTATTTTGTTTGACATTAGTAATAGGGTATGTCCCTTTAACTTGGTCCACCTTTTTACATTTGATAATTATTACCATATTTTACACGACGTAATTTAAAGCCGCTGTATAGCTTTATTCTATTATGAAAATGTGAAAACTGATCGTACCATTGAAATCTATTTCAATGCTATCACACCATATTTGCATTCCTGTCGACAAAAGATAAGCAACTATGAATGAAGACTGTATTTTGATAGCGAATTTATTTCTAAATTCTTTTAATTTTTTAAAGTAAATTTTAGATTGAATGTAAAAAATTTTTAATATGATTTTGAGCATGTTGACACAACAAGGGCGTTTTTCCAAATAACTGCTTTTTAACATTTATTTATTTCAGATTATTTTATCATCAGATTAACTATAACGAGTTAAGTTCTGTGGATCAAATTCGTTATCATACATGTTTTACAATATTATAAACACTGAAAATATATAAACAAAGTAATACGAAACAACTGGTAGACACGCGATTCTTTAAGTCAAAATCTTTGCAACTGACTTTTTTTCAAAATCAGTATTTGCTGTGCTTTTGCTATTCCGCTGATTTTTGCAGTAATTTCTTACACACAGATTTATAATAATCTAAGCTAAATTTATGACTCTTTACGATCGCATGTACATTTGCTTTAAAATTACTTTTATAAATGTCCCGAGAAATCAGTAAATGAGTTTTATAAGAATTGGGATTATTTCTTGA
Source organism: Saxidomus purpurata (assembly GCA_022818135.1). NCBI lineage: Eukaryota > Metazoa > Mollusca > Bivalvia > Venerida > Veneridae > Saxidomus > Saxidomus purpurata. Next base: position 46,883,816 of record JAFMSR010000009.1, on the reverse strand, counting down.
TTCCGTTTTATTAGATATTCGTTTTCTTTCTAACCTTAACACTTCAGTACTATCAATATTTAACAATGGATAAAACAATTACGTAGTCATTATAAAATATATTGATCTAACCAGTGTGCGCATGCTTTGATAAAGACAGCTGGTACGACTCAAATCAAGAAACCGATAGAAACCGATTTTAGATGAAAGTATGGCGTAGAAACAGTCATTGAAACATATCAAATACAGTACTGTGTATTGGTTAAACGTGTACTTAGTGTTGTAGGAATGAGCGAATTTACTGTTCTGAGATTTGAATCAAGAAATGGGTAAAAGTAAAATGTTTGAAATGGGAAATGTCTTCATATGTTATCCGTTGAAGATATACAATCAGGTAGTGTTGCTTTGAACTAATCTAATTAAATATTAATAATTTCGAATATCTAAGTGGACAGTAAACAGTTTTGTCCAGAGTTTTGAGTATTCGACATAAATAACAACTACATTTATGTTTTAAAAGTTTTACTGAATAATCAACAACATCGCATATAAATGCATATGCTGTGTAGTACTGCACTACCCGTTCAATGACTCGAACATGAAGTGAGTTTTCAAGTTATATATTAAACATTCGTCTAAAATACATCTTAAGTCGTAAAATATAATGCAGAGTTTTGTTCTGGATAATGAAATTTGCGGAACTCTCGCTACATCTGCTATCCAAATATATCCATTACTAGTATGTTTAAAGATTGTAGCTTTTCTGCCTCACCCAAGTTCGTTTCCTACATCAATTTCGGTTTGATAAAGGCAGGAAGTATTGAAACTGTTCACCAAGTACACTGCCATACGTTACTATCACGATTTTTTTTTAGAAAATTGAAAACGATCAAACACAGTACTCACAACAACCAGGCTTTTCGGAAGCCTATTCTGGACATTTTGTTTTAATTTTTATGTATTATGTATTGTACATTACCACTTACGTGTTAAGTGTTATGTATTATTAACTACGTCTTAGATTTTACAAATTACTTCGTAGTCGTAGAAATGAAGCGGAAAACGACCATATTGGATAACAAAAATGGTGGACGGAACACACATGACATGTGAAAAGTGAAGAAGAAATTACAGATAAGTACAGAAGTACTTTTTGAGTTATGACTTGTGTGTTACTTCTTGTGACGTCGAACTTCTGACTTACGAATAACGACTTATGACTTAGCACTTGGTCTTGTGTCTTCTTGGTTACGACTTTTAACTTTTGCGAAGTGCGAAGTCACAAGTAGTAACACACAAGTCGTAGCTCAAAATGTACTTCTGTACTTATCACTTATAAATCTGTAATGTCTTCTTCACTTTTCAAATTTTTGTTATCGAATATGGTCACTTTCCGCTTCACTTCTACGACTACGAGGTGATATATAACAGCTAAACGTAGTTAATAATACCTAACACATAATACAAAAAACGTAAGCGGTAATACATAATACTTAATAAAAATTAAGACAAAATGTCCCTAATATGCTTCCTAATAAGTAAGCCTATAATAGTTGTCGAAATACAGATTTATTATAATCTCTTTTTCCCTAGACGAAATTTGATCTATCTATTGAAATTAATACTGGAAGAGTTGACAACGCAAATACATTCAGCGAAATTAGTCAATATCCTTGATAGTCAATGCTTAATTTGGTTTTATGAGATCATTATATTTAAAGTACGCAATCATAGTTAAGGAGTTGGTGAACCTGTTTATCAAACTGAAAAAACGCTATAATTGTATGCAACCACAATCTGTTGATTATGAATAATAATAATAATATGAATAATGATTCATTGACCTATCAATCAAGCTTGCATCAATCGCAAACAGAGCAAATTCATTTACCTAAAATGCTTTCATATCAATAGGTTGTTTTGTTGATACTACAAATCTAGATATTGATATCGAAGCGGAGAAAATATGATATGACGTCAAAAACTTCGTTTTTGTGTAGCCCTTTCGGAGAAAAGGCGACACAAAGGGATCGCTTTGTCCGTCCGTCGGTCCGTCGGTCCATCCGTCCGTCACATAAACTTAACGTTGGCTATAACTTTGCCATTTCTTAAGATTTCTTCACCAACCTTCACAATTGTATTGCTTATGACAAAAGGGTCGTGGTGCCGCCATATGTTTTATGTCAAGGTCATATTTGACAGAGTTATGCCCCTTTTTGTACTAAGATTTTGTCATGAAAACTTAACGTTGGCTATAACTTTGTCATTTCTTAATATTTCTTCATCAAACTTTCAAATTGCATTGCTTCGGACAAAAGGGTCGTGATGCCGCCAAATTATGTAGGCCAGGGTCATATTTGACAGATTTTTGCCCCTTTTTGTACTTAGATTCTGTCACAAAATTATTGGTTATTCTAACAAAGCGTTTAGAGGGCGACACAAGTGTTCTACTGAACACCCATCTAGTATCATTCAGCGGTCGCCGACTCGCGGTTTAAGTCTTTCTTAAAATTGATGAAATATACAGAGCATGTATAAACTAGATGTGTCATGAGAAAACATGATAGAAATCATATTGTAAAAATGAATGATAATGTTTACTTTAGCTATTCTTGAAGTTATGAAAATAGCCCACGCATTTTTGACACACCCCTCGTACAGATGATAAAAATAATTTAATCTAAAAAGTACTATAACTGTTTTTGGACCCAAATTAATGAAATTGTCTTTTTGATACAATCGTGAAACTTAGGATCGAATTGAAACAAAAACAGCTTGACATAAATCCAGCAATCCTAATGCACCACCGATGTAACGACGTTTCTGGTTGATAACGTCATTTAAATTTTTGCAACGTTCAAATGACATAAATATGGTCGCCAAAATTGAACAATCAGCAATTATCACATTTTACAGCGTTTTACGTTGGAATATGGTTAACCGTTCAGTGATTTTGACATTTGTGAAGCATAATAATACGGGTTTTAATGGTTAATGGTCTAATGGTTTTTATGCTTATTTAATTGTTTAATTGCTAACGCCGTCACCATTAAAAATTCAATTACTAAAAACCATACATATAGTCGAAAATATAAACAATGTTACTATTACAAAACAGTTAATCCTTTAATACAGAGTCAACGCTTTCGACAAAAATCTGTGATTACCTTAATACGTTTATTCCATTTGTTTTAGCAGCATATACTTAACTAAGTTGTATTATTGTCTCATGCACAACATATGCCGATTAAATAAAAAGAAACCATACGCTTATTAAAGCGATTATGGCTACATGTACAATTATTAGAATAGAAGATTTTACGGCGTAAAATGTTTAGTTGTCTATATTTAGTGTTAGCAATTATTTTTGTCCAATCGCAGTGCAGTTACTTGCGTAAATTAATAATGTAAATGAAGGAGTATAGCAGATTTACAAAAGATCATATCAAAAGGTAGGATAATGTACGGAAACCTGATCCCGACATTTTGACTTGACTAAATGAATAACAAACCAGTCGAACTTAACAAAAAGCCTATATGATCATATTGTAGACATGGTATTAAATATACATTTGTACCTCCATTATTTCTATTCCGAACCATGATTTTGTACTGATATACATATCAATACAGCTTCGTAGTTGTGCACGCCTATTATTCAGGTTTACTTTTTTAATACGATGGTATTGATTGTGACTTGCAGATATGGCAATTGCTTACTTGCGGACAGCCACGTGACTGGCAATATTGCGGGGGTCAATTTTTGTGAATGGAATAGTCTCCAGTGGCTACGTGTTCTAATCTGCATCATGGACCTTTATACATGTCTGTCCGTTTGGCTGCACGTTTTGCTGAAGGCCAATGGTCCTGTTACAGTATGTTCAGCTTTAATCTTCATTTCATTAAGTGAATGATTATTCTTTCTGCATCAACCTTTTTCATCAAATAGAAAGAAATCTGCATTTGAACTAAAATGGTTTGAATGCCAAACACGTTTTTGTTCTCAGGTGATGTTATAGAGCTATCTAGTTATGTTCATGCATGCTACCCATGCGGTAAAACCCATTTGATGCTTTTTTACCAGTCAACATGTTTTCGTCAGTTCTTTATATTTCAGCACGTTCTGTGCTGATTCCACGAAGTATTGATTTCTGTTAATAGTATTTAAAGGGGCACTCCCTACATCTTTCAAACATAAGTAATGTGTTTTATGAACGTAAATGATTAATAAATACAATTTCAAGATCAACATATAACCATATATTTTAAAACACTGATTTCATCCGATAATACTTAATTTTCTTACGTTGAGTAATACAGGTAATACTCAGAAGTGTTCTATTATTTATGTTTTTGAAGTTATTTAATTTGACATCAGATTTCGGAATTATCTCTTTAAAGTCTATCATAGGAAAATGTACTCTTGGAATTATATTCCTTCAGCAACGTTAACGATAAACTGTTCGTAGTTTGTCAACCAGTCATTAAACTTCATTCCGTTTTGAAGAAACTTTAAAGTAGTATTATGCTTCAACAGATCTTCGTTACTGTTCCTTTGATATGTCACATGCCTAGATGATACTTATATTTTTCAACTGAAACCTGTAACAATTTCTACTTATCATTCCGAATAAATAACCTTAAACTTACCGTTACTATATTTGTTTGATTCGATAGTTCTACCATGTATGCATCCACGTCTATGTCATTCAATCACGAGAAACAAGTATTTACACAATGAGACAGAAATGGCCACAATTCAAATCAATGGACACTTATACTGATATATTTATGTAGAGCCGGTTGTTGCACACGCTATGTTGAGACAAGATTGCTTTATCTACTCGATATAACGCGGAGGAATAGATGGCACATATTACAAAACGAGCACAACGCTATTACAAATGCTCATCACAAACAAATATAACTTTTTATCACCTACTGCAGTGCATCAAACAAATGCGGCTATGTATGTTCTCGAAATTTCAAAATGTTCACCACAATATCTAAAATGGACAACACAGACTTGTATTGGTTCTAAATACGTGTTAGTTTGAACAACTGTCGAATTGTGTATAACAGACACTCTACTCTGTGTACTCTTATCATACCTTTGCGTAAGATCTTATGATAAATGGTCCTGAATCATGGCTGTGAGATGAATCTACATAAGAGCAAATGAATCTTTCTATGATACTTTACTTTGTGCAAGGGGGGCGGGGGGGGGGGGCGAAGCTTACAATTGTACTCTTTCTGAAATAGATCCCAATTTCAATAAAGACGTATAGGAAATTAGTTCAATTTACTCGAATAATCGGACAATACTTGGAGGCTTCAATTCCTTGAAATAACGGTATTATTCCCGCAAACAGTACTCTATATATCACACAACAATTAAGAGAAAATACATAGCAAAATCAACATAACGCTGTCACTATGTAATACAGATGAGGCGTTGTATACATTCAAAAATAAGACATGTTTAATGCACCTTTAACTCATACTTCAAAACATAAACAGATGTGTCGAAAAGCAGGTTGAATCTGACAAGTTACAGTTTCTCCGTTCTGTTCAGTTTGAAGCAAACTCTTTACAGTAAGGAGGCGACATTAGCTCTCATCTTAACATTCACACTAAACCAAATGAAATATTCGGTTTTTAAAGATATAGTACGCTTCAAAATGAACCTTTTTTATGTTGAATTATGGTTAAATTGACGCGATGTGAGAAATGAGTCTAATTAAATGACATACATAAATGAAAGTTAAACTAACAGAGAATAAAATGTTTTGTTTTTGACTAGGATAGTAGATTTTTGACAGAAATCTTAATTACTCAACGGGAATGAAACTGATACACAGATTTCTGTATTTATAGCAATGCTTTGTATTCTATTGATATTAGTTATTGATAAATGTCCACTGAATATCATTGTTTTGTCGCTGCAATCAAATCTTTGATCTATCTAGTATGAAATGTTCATATGACAAATGTTGCTTGACGAAAAAGATTTGATAAGTATTGCAAGGTGGATTATTCTCTGGCATTTAATTCAGATTGTAGATAGTACGAGAGTTTGTTTACCTTTACTGACGAATTTTATCATGTGTATCATGTATTTTCTATGTGGTAGAAAAAAATACAATAAAGAAAAAACAACTCTGCGTTCATGTCTGAGCACATAATTTCCCTAAATGTTAAGGACTTAACTCGTAAGGAATGTAATCTATGTCACATTTACGACTTTTACCACTTAAGTCAAATTATTAGCCTTCAAAGAACGTTAGATGGATCTTCAAATCTCAAAAGAGATTACGGTATGCTATTGCCAATCTGTATATTTGATAAAGAATGCGTGATGGCTCCGTGCTTATTTGTTTTAAGGATGTACTGAACTGAGGAATAAGGCCATAAGCCAGTCTGAATAACGGGAGGTAACTCTTGAAATCATGTTTATGTCGCAATATTGTGAACGTATAGTCAATAAATTATTTACATCTTTAACATAAAATAAACATTTCAAATATGTTTGTTATATAAATAAGTTGTTTCCCATGCATTTGCGTTGTTGTCTTTTTAAAGTGAAGCGCCAAGCAACTTTCCGTCCAAATGACGTCATGATCGTAATCGGTAAAACGCTTGAAATGATAGTCTACATGAGTTTAAACACTGTCAAACTTTTGTCTTTTTATATGAGCTGAAATACTGTACTGTTTTACATAAATGTTGCTTTTTATGTCTAAGATAGTTTAGAAGTATCTATTTAGGCTTGTGAAGACATTTTTGCTTATAATGGCCAATAATAAACTATATCCACCAAGTGACTGCTACGTCAATGTCAAATATGTGAAAATGTTTTGCGATGGTTTTGGATTATTTCTTCATCTGGCTGGTTCAACCGGGAATGAAATTTCACAAGGTGAGTTCTTGTTACTTTGTTCATGTTTGTGCATTACTGTTTTGGTCAGTCGCACATAAAACCCATAGGGACCTGGTTGCACAACTATATTTCAAATGGAATGCTAAAAAATTCTTTTACGAAAATAAAATCCATTTCTTCTACTTAATGATAAAGACAAGGGTGGACGATCGCCATCTTTATACCAAGCGGAAGCGGACATCCATATTCAACGGCATATCTACAGCCCTCTCGGCGACCCTGTACAGCCAAGGTAAATGGTGTCAATGTGTCGATAGCGGCCTATTCAGACTTATTCAAAGAAACGGATTTTTATTTTCGTTAAAGACTGGAATTTTTTAGCATTCCATTTGAAATATAGTTGTTCAACCAGGTCCCTATGATAAAACCTATACAATTTGTGGAAAATTCGAACCGAAAGTTGAAGTTGGGCAGTCCTGAGTTTGTCTGTTTACAAACAAATCATACTAGACCCAACTGTCTGATGGTGGTTTCAGTCAAGTGCAGCATTGTTATTTAAAGAGCTCCACCAGACTGAGTAAAGAATATGTTTGAATTTTTTATCTTGAATTTGAAAACTGACTGAGAGTGGGTGGGGGAAGGGTGTTGTGAATTTTGGCATTGTTTAAACATTCTGAAAGGCTTAATTCCTGATGCAGGCATAACTTTCTTCATAGATCTATAATCTCTGATACCTGAATTATTTCCTGACGAGTCAAGACAGTACAAGATTTGTTATCATAAATGCATTGTATGTACATGATGTGTGTTGAATAAAACAATTTATTAAAGTTTTTGGATATGAGTAGTCACTGTATGTTTATTGTTTCATACATGAATTCATGTTTGACTGCTTCTACAAGCATTATGGATACTGTATAATACTGCTGACAAAAATCATGTCTATGGCATAGAAAATGTATACTGTATCTAGTGGTCTGTAGATATATTAAAATAAACGATAATGCGACATGAGTAGTAGTTCCAAATCCAAAACGTAAACATTTAAATTCTTCGTTTCTTCTGTGTTTTCAAAGTTTTAACTGCTTTCTTTGAGATAATCAACACATTATAACACTATGTTTTCAGTGCAAGCCCAATGCAGCCAGGATGTTGTGCTTCAGTATATTTTTGATTATGCAAAGCAGATATTTAACCATACCATGCTCAAGGTATGCATTAGAAACTATATTCTATATATGTATAATAAGTTCAATTCAAGTGATGATTATAAAGATAAATCATAAATGATCTAATTAATTATCAAATACTGAATGTTCACTGACCTAATATTTCATGTAATTTACTTAGTGTCATTTACACAAATGCATGTACATGCATAAATTATATTAAACTGTTTGATTTATCTGTATCAATGAAATTACAGGCTGACCCTCTCTAAAACTCCAAGGATGTTCAAGTGTATTAAATTGCATGATGTGACAAAAGGTAAGAGACATTTCTGCATAAGTTGCACATATTTCAAGACAATGGCTGTGACAGTGTTCTATTTTGTAAACATTCCAAATATATTTACAAAAAAATGTAAAATAGTACTCTTTCTTTTCTCTTAGTAAATGCGTTCATCTACATGTATTGTACCATGGTACTTACAGATCTTAAGTATGTAGACCAGCTAAACCTGATTGCAGTCACATATTGTTTGTTTATATTATTTGTTTTCATTATGTATATTTACAGGGTACGTTAATAATTCATTTAAAAAATGTCAAAATGATAAATGTTCATAAACATGACATGGTTGCAAGATCCCTGTTTTATTTCTTGAAGAAAAGATGTACAACGTTTGAAAGGAGACAAACAAATAATGTAACATCTCTCATCCATTATTCATGATCATTTCCAGGACAAACTGTAATTGCATATGGACAATCCACAGGACATAATGAAAAACTGTCATTTGACATGTGGCATGTATGTGCAATACCTAGATCTGCAGTACATATTAAAAGCCACAGGGAAGCTAGACATACATTATTTTCTTCCACCTGATCTGTAGAAGGTAATTTAATAAATCTTTATCATTATTATTCAACTTTACAATATTACACTCTGCATTAGATCAATTGCATACATGACATGAAACAAGTAGAGCAAATACAAAGCATAACTGAGCCAATATGAGAAAAGCAAGGCCAATACGAGAAAAGCAGCCAATATGGAATTCAAGCATTCTGATTGGTTTAAAAGAGAGGGCCAATACGGAGAAGTCACTTCCGTTAGATTTTTAAACGACGCCATTTTGTTTTTAGACCCATGCTGATATCGAAAAATGACTGTAAGATTTATATTTTTGAAAAAAACATAGGGTTATGGGTATTCATTTTCTTAGTTAGATCATTTTCTATCCACCCATAACAGTTTTGAAGTAAAATTCGAGAAAAAGTTGATAGTAATTTTTTCATCCCCCTCCTGTATATTTATTTCTTACGTGTGTGAGAATGCGATTCAAACGGTGAGAAAATAAATCTACCATGTCCATTGAGTTGTGGATAAGGAAATCTCACCCTCGGGTTGAGATACGTCCAAAAAACTCGGCAGAGCCTCATTTTTGTGACGTATCTCAAAAAAACAAAAATAATATCAAACAGGGAATGCCACGTACCAAAAACGCAGCCTCCCCAAAACGAACCCCACAGCACCCAGAAGTGCACACCACCAACACACACACACACACACACACACACACACACACACACACGCACACACACACGACACACACACACAATCATGTACACACACACATATACACTACCAACACACACTAGCATACAAAGCAAACACACAAGGACAAAACGAACAATTAAAGGAACACAGTCAACCCTTGGGTGGAATTTCCTTATAAACAACTCATGAACATGTTAGAGTCTCTTTATATTCTTGTTTATTTAGCCAATATTGTCAAGTTGAATAATAAAATTATCATTAATCAAGTGATTTCAATTCGGCCTTGGGCCAATACGACCACCCTCGGACAAATAACAAGGCCAATATGAAATCATTTGATTAATAACATTATATTATTTGCATTTTAACTAAATATTACATCAGTAAAGTACCATATGTTAAGCTTACTGAGTAAAAAAGGGAGTAAAAGTTACACAACTCTACTCTGAATTTGATTTTTTCTATGGAAATACTCAAGGTAAAGTCAGGCTTACATTTTTGATAACTTTTGGAGTATGGAATATTCTTTAAAGATATTTACATGTACCAATGCATTAAATTAAAATCAGATATCAAACGTAAGTCATATATAAGACCAGAAAGTGCTAATATGTCATTCATTAAAAAGAAAAACATTTGTTTCAGGTGCGATGCGAAGATCACAATGCTTACAAGATATTGCTCCTGCTGTACAGGAGTCTTAAAAAGAGTAGGAGTGTTCATGGAGTTGTGGATAATCTGTACCTTTCATTTTGTTAGCCAAAGTTCTGCAAAGAGAACTTCAAACTACTCCATGATTTCAGAAACACATCAGTTCAAAATGACAGTGTCAAAACCAGAAATTGTATTTGTATGTAATGAATATTGTAAAAAAAACTGTTCAGCTATGCTTTTTGTCAGTTTTAGACAAATAAAAACATAGTTATAACACTATAAAACATAGGCCTTTTTGTGGGGTTTAATTACAACATATGATATGAACTTCTACATATTTGGATAAAGTAAGCTCTGAATGTGATTTAAACCACAAAGAATAAAAAAATAGCATATCATCTTTCAAATATTTGTAATTTTTATGAAAACTTACCTTTCCCGTGTGCTTAAATAAGAAAACTGTTTGCATATCACAAGGCTTTAATAAATGAATCTAGCAAAAAAAAAATAAAGCACAGCAACATATCATTGTTTGTGATATTGTATTGCCCATACATCCCACTCTCAAAATAACACTGATACAAAAAAGTTAAATATTTTAAAAAATCCACTTGTCAGTTCAGTACACCCTTAATACGAACGGAGACTATATCACGATGTGCGACTCGTATCATATACACAGGCCGAGTCTGATTTAACGCAATCTAATGCCGATATCGGCAGATAACTTTTAAAAGGCTATTTGTTCTCGAGAGCTTTTGAAAATTCTCTGACTTTATATCAGTAGTGCATGGACAGAATCTTGACATTAACATCGATATGACATGAAAATGAGAAACAATATGCTTGAAAAGGTTTATTGTACGTTGCTTCCGTATAAGTTGTATAATAATTCACGAAGCTGTAGCGATCGATCTTGCAAGTAGCAGTTACTTCAGAACCGGAATGAAATCACGGAATTTCAATGAAAAATGAAGTAAATCATTAAAAAGCAATTGACCACATTGAAACGCATTTTCGGAAATGTTATAAAATGATATGCTCGTTTGAATTTCACAGTCGATTTTTCTGACTTTCGGTACCCTTTAGCTAAACTAAAAACTAACTAAAATTATCAAACAGAAACATTCATGGGCTGGTAAGTCATATCCAAGTTTTTTCAGCGCCTCCATTTACGTTTTAAACACGAGGCACGACCAGATATTGCTAGCTCTAACCTCTTTACAATTCAGGATGACACAAAGTAAAATTTCTTCTGTGTCCAATATATTTCCTTCCTGTATGCCCGATATTGGCGTGTTTCGGTGCCAGAAGCATTGTAAAATGTTTTTATCAATACACATATTGTATTGCATTGTATTGTTTTGTAAATGGTTTCAATGTTTCTGGCCTTACGATCTTTATTCTTTTAAAATCTCACTCTCGTTGTACCGAAATATCTCTGTTGTGTTGTGTTTTGTTCTGCGTTATTTTAAACCTGTATTTCTATCGATCTACATCGGACTTCAACTCGCTTCGAAAACGATATTATGTGTTAAACGCGCTACTTATAAGTTTGAGGAAACAACTAGTTTTATGTTATTATTGTTTAGTGGATCTACATTGCTTGATAAACCGAAAAATGTTTTACTCATTAGTCGCTGATTTTCGTCACTCATTGGATTTATTTGCGATTTGATTCAGAAAACTGAAATGTTTTTTTAACTATTTATGAGGTTTTAAAACTAACATAGTATAGAACAAATGATCAAAGACGTTTTGTCTATTTGTTTTACTCCAGAGATTTCTTATAACCTGCAAAGTATAATAATATTGCTTTCTTGCATACCAGATCGGGATATCTGCAGTTTTTACCAGCAGAGCCTCGTTACCGCCAAAAACAGTTACCGTCGAGCCAATTAGTCCCATCCCCACGTGCAACTAGTGAAATATTCTTATATTCTCCATGCTAAAATAGAGAACGAAAACTACGTGTTTTCCTTCTCTATCAGTTTTTGCATCATAACTAGTGTAATAGAATCTTTACAGGTATTAAATGTTTATGCAAATGTTTAAAACTGCATTAAGCCATTTGCTATATGATACATGCACTCAGCAGTCGTGTTACATTTACATGCACCCCCTTTCTCCACAATTTGCAAACCAAAAAATAAAAAAAAAGTAGCTACTGGTATCTGATTACCGAAAGGTTATAAACCACATCCTAGTGTTTTGTTATTCAGCCCATCTCCTTCACTTTATCTTGAGGTAAATGGAATTGAATAGTGTAACCAGTTTTGTAAAGAAAAAAATACAAAGCTATGATACAATCCTATGCTTTAATCCGGAGTGCGTACTTCCGTAACACATATTCCCATTATAAATACACATTGCCAAGGGTTAGTCGGACTTAAGTCGATTAACAGTTTTTTCTTAGTTATGTATATGATTTTAAATCATTGTTGAGAATTTTATGAGCACATGCATGTAAATAAAACCTTTTTACCCTGACACAAACTACTAGAACTATGGTCCTTTTTTCCATCAAAATATGTCCAGAATGCCTGCTCGTGGTTGATGAGTTTCTTAAAATTAAATATAAAGTGCATGTATTCTCTAATTTTGTCAGTGAGAGATCATGGGAAATTACATTGTTTTACTGTATAATACGTTTTTCTTTTTGTAAACTATTTTTAAAGTTGAAGAAAATGGCACATGAACGTCTTAGACACCCATGTTATAGATGAAAATAAATAATCAGCATATTTAATTCCATGTACTATAACTGTTTTGAGACCCAATTTTATGAAATTCTTATTTTTATACCATCATTAAACTTGGGATAAAATTTAAACCAAAGCACCTAAACCTTAAGGTGATTTCACAATGTATTTTACACTTCTTAAAAAGTCAAAGTTTTCGAAAAGAAATCTGTATTTACCTAAATATGTATATTCCGTTTGTTTTTATTTTAGCCCGTCACTTCTTTAGTCGTATTGTTATCTCATGCCCAAGATATGCCAACAAAGCTAACACAAAGAAATTACGCGCTAATTCTAGCTAGCATGGTTACAGCTTTTGTTACGGCTTGTCTCTATATATTGACATGAAGCGTGAACGCGGCAACTAATATGACTTAATAATACCTGATATCGGGTATACCCGCCACTTCCTGATTCATATTGACAAGGTCTAAAATATTCAACATTCGCCTTTAAATTATTGATATATACGAGGGGCACTAAAGAAATTTCTTTCTCTTTTGACATTAAAAACGTTTAAGTATATTTGTTGTTTCATCAAACAAGGGGCAAAGCTTTTGCCGCTATAGCAACTCCATGTTGCCGCGAGACGGACAGCTTCAAATAATACCAATACAGTTTTAAAACTAAAATGCTCTTGAAAGCTGTAACATTTTGCTGTCTGTTTTTAAATAATTGTTGTGCTGTAAAACATTTAGACTTTTCTTAACAAAATTAACGTAAATCCGGGCTCAAGATTGCAAAAACAGTGAAAAATAAAAATGGTTATCCACTGTTTCAAAACTGTGGATTATCACTTTTATTTCACTGAGAAAACTCTATAATTCACTGGAAAACATAGAATAAAAAGGAATATTCTTTACATGTAAAGCATTCGGCAAAACATTAGCTAAACTTGTTCGCGTCCAGTTTAAAACTTTGTTGCTGTAAAGCTGAAAGCTTCACCGTGAGTCTCAGAGCCACGTTGTACATGTGACAGACGTAACTTTAATTAGGTTTTTTTTATTAGTTATGATTAGATTTAAAATTTCTGCATGATGCACAGTATTTAATTAGATTTGGCTGGACTGAATGATAAATAAGGAATTTCTTCCTGGTGAGTCATATGCGTTTGACTGTTGATTTTCTTCCTACTTTTGCTTACTCTCGCTTGTTTGTTGTGTGCAGCTGAAACTTGATACGTCCAAACTACTTGTCAATTAAACTGGAGGTTGGTAAAAATAGCACCAGAGTGAATGAATCACAATAACAAGCAGACGACTTTACCTCTTGAGCTGACTAGGGGCTTCTTCCTGTTTCTTATATTTTGTATCTATGAGCCCTTTGGAATCAGAGGAAAACTTATCAGCCTCCTGAATAATTTCTTCTCACTTTCTTTCTATCCCATGATTTTCATTCATATTCTCTTTTTTTATTAAATATAAAGTTAAAAATACTCTATTTCACACCTTACTCACAGAGTATCGATATGTTACGATGCCAATCATAAATCTGGGATTAGATTTCTTTCCCAAAACGCATGTTTTGCTGCTTTTGAAATAAAAAGATGTCGCTTTGACTGAGATCCGGATGACAAGATTTCAGACACCAAGAGTACTGTAATATAATTACACCTGTGTGAAATATCGATGTCATGAGGTTATATTCACCTTCCAAAATCGATAGTTACAGTAGTCGGAACGTTACAGTTATCACACGGAGCGCACGATACACGCACGATGTACGCACGATACACGCACGTTACACGTACGGTAAATACACGGTACACGATTCAGAACGATACACGATATGAACGATTTACGAAGCCTAAAATAACTAACCTCTTCTGGGGGTGTCGGTCATATGGGAAACCGGTACCAACGATAAAGCCCTAATATACGATACGACACTGTCCATTTGTCTTTTTGACAGTTAGCATAATTATCTTTTCAATAAATCATTCATAGTTTTTAAGTAAATTCGTGTCGCGATTATTTTTTATAACGATTACGAGGATTACCCTAAACAAGATGTAATTTTGATAAGGTACTGTACAATTATTTTATATTATTTTTGCTCGGACTTTAACTGATTTTGTAAAACAACCGATGATCTGTCGATTGGCATATTATTTTTATCTGCCTAATAAATATTTAATAGTTTACTTCTAAAGTAGTTGATGGTCCCTGTCCTGTTAAAGTTTCCAATGAATTTCCTTATACCTTGTCTACTGCACTTAAGATAATGCCGTGACAACAACAGTTTAGATTAAAATTATGTCCTTTCCGTCGATAATATGCGTTTCTCTGCGTATATTGAAAAGGCCACTGCAGTACATTGTAGATTGGATATTTTTTCAATGCATTGTTTCATGCACAGTTTCCCGCACAAAAACGGTTATTAAGGAACAAGTCTTCATTTTTTATATAATGCATTAAAAGTCACAAAAAACCATGTAAAAGAGGTACCCATCGTCAAAATATACGAAATGCAAGGTTTTATCATAACACAAAATGCGAAAGTATGGTGTCGAAATGGGTCAAAAATGCTGCGATTGAAGGAATAAAGAATAACATATTATATGGACAGATGCCGTAGGCGTACTTAAATTAACTGTCCACCTCCAGACTAACAAATATACAAGCCTTTAGTAATCTAAAGAGGCCATTTATTGTATGTTATTCAACTAAAAATATTTATATCTAAATTTGCCAACATTTTGTTTCCAAATGGACACCATTTATTAGTAAGTTGTGGGTTTTAGGCACGAAGTGCACTGGATTTTTGCGGCTGTCAAACACTAACAAAACTATGGTTACTTTGTGGAAACAAAATTCTAATATGAAGAGAATATAATTGTGTACGGTATCTGCTGTCCACATATCATATAAGTACACAGCAATTAGGCATTAAAGATAGTGCACTTTGAATTGGCTTTAATGATGTTAGTGTGTTTTATGATATATACTAGTGTAACGCAGATTAGTGCAAAACACGAACAAATGTGCAGCCGATTAACCGAACATGTCGACGGCCGATTTACTTATAAAATATATATACTCCTTTATTTCCCTATTTCTCAGATACGTATCAACATAATGTAAGAAACAAATTGAACAATTGAGAGCATTCAATAATAGGATTTTAATATTGAGACACTTGTTGTCACTCAGATATAGTGTCTGATTCAAATGATGGCGACTGGACATGCACTTGGTAACAGGTGATGCCCCAGCCCCGACAAGACAACATCTGTGCATTGTACTGTAAAGTATTGTAGTTTTAAACATACAAATAGCACTTATGTGTAATAAATGCGAATGGTGGTGAAACGATGTTATGTCATTTATATCACTCAACGAGACATGAATACGTTTTAACCAGCTAATGTGAATATAAACCATATTTTAAACACAACTTGCTCAAAGTACCCAAGAAACGGTTTCTATACATTGCAGGTTGTGACAGCAACTTTTCAACATGTAATACAGTAAAGAACCAGTATCGTGCAGGCATGTATGGCGCAGAGGGTACACCATACTTTCGAATTTCCTTTGAATTGCGCATATTTTGATGATAGTTACCATCTTTAACAAAGGCTTTTTGTGACATTTCATGCATTTTATATATAACATTAAGGCTCGTTACATCTGCACGGATATTTACATTTGATAGTTCAGGCTATGTAGTTTTGTAGAAAGCTGAGCGTAAAATGGACTTCAAAAAATCAATTGCATGTCTTTAACTGATACTTTTTGACATCGAAGTACTTATTTGATAGACAGACATCTATTTTCTTAAACAAAAGATGCCATGTATGTTCCACAGATGCTTGGGGAACGGACTCGCCACCCAATCTAATACTTGTCCCATGTTGTACGGAACATATATAAATACAAGATTTGAAACAACTGAAAACTCGAATCGCATATTTAGGCAATAGTGTAAACAAGGAATAACTCAGTATACACCCGTTTTTCCGGTGCAAAACGATTTTCTGAATCAAATCCCACTCCAAACTGCATCGAATACGGTTGGATTTAGAAAATTTCGGGGAAAAACACTTCTGTCACTTCTATACTACTATATACATGAATTTTTAATACATTGCAGTATATCACATAGCATTGAGTTTACAGTGCGGATTCTGAAACTTCAATAATTTTTAGCGTTTTCCGCTGTAAAATAATAATTAACGGAAAAATGACATTATGGGGCGATCAAAACATGCATGTGTCTGTATACGTTTTCTGTACAAAAATGTCTTAACTATATATGTATAAGCTAATATTCAACCCTCAACGACGCATACTTGACTGTGCCGACCAACTTATGAAAACGACTGGTATCTTTTTCCACTAGATCGTATAACAGCGTAGCCTGGTACCTATAGTTGCTATTTTTAGAAATGACATAAACACTATCCCTGAGATGTGATAGAAGGAAAAGAGTTGTTTCAAATTTTGTATTTATTTATGTTCCGTACAACATGGGATAAGTATTAGATTGGGTGGCGAGTCCATACCCCAAGCATCTGTAGTATGTTCCTGTTCCTCGGTACGTTTTGCTGAAGATCAATGGTTCTGATAAAAGTATGTTCATTCATTATGAGAATGAATTATTCATTCAGCATCAACTTTTCTCATCAAATAGATATAATTTTTATGTTCATGCATGCTACCTTTGCGGCTTAATTCATTCGATACTGTTTGAGCAGCCAACTTGTTTTCGTCAGTTGTTTATATTTCAATACGTTCTATGCTGATTCCACGAAGTATTGATTTCTGTTTATTTTAAAACGCCGATTTTACCGATAATGACAGAAATGTATAGCTTAATATTTTACGTTGAATAATACCGGTAATACTCAGAAGCATTCTATTATTTATGCTTTTGAAATTGTTTAATTTCACATCAGTTTAAAGTCTATCATAGAAAAAAAGTACTCTGGGAATTAAATTTCTTCAGCACATTTCACGATACACTGTTCGGAGAGAGTCAAAGTTAGTCGCTCAACTTTATTCCGTTTTGAAGAAACTTTAGTTTTATGCTTAAACAGATCTTCGTTACTTTTCCTTTGATGTGTCACATGCCATGATAAAACTATATTATTTAACTGAAACCTGTAATACTTTTCATTTATCATTTCGAAGCATTTTCAAATTACCGTTCTTGATACCTTTTGAGTGAACGCTGAAACTTCAGGTCTAGCATTCTTTCTATATCTGTTTGACTAGATGATTGTCTCTGTCAGCATCCAGGTCTATGTCATTCATTTCCGAGAAGGAAGTTGCACAATGAGACAGACGCGAATACAAATGCACGTCACAGACACATATATATGTTGTAAACTGCTGCAATTCACGTGAGCTCTCGTCTATACATTAACACTAAACCAAATAAAACAAATCGTTTTTTCAAAAGTATATATCACGTTTCAAAGTGGTCGTGTTGAATTATGGTTAAATTGAGGCGATGCGTCGACAACATGTGAGAAATGAGTTATTCCTGTTACATGTATTGACATACATTACATGAAATGGGTGAACGTTTTGTTTTTGACTAGGATAGTAGATTTTTCGACAAATTTCCTAATTATTCAACGGGAGTGAAACTGTTTTATAGATTCATATATCTATAGCAATGTTCTTTATTATATAAGTATAAATTAGTGATTAATGTCCACAAAATATCACGTAGTTTTGTCGATGCAAACAAATCTTTGATCTATCTAGTATGAACTGTTCATATGACAAATGTTGGTTGACAAATAGAGTTGATAAGTATTGCAAGGGGGACTATTCTCTGGCATTTAGTTCAGGTTGTAGATACAATGTAAGACGAGAGGTTGTCTACCTTTACTGACGAATATCATGTATTTTCTATGAAGTAGAAAAAAGAACAATAAAGAAACAACAATTCTGCAATCATGTCAGGTAGCCAGTAGGTCAAGTACTTGCCCGTTTGAATTACAACTTAGTTTGTTTGTTTTGTAACGTATTATTTGGGTTGTGCCTATGATATGTTTTTGAACTGGCGTAGATCATTATTTGAGTTGTACGGAATACATTTCTTGTTATCGTTTTCATAGCTGGAAAATGATATTTCCCGGTAAAGTGTTAAAAAGTAGTTAATTATGCCTATAGTACATCTAAGGATATAATATCTTTAAGTTAGCTCCGAAAACCTTTTTGGTGTCAGTGCATGTAGTCGGAAGTTCTGTTTTCGTCTGACTTCTGTCCTATGATATCGTGTATTTAGAGCTATTTTCATTGGTTACACATATCCGGCGTTTTCAAGGTACATATGTTAGCATAATAAGACGATATTTGAAGCCTATCATTGTTTTTGTCACACTATTATCACATCTACAACATTGGTTGATAACATCATATGAGTTGTGTCCACAACACTTTGTTTGTACTATAAATAAATCTTTGATCATGTTGTTGTTGTAGTATTTCTAGTTTGGGTACATATTTCAATTAAGTTTGGTATGTCTAAATTGAATAGCAGCATCAAGTTGAATAGCAATAAATAATTCTCTTTATTTCGCATTAATCATGCAATAATGATAACTTTATTATCCTTAATTACTCGACAAATGCAACAGAAAACTAGTGGTTTTAAACAATGAAGACAATAAACAATTTAGTTCCCTGTTAACCAGAACGGAATAAAAGATGTAGAATGTTGTGAAGACTGAAAAACAAACAATCTACTTTCTGTGGTCTAAGTCAGATAGTTGTATGTGTAATTTGTCGCCTCAAAATTACACAGAAAACGGCTACTCGTGATATATCATTTACACAAACAATCTACTTTCTGTAGTCAAAGTCAGATATATCACTCGTAGCCATTGTCTATATAATATGTCATCACGATGCGCTTGCCTCAAAATTACATAAACAACAAATACTCGTGATCTATCTTTCACAGCTAAATACTTGTATATATTTAGGAAATATATTTCACTTTTGAGTGATATACTAGTTAGTATATCACTGTGTGGGGTGTAGATGTGTAGTAATCTAATCACGAAGGCCGAATGTGATTAATTAAGAAGCATCTAAACGATATTTCATAGTAAAAGTCCCAGGATCACATTTACAAGTAGCTCTCATTTTTATCATGAAAGCTGTCTCACAAAAAGAAATGACCTTTATTTGTACCAAAGACATTCAGAGCCTTGCTTTTTAAATTGATAAGTACGTATTAGAAACATAGCGCAATATTTTTTCATTGATATTGCAAAACATAAGAAAGGCTATCTGGCAACGCTTTTTCTTGAAGAGAAAGAAATGCATATGTCAACATTGTTTTAGAGTGAACAGAACATGGTTCTATCTTTATCCTTTCAGTAAATTTATGATACTATGTCAGTAAATTCAAAGTGATCCTGGGACTTTAAAATACTTTCGCCTAACAAGTCGCGACATATGCGCATCATCAACATCGCAAAAATAATAGTCAGACATTGATACACTTTTTGACAGTATTTTATGTGTGTGTGACCGTATTTAATTGTAAAATTCGTTATAGTTCTTAAATCGATATATCTAGCTGTCCCTTTGAGTGAGTCGGTTACATCATAATCAGAACAATATACCCCTATTAACATTACATTTTATCTAAAGGTTATTATAAACTACATTTTCTAATATCGTATAACTGGCATAAATACTTAACCCTGATTAGCGCTCACGTGCCGGGTCTGCAAAAGTATGTATAGACCTGGAAAATATAGTGTAGAACTGCCCGGATTTTAAGACGTAATTTTTGTTATTTGTTCTCATGATTTTCACTAATCTTTATGAGGTATACGATATAATAATTTTAGACTAATATTTCAGTCAATATATAGTTTTGCGGACCTGTGAAAAAACTGTCCGCAAAACTATATATTGACCTCAAAATTAGTGTATAATTGTATAGTGTAACACTGATATCTCGCATATTATTCACCCGTGGATACATTTTGAAAAACGATTAAGTGCATATTAAGTATTTGTTGAAACTAACCAATGGTTCTTAGACTATTTGATTGACAAGTAAAACTGACCAGTGATATATATATTTTCGATAATGTTCACGTTTATCTTTGGCATATGATCACAAGGTCTCGGGTTCCATCATCATTCATTAACTGCATACGTTTTGAGAACTTATTAATATAAAACATTACGACTCAATAAAAAACTAAGAAGAAGTTCATAGAATTAACTTGAGTTCACTAGAGTTTCAAAAGTAAACAGATTCACAAGAAGGGAAAAAAGATAATTGATTTTTCTTTCTCTCATTATAGAACTAAGTGTGTTAGAGATTCACCTAGCAGGGATTACTTTTATTTACACTGTCCTGTGACTTTGGAACATGGTGGGGGTAAGAGTGAGGTTGGGTGCGCACCATAAACCGGTTTAAGCTCCCCAGTGGTGTTTTTGCCACTGACCGTTCCAAGGCGGTGCCCCACTGTGTTCCTTTAATTGTTCGTTTTGTCCTCGTGTGTTTGCTTTGTATGCTAGTGTGTGTTGGTAGTGTATATGTGTGTTTGTACATGATTGTGTGTGTGTGTGGTGTGTGTGTGTGTGCGTGTGTGTGTGTGTGTGTGTGTGTGTGTGTGTGTTGGTGGTGTGCACTTCTGGGTGCTGTGGGGCTCGTTTTGGGGAGGCTGCGTTTTTGGTACGTGGTATTCCCTGTTTGATATTATTTTTGTTTTTATGCTCACAACTGTGTTGTTTGTGCCGTGTGGCGGCCGTAAAAAGTCTCCCCGTACATTCAATCAATGTTGTTATATTTTCATCCTTCAGGGATTGTTATTCGTTCTAAACCCTCGGCCTCTGTCAAGATGAGGAGTATTTTATACCGTGTTGAAGGTTCTGTGTTCACTGGCATTCGGGTCCATGCTAGTTATCCCGTCCTATTGTATTGTGCGACCTCCAGCGCGATTAACCAGGTTGTGTTTAATTGTCGCTTAATATTTTCACTTGACGAATTGATACTGATGACTTTTCTACCCGAACGCCACTTTTCACAGAATGGTATTACAAAATTACATTACATGAGTACATATAATATAGTTCCGAAATTAATTCTTTCACCTCTTCGGTTACACTCTGCATCATCTGTACATCTGCCTAATAACAACAGTACTTTTTTAAGACATACACCATCTATCTGCCTTTCTCCTTTAAAACTACATTCTGCACAGTCATTTTATATTCCACGTACTCATTTTAATTCTCCAGCTGTTTTTCGTAATAATCTACGTATTCGTCTATCACCTTTAACTTCTACTATACTGAAGAAATATAAAATAAAACATACAAATTTTCCGCAGAGATGTAGAGGGTACCGTTCTATTAACAAGTGCAATGCTAAGAGGTGCGGTTGTTGCAATCATTTATCGCACAGGTCTACAATTACCTCAAATGTTAACGGCAGAACTTTTAATGTGGTACTTAACTCTGACGTTGATTGAAATGCGTCCCACATGATTTATGTACTGACTTGAAACGCACCCAATTGTGGTATTCAGTATGTTGGGCAAACTGGGCGATCTTTAAAAATTCGTTTCCGCGAGCATTCTTACAAAATGCGAAGTCGGAAGAAGTTCACTACATTTTTATATCAACACTTTCGTAAATCTGGCCATACAATTGATCAGGTAACCATTCAGCCAGTAGAGCAAATCGTCTATGATATAAATTGTACATCTAGTTTTAAAATCAAAGCCAGACATTTAGCAGAATTCAAATGGATTAAAAATTTACAGTCACCGTTTCCGTTGGGCTTAAATGATAATATTTATCAAGAAGGTAATATCTCTAAAAACCCTGATATCGATATATTTTCAATTTTAAATATTAGGAAACGTAAATCTAGGTCTCATGGAATTAGACGCAATGGTAATATTAAGCGCAAATCAAAAGTCAATATTTCTGTTGCAGACCTCGATATAATTCTTTCAAACTCTGGTAGACATTCAATGCTTTCTCGTCTCACATCTTTATCTATTCAGTCTCTTAAAAAACTAGACGAGGAAGCGGACCAGTACGTTATTCAAACAGATCCGTTTTACACTGTGTCATATCTTATCCAACATTACACACAACACGTTCTCCGTCCACATATTGACACTCAATCTGATCATGATAGACATTTTCTTAAAATTCATTTCATTAATAAAGGTATTGACTTCATCGATATACCTAGTATATTTCGTGATAGACGTGTCATTGATTCTGTGCCTAAGTATTTCCGAAACTCCGAAGTTCCTATTATCTGTTATAAATATAAAACACCTGTTAGAAATGTTATATTCAATTACAATAAAATTGTTTCCGACCTAGATGTTCAAACAAATACCCCTTCTTACTGCGAATGTAAAAACTCGAAATTTTGCTATTCAGATGCCGGTCATGTCATCACTGGTAATTTTGATATTATTAAAGACAAGCGTATTCGTAATTTATTCTTTAAAGGACCAAAATACAGAATTCCTTCTACTATTGATTTTCATGCTTGTCGTGGTCATATTGCGGAATCCATCGAAACTTTTTGTGTTAAATGGTGTCGTCGTGAGAATGCTGATCCAAATGCATTAACGTCTTGGAAACGAAGTATTTTTAACATTGTCGATTCTCGTATAAAATTTTACCAAACAAATGAACACCTACTTCCATCAAAACCCAAGTTTACTTTAAGACATCTGAAAAAGGAAATCCAAGAATTTCATTCTAAGTTTGTCTTAGTTCCAGCAGACAAGGCGGCCAACAATATTATCATCATTTGACGCCTACATTATATTAATGTTTTACAAAACGAACTAAATAGCACTAAAGCTTATATACTGAGTCCTTCCGTTGAACAAAATGTGGTCACTGATCACATCAGTGAAGTTTCTAATTTGAAAGTTCGTATAGATGATCAACATATTAAACTTCCTACTATGTACTGGATTCCTAAATTACATAAACAACCATATAAAGCTCGTTTCATCGCTAATTCAAGCTCTTGTACCACTACAAATATTTCAAAACTATTAACATCTTGCCTAACTGCTATAAAAACCCACGTGAAAAGATATTGTGATAAAGTATACGAAAACTCTGGTAAACATTTATTTTGGTCGATCAAAAATTCTGGCGAAATCCTGGATAAGTTTAAAGTTAATAATTACAAAGTAACTTCAGTCAGTACATACGATTTTTCTACTCTGTATACCACTTTACCACATAATTTGATAAATGACAAGCTAACTGCCCTAATTCAAAAGACTTTTGCCAGGGAGAATGTTACATTTCTCGCCTGCAATTTCGATAAAGCTTTTTTTACTAGCTGTATTGTTAAACATTATACTATGTGGACCTGTGACGAAGTTTGTAAAGCCCTTTCCTTTTTATTGAACAACATTTATATAAGGTTTGGGAATGCAGTTTTCAGACAAGTAATCGGTATTCCCATGGGAACAAATTGTGCACCCCTTGTCGCAGATTTGTTTTTATATTGTTATGAAAGAGACTTTATGTTGAGTCTTTCTCCAGACACGCAGGCAGACATTATTACTGCTTTTAATAATACATCACGCTATCTGGATGATATTCTTAACATGGATAACCCGTTTTTTGGTCAGTTGGTGGACACTATTTATCCCCGGGAACTCCAGTTAATTAAAACTAACAATTTGGATACTGGTGCTTCATTTTTAGATTTACATCTCTCTATTGATAACAATATTATACATACCAAAATTTATGACAAGAGGGATGATTTTAATTTTAGTATTGTAAATTTCCCCCATTTGGATGGGGATGTACCTCATGCTACATCTTATGGGGTATACATTTCTCAGTTAATTCGGTTTGCCAGAGCGTGTAGTTTTGTTGAGGATTTCAATGAACGTAATCAATATATTACAAACAAACTTCTTCAACAGGGCTACCGTTATTACAAATTGCGTAAATATTTTGCTAAATTTTACTATCGTAATTCTGATTTGGTTTTGAAATTCAATAGTAATCTAAAGACTCTTCTGCGAGAAGGTATTTCAAAACCCGATTTTTATGGGGATGTGGTTTACAAACTTCGTAAGATTTTGGGTCATGGCAATTTTCCAACTGTATTTGCTAAAATTATAAAACGTTTTGTTAAAAGAGGTTACGACCCAACTGTTTTGAGACACACCGCATGTTTGGTGTTCAACCCGTTTACAGTTGGACGCTATGCTTCCCTCTTTGATTGTGTCTGACGGAAGAGGGGGAGGACTCTGTGATGGGCAGTTTTTAAATCCCACTGGGACGAAACTGTTTTGATTTCTGTCCTCTGGCCTGTTTCGTCGGGCCCTTAAGGGTGTTTCTCTTGGTGCTCTGCCTTCTGCAAAGGCATTGAGTACATACGTTTTTTGGTTCTCAAGGTTTGCTTTTTATATATTTATACACGAGCATTTTTGTGTTTTACATACCATGCCTTTTGTTTCCATTGCGTGTGTTAGAGATTCACCTAGCAGGGATTACTTTTATTTACACTGTCCTGTGACTTTGGAACATGGTGGGGGTAAGAGTGAGGTTGGGTGCGCACCATAAACCGGTTTAAGCTCCCCAGTGGTGTTTTTGCCACTGACCGTTCCAAGGCGGTGCCCCACTGTGTTCCTTTAATTGTTCGTTTTGTCCTCGTGTGTTTGCTTTGTATGCTAGTGTGTGTTGGTAGTGTATATGTGTGTTTGTACATGATTGTGTGTGTGTGTGGTGTGTGTGTGTGCGTGTGCGTGTGCGTGTGTGTGTGTGTGTGTGTGTGTGTGTGTGTGTGTGTGTTGGTGGTGTGCACTTCTGGGTGCTGTGGGGCTCGTTTTGGGGAGGCTGCGTTTTTGGTACGTGGCATTCCCTGTTTGATATTATTTTTGTTTTTATCATTATCGTTACGTTAATAGACTTTTCATTGTAACAGTTGTGTATGTTTAATATTATTTTTTAATGTATTTCATCGTAAATTATTGGAGTTCAAATGTGATACGTATATTTACTCAACTTTTAGGTAACGTTCACATCTAGACTATCTGATTAATAGTATGTATAATAACGAGGAGGAACGATCGTGTAATAGTATATGTTTTCTATGGACTAAATAATTCAAAATGACTTTAAAACATACGCCACCCAGTTTAAAATTTGTGTCAAGCTAATAATTAAGTCAATTGTGGGAAGAGACAGGGTCAATGACCCCGCCGTCGGAAGTTCTTCTGCTTCATTATCTACAAAAGTGTTAGAGTAATTGGAATACACGCTTTGGTAAATAGAAGAAGACGAAAGTTGCATTGTCTGCTTGATTATATTAGAAATCGAATTTATAGCTAGTTATGCTACAAAGAACATGCAATAGAGTAAGTTCTTGATAACTGTAATAAAATCAACTACGTGAAAAATATGCAATATCGGTGGAAGTTGTTAAATAAAATACCCATAGACTAGCTATTTTGGTAGCAGAAAAATATATGAAAAGATGTTCATCAAAGATAGTGGACATTCCTTAAATTTGGGAGACGTGTAATGCAATTAGACATAATAAAATGTTGGAGAAAAACAAATGGATATTTCATTTATGCTAACCAAGGCGTAAGAATGAATCTGGAACAAGCCACGCTCTAAAAACGGAGTTTTCTCAATACCACGAGTTAAACAGAGATTAAACAGGCCGTTAGCCAGACAAAACATTAACGCAAAATAGTCTAGAGTGATCTTTACATTCGTGAAATAGAAAATTCCAAACCACTCGAGCCAAAAAGTGCCAGGGCTGCGCAACATATCATCCGAGTCAGAAGGAGTACTTGGATGTGAACGTGAACGGTTGTATGATGGAGTTGCGAGATGTCGTGTTCAATCACTGGGCGACAGCCAAAGCGTTGTTGGACAACGACAAGATTGTAGCTACAGCTGAAGCTTTTGCTAGTAAGACCCCATCAATCAAAGGGTTAGTTACATCAAGTTATTCACTACTGAACACGTTCGATGAAGATGAAATAATATTTATAGTCGTTAATAAAGAAGAAGAACTGGAGAATGA
Organism: Saxidomus purpurata; assembly: GCA_022818135.1. NCBI lineage: Eukaryota > Metazoa > Mollusca > Bivalvia > Venerida > Veneridae > Saxidomus > Saxidomus purpurata. Next base: position 46,856,801 of record JAFMSR010000009.1, on the reverse strand, counting down.
CGAACATTTTATTGCCTGCAGAGTTGTCTTAAGTTGAAAGCAAACTACAGAAGGTGTATTAAATGGTCAAGAGACCTATTGCTTAATGCTTTACTTAATGCATTACTTTATGCTTTTTAATGTTGTTTACTGCAGAGTTTTCTTCCTATCATTCTCATAGAATTGATCTGAGACTAAACAATAAACATTACATAGCAAAATTTAATATCGTTTGCTAGAAAACAATTTTTGTGCAAGTAACTCTATATTTTGTTGTATGTGTTCGTAGTAGACTTGTTTTCTTATAAACATTTGTTTGTACATAATTGAAAGCAATAGATATTTTTATTCAACCAATTATTTCTCCGTTTGTTTTTATTTAGGAGTCGAACCTGAGTTGAACAATTTGTCTATTTGGGAAAGAGTTAAAATTGACTGAATAAAGCAGGTGTTATTTGAAGACAGCTGATTACTACAACTGCTAAGTAGGTCCAATTCCATCCATATCCCTACCCGAGCCACATTACTAGGATTGTCAAGAGTGTTCGACCTCTGTTACAATGTATGATTTGTTTATTCCAGACAGTTGGCAGTACGAAACTAAATACAGTTGAAACAATGCTCCGTTCGAGTTGCTCAAAACTTTAAAGTCATTTAACACATTAAAAATTAAGATACAATAGCTCTTTCTAATTTCAATAATTCACAGTTATTATTCGAGTCTGTAGTTTCTTTTACTTTCAAATGTTTACTTAATCACTCCATTAGATTTTTGGACAACTGGATCTGTTTATTAGTTTAACTGATTTCGTCTTGTAATGAATTCAATGAAAAAATACAAAAAAGTACAATTTTATTTTTGTAATAAACCCTGTTAACAACCTAATTAGATATCATCTAAAAGTTTTGAAATATATACAAACATATATCCATTCTGAGCAAATCATACTTAAAGTCAGACAGAGAGACGGGTTTTTCTTTAGTTTACTGAACAAACTCTATTTGCTTATTCTTTTTAGACAGTTTCAAGTACTTCACTTTGTCCCCCCCCCCGCCTGCGAACAACACAGCTTTAAGAAAGAAGTTTTTCTTTAAAATGTCACCAAGCAGACCAAACAAGTTACTTCCTTACCAAATCATAATATCAATAAAGAAGTTGAAAACATTCACAGCAAAAGATTATATTATCAATATAAATATACATATCGAAGCAATAAGCACACTTCTCTTTCCTAACCAAACTAAAATCAGCTTAATCTCATAAGGTATTATGTTGTTCTGTTCTATTGTGTTTTTCTTCCTTTTCACTACTGGTGATACTAGAAAGTGACAGTATGGTTTCTGTTAAGTTTGTACTTGAAGGGTGGGAGATATTCATCCGTTCTGCTAGGTATGGTCTGATGTTGTGTGTACACAACAAGCCTCATTTCATTCTATTTTCATGTTCTTTCTTCTTTTATTCTTCTAGTTAATTTAAGTTTAATAACCCTAAACATAAACTTTATTGCATAAGGATATCCCTCATATGTTGTTCTTACTTTTCAATAGTTAACTAATTGCTTCTTAACACGCTTCTCTTCAAACAGATCGTTTTTATTTCCTTTATCTTTGCCGAAGGTTGTAAGGGTGTCTGTTATTTCTTTGATTTAACAAGTTCCTTACTTCTCTCAACATTGGATTCCTTACCATTCTATTCCTCCTTTTACCTGTACACGTTAAAACGATTAACACTGCAAAATAAAAACAATTCAAACAGCTGAATCCCTGTTATTAGATCTCCACCCCTTCGCATTCGTTCTAAAACGACGGCCTGTAGGTTTGTTTTATTTCCTCTTGTCCGTATTTTTCTAGCAATGTGTTGTTTCGAATGAAAACTACCAGTTTAACTAGAAATAAAAAAGTAAATATTTCAAGCTACTAATTTACTTTTAAGAATAACTAGCGATAAACATTAGTTTCACTAGTATGTAGTGATGTTGCAGCTCGGCAGAACCTCGTTACCGCCAAAAACTCTAGTTACCCTCGAGCCAGATATTCCTATCTGCACGTGTAACCAGTGAAATATTATCATAATCTATGTAGCAGTAATCAATGTCTCTACACCACGTGATATGACAACTCTGTGCAGTATACACGCTGTCAGGAATGCATATATATCCTGGGTTTGAGTTGGAGATCTGAATTTACAGTGGATGGGGCAGTTGACTGTTTTTGACAAAAAAGGTATTGTTATACGTAAAAACAATGTTTAAATATGTGTTATTTATTTTTGTATAGATAAAAACAAAAACAACAACAACAAAACAAAGAAAACTTAAGCATATGTTCGTCCTAAGTGCTCAAGTCTTTACAGTCTCTTTCCTCAACAATGACCCTGGCTCCGTGAGTATGCACTTCCCCAAGCAACAGCGTGATTCTTATCTTTTTAGTGTTTCACCAGCTCAGACGATTTTGTAAACTTCTCTGACGCGCTGCTGTTTCTTCGCATCTTTTTCATACCGTACACGGCTTGATTTCGAAGAAAATCTTTTCCCGCCTTTAAAACAATCGCTTAAATTAGTTGCTAACATTATGTCCATCACCCCTATAAAGTGAAACAGATTTAATAAAATTAGAAAACCGAGAAAAATGCCGTAAAATCTCACAACAATTATAACTTTAGATTCGCTTTGATAAATTACTGTAACGTTAAAGATTTAATGATTAAAGTAATACCAAGAGGTAGTAACGTTTTCTTTACTCATTCATTGCATTTTTATCTAAATTTATTCCGCAGTTACGGCAGATAAAAGTCGCTATTGATTCTTCAATATTCGTAAATGTATTATAAAACCGTAGTAACCCCGTTCAACAATAATTGCAGTATAATTATGCTTTCTTCCAATTAAAACACCCACGCGCGCACGCAGTTACGAATGTATACTGACAGGACGATTCCTTTCACCTGATTAGATTTACTTTTTGAAATCGCTGTAGCGTAAAAAAACCGTAATTTTACTTCATTTTATAATATGTACACGTATTTGGCTGTGCAATGTACAATTATAATACTTTATTGGATTTATCTTCATTACATTCATTGCAATTCTATATGATCCGACTCTTGACCCCGAGTGGTTGATTAAGCGATCATTAAAATAACGGACGGAGCAAAAAACGACTATTGGTAGCCCTTTCTTGCTAGACGAGCTTGGTTGAACATTAGTACGTACTACTCTGACTTTGAGGTCGTCTGAACTTTAACTCCTGAACTTTTTAAATAGAACAAAGCATGACTCCATTTCTTTAAACGCAAAAAGAAAATAAAATCCCCAGGTTATTTTAATACAATCATAGTATTTCAAAATGTGTTAGTAATCGATAAAAGGTGTACGTAACCAATACAATAATAGCACTGTTGTAGATACGTCAATACACTACCGGCTATTTATACATACCGGGCAGCCATATTTCGATCATTGTAAATGGTAGGCTTAATAGTTAAACACTTTAAATAGTAAATACTATAGGAGAAATACAGTTTTTCTGACTGACTAGATTAGTTTAAAGGTATTTATTTTTAGATCGATTGTAGACCGAACTTTCTGTATGTTTCATTTACAACTGCATTGTGTCTAATAAAATAACTTAAAAACATAGATATTGGAAAAAATGCAAGTAATGTTACATGGGGGAGGAACTAGCATATCTGTCACCGCTGGTGCGAATGGGCGTTCGATGTGCAGGATTCCGGAGACCATTATTGTTGACACAAAGGAAGGTGAGATTACATTTTGATTTTTCCTTACGCTTTTGGGTGCTGTACAGAAAAAAACGGAATGTACTACTGTATGGGTGTAATTCGTCCACAAGCACAGGAAGTTTCGAAGAAAAATATTCAAAATTGAATGAGCTATGACAATGCTCCTGCAAACAATTATGTTAGAAAGGTTGTTGACATAGAAATGATCGTATTTCCCGTTTTGTCAATTGGTTTGTGTTTTTATGCACGTGTATTCTTGTTGGAAATACTAAAACCAATCGAAATTTATGGGAGATTTGGACTACAGTTTGACGGTGCCTGATTTGCTAGTCTAAGACCGGATCGGGATGCACAGATACTCGCCGTTTTGCGTAGCGATTGGTTTGCGCATTCATTCTGACTACACCCCTGATCTGACTGGTCTTAAAGAAAAAAAACAAATCAGCTAAATCTATGTTTGACTATCCGATTCTTTCTGTTAAATCTACGTACATTTTAAGTTAAATCTTTCAATAAGACAAATAACTCGTGATAAATCCCCTTTTTCTATCCTTAAAAGCATTTACTAAATTTTCAGCTTCGTTTTAGATCATAACTCAATATGGAAATTTTGAAGTTTAATATAGCTTTTAGAATTATGACCACCACGCTGTATTGCAAATATATGTGACTGGATGAAATGGTAGAATCTAGGCATTGTACAGCAGTAATGATTTGAACACTTTCAATAAAATTATTATACCTTGTTCAAATCTTTAAAAAATGGGAATTTGTCGGATAATTCATTTTAATGACAGCAAGACAGAATATACAAACACCGATATACCAAAGTGAACTATCTTTGGTAAATTGTTCTTTTCTTAATGCTGTCATATTGGATGATAGTGCACGTTGTCACAGTAGCTTCTGTCTATACATTAACTGTTGATTAAATACCTGAAAGAGGTATAGTTGATGTGGATTTCTTCACATATTAATTCCCGCAATGAATAGGCACTCTACTGAGCAAGAAACCAGACCAAAGTGAAATCGCTTTTTTAAATAAATCCATTTACAGATTACTTTTTTTTAATTATGATAAAGTTCTCTTTTTGACGTCAGACCATCCATATCACACATCATTCTTTTCAGGTCACTCCAAATAATGGCACAGCTATAAACACTTTGTTCACAGAACAGAAATTTGCTCTTGAGGGAATGAGTGAACGAACGTTGGCCTTTAGCCTTTTCTTTGTTAAAAGATTTAATTCAAATGATTGACTATTCCTCAGTCTTTATATGAATAAACAGTTCAATAAATATGTTTCAAATTGCATCATTTCATAATAACAGATCCTTCAGCTCGGATGTATAGTCAGAATGAATGCGCAAAACAATACGCAAAACGGCAATTACCTGCGCATCCCGCTCGGGTCCAGAAAATCCGGCACCGTCAAAATTTAGTCCAAATCTCGCACAAATTTTGCTTGGTTTAGTGTTTCAAACAAGAATAGTCATAATTGAATTAATACACGTGCATATAAACACAAACCAATGGACAACACAGGAAATAATCTACGATGAACACGATAATTTCAATGTCAGCTACATTTCTATCATAATTGTTCGCAGGAGAATTGTCATAGCTCATTCAATTTTTAATATTTTTCTCTGAAACTTCCTGTGCTTGTTGACGAATAACTCACACACATTGTGTTATAACAGCACCGTTTAAACGTTAGTAAAATCAAATTGTAAGCTCACATACCTTGAGTCTAGGTTATCCGTTTCCCGAAGCCTGCACATCGAACGCCTATTCGCACCAGTGGTGTCAGATTTGCGAGTTCCTCCCGAGTATTACTTAGCCTAACAGTTCATGCTATACATTTCAGTCATCATCAATAAAATCAGCTTTTTAGAATATGTTGCAGTGTAAAACATTCAATAATTTATGTAAAGTTGTATAATGTATGGGTGGATAGCGATTTATTACTGAATGTCTGTATGTTGATTCAATGTGCTAAAATGGGACATTTTTCGATATACGTATAATTGTATTTTTTTATCATCATCAAGTTACGTTCACCGACCACATTATTTAGGTTGGAGAATATAATCTAATTGATGAAGGAAGTGCCCCTTTTACTACTGTTGATGACTGTTTTCAGGGGTTTTGAATAGTACTTTAGTCAAAAGAAGGGTTTGTGGATATACTGGTCATATTTCTCTGTCGTAATTTGAACGACTTTCTGGTTCAGTTTACAGGCTTCGAACCTGCGAGCTCAAGGTTAGGAATTGAGAGTCAAACACCCTGCGTCTCCCAAATTTATTAAATATTCCTCGGTTGAATTGAAAAATACCGGCAAAACAAACGTTACTTTAACAATTTACTTGCGTTTCATTATTGGAACATCTCTGAATTAATTATCAAAAACTAAACGATAGGGGAATGAAACTTCTACTTAAAACTTTACTATTTAATATTAAGTTGATAAACGTTTTAATGAGAAAATACACGCTGACAATTTTCTGTAAATAGTAAGAAAATGAAAAGTGTTGCATTTGTTTTGCCATTGAGTATTATGTACCTTTTGTAGACTTGAGCTATGGACGTGCAAGGAAAGCAAATAGAGGACGACAGAGTGTCTATGATTTCTCGATGTAGCCAGGATGTAGCAAGTTTGAAAAAGAGTGATGTCACGATAATCAAATCTTTTAACAATCCACCACAAGCTGTGAAAGAAACGATGACAGCTGTGATGATACTGCTCGGACACAAGGGAAAAGAACTGGTAGATAGAGTTAACGAAACTTCTAACGCACTGCCTGCCTTTTTCCCTTATCAACCCTTCCAATATCTGCCAGCTTAGTTAAAGCCATCGATACACGACATCTTTCATGTCTTTCATAGAAGACACTGGATAGTAATTTCCGTTACATGAATTTCAAAACGATTGCTCGTTCTTAGGAAACCCACTCTTAAAATTCTCTTCCGAATTAAATTTGTATCACTCGATCGTTTTGAAATTCATATAACAACGGAAGTATCTACCCACTGACGAAGCATGATAGCTTTCGTGAACACATAGCTAAAAACAAGCTCGCACATATTGGAAGGGTTGCTAATTATTTAAAGAAGGATAGAGGCACTCTCGATACTTAACTGCTCCAAATGGAGCATTATGACAGGTGAATATATGGCAAGTTGCTTTGATCAAGTACATATAACAAGAAGCGATACATCCTATATAAACAATTTCACGGATGTATGATACAAAGAAAAAGACTGAAGATAGACATTGCCACTTAAAACTATTTGCAAGAAGTAGATGTCTGCACAACACATTGCAGACTGTGGGTTTAAATTAAATTTTAGATTTAAACAAAGTTCCAAAGTGGTATGATTCTTTGAAAAAAGGAGAATTCTTATGTATGAATTTGTACTTCCGACTACGCCAATGGTCTAGCATATAGTACAAACAGCTCTTAACTTAAAGTCTGTCAGAATGCTTTAATGATTTGTAATATTTTCAGCTTAAGTCTTTGAATACTAATGACAAGGTCTAACATATCTAAATTATTAGTAATAATATAAAATTATTAGATGATATAATGAAGCAATACCTGGTATGAAAACATTGTTTTAATCCTGTCCACGAGTAGGAATGATTAAAAGATTGTCATTTTAAAATAGACAATTGGCTCGGTCTAAATATCACATGTTGTTATCTAATAGAAATAAAAACAAATCAGAACAACATAAATATATGTAAATGTGATTAACGTCTACATATACATGATATGCTAATGCACGAATAACTAAATTCAAGGGCATGCAAGTTTCGCGGATTTGGAATAACATACGTTGATTCTAGAATTCATGAATTGTATTGATGAATAATGAAACGGTATGATTGGACAGTTTTACGTTAGAATCTTACAATTCATTCCCAATTAATACCTCATGGTTACCAGTAATTTTACAGTAGATCTTTGTTGGGATAGGAACGTAAACAAACTTTTTCTCGTCCAGGATTGGAACAACGTTCAGAAGCAGATAGGTAAACTAGGAGAGGAAGCACTACAGAAACGTGTACAAGCTCTCGACCCAGAAACAATACCACCAGAAACACGCAGAAAAGCCCTGGAGGTTTTGTCACGAATTAATGACGTTGATATAAAGACTATAAGTATGGCAACAGCGACAGTACATAGATGGGTAAGTCAGTAGTCAGTATGATAGTCATATTTTTATCTATCAAAGTTTGACTGTTAATAAGTTGATGTATATTGACTTGATGAAGTTGTTCTTTTCAGTTATTTTCAAAAATGTACGTTTTATAGCCCCCTCCCCCCTTACTCAGCCACCCGCTTTCCCTTTGGTCGTGACAGCAGTCCTTTGCAGTAGGTCATGTATACTGGACTTTAATGACGACATAAGTCCTTAAATCCCCGTAAAATGTATATTGGAATTAACCTCTCAGACAATTTTTAAGGGCGTTATTGACTTAATTCACTTTTTATTTAAAAAGAGGTGATACATATTTAAGAGAGACGAAAATAAATCCAGAGCAAATATATTAGAGGAGATTTTACGTTTTGTTGGATAGAAGTAAACAATAGAAGTTAAAGGAATACTTCCTATTCTAGTAGATTATATTCTTGGAACATAAACAATGTGATCAAATAACGTAAAATGACAAATAAATACATTGTTATTTTAAAGAACAACATACATGTATATCGAAAAGTGCTTTCTTTTAACACACATTACCAATTTAGAGGCCTTATCGTTGTTCACCCGTTAATTGAACAACAATTTTACATAGATTATTGAATGTTTTACGGTACTGCAACATATTTTAAAACGCTGAGTTTACTAACAATGACTTGATTGTATAGCTTAGACTTTTAGGTTAAGTAATAATACTTGCAAATAATCTATTATTTACGTTTTTGAAGTTACTTAGTTTGGCACCAGGGAGTGCCTCTTTAAAGGCAAACATAAGTATTCCGAGTACCTTTGCTATTGAGTGATATAAATTCACGTCTACACCATGCTGTCAATACTTGTAAACGTAAAATTAAAAAAACCCAGCAGATTATAATATTTGTAACCTGTATAAAAGGGGACGGTAATAGTACGTAAACAAGACACTGAATTAACATGATTTGAAAATCCGTTATTGCAATTTTTTGCAGGCTGTAGCAGTCGCAGAATATTGAAAGCAAAGGGAATTGATGAAAAAATGGACATATCTTACCTAGTTTTAATTAGTAATTTGTACAAATATAGTGCAATACTTAGTTTATATTACTCATATATTTAGGTACATTTGTATAATCAAAGGAGATAATCTAGTAATCAGATATTTTGAAAATGCTTGAAATGGTTGTGATTTTGTTCAGTTTTACAAACCAGTTATTATGTTTTATATTTTTGATCATGTTTTTCAAAATATATCTGAAATATATTTGTTTTTATTTCCTTCAGAATTTAGAGAAATAATTTTTCAACATGTAAATGTGTATGATACATGTACAATGACTCATTTTTAAGAATACATGTACATTGTAGGCTAATTGCATTAGGAGTGACGTGCAAATGTTTCCATACGTTTGACATTTATATAAAATCAAATTTCAAATTTAATTTTTCATTCATTTTGTTTTTTTTTCATTTTTTAGTATCTTATGAACAGAGGTTGACATGTAATTAATATATGTATATACATATTTGTTTCTTCAACTAAACCGCATCAATAAATATGAAAAACTGACCAATTTGTAATTTTTGATTCATGGTTTAAGTACCACTTACCACTGTGTTGCTAGCATCAAATGTATTATCAGTAGCAACACTTCATTTAATACCTTTGTGGCACTTTCAAATATAATTCAATTCAATTTAACTCGACCAACTTCTGTGTAACGTGCACGAGGGCAAATCTTCAGATGCACTGCCTCAGAAAAACGTCGACCCTTTGAATTTGAATTAAAATCCGTCTACACATGTATACAATCTCAAATATCAAATTCACAGAACAGTTTGCGCTTGGTCGTAGACGGTTGTACAACAAGACTGCTAATACTTGTATTGGAACGTTTCTATTTCATACTTAACTTCAAAAACCTAAATTTGAACGACACTTTTGGAAATGTAATAATATATCTAAATACAATTTAAGCCGTGTGGAAAATTATCTGTGTTTATTAGAGGGCATCATTTCTGCCTTAACACAAGGTAAACGGCCAGCGTGAAAATGACTGAAATACTGTTAAAACGGTTGTCTAAAACCCACAGACAAAAATACATCAAATGGGAAAACAAATACCTTTGTATGGAACGCCTTTACTGTTTTATCATGTTGTAATGTATTTTACGCAGTACATTTGCATGCATATGATGTACATATTTAATTTGACATGGTACATTTTTCATGATATGCAGTGCCTTTTCCGTTATATACATGATGGTTATTTAATCATATGCAGTGCAAAAATGTGTAGATACAGTAGAATAACCATTATATGGTGTGAAAACAACGTCATGTGCAATACATACAACATTATTTGCAGTACAAATGACATTATATGCAGTACAAATGACATTATATGCAGTCAATGTTTCGATACATGTGGTGGTATTTTGATTATACGCAGTAGTTTTCCCTTTATACGTTGTATGTTGTTCAGTAGGTGTGATAGATGTTTAAATATATGAAGTACTTCCGAATTATTCTATACGTGGTGAATTATTATTTATTTGTTCATAAAAAACATTGTACGCAATGCATTTGGCAATATACATGGCGGAAACGACATTTTCTTTTTTATTATGTTCGGTCCATTCTACTATATACACGGTGCATACAGCATTATATGCGGTACATTTTTCATTACGATGATCATACTTTCCGGCATTCTCCGGAATTACTTAGCCGGAAAATACCGAGTAAGCAGATAGATATAAATAGCGGTCACGTCATCAAGCATAGACGTGCGTACTGTAAAGCGCTACCGAAATCCGTATCATGTATTAAATTTTAAACAAGGCTTCCAAACCATCACACCTAAAATAACTTAACTCTTTCTCACCTATGAGATACATATTTCCGCTCATTTACCGGTGATAGAAAACCTTACCCTTGACCGCTTACTCTCATTTTACGTAAATTATAAACAGCCAGCACATCACATAAAAATCGAAAAAATGACTGTAAAATTTCTATTTTTGAAATAAACATAGATTTGTTGGTATTCATTTTCTTAGTTAGATCATTTTCTATCCATCTATAGCAGTTTTGAAGTAAAATTCGAGAAAAAGTTGATTTCATTTTTTCATCCCCATCCTGTTTTTACACTTGCGTTATATGATATGTCGAGTTTTTAGTATACGGTCAAGGCAAGCACTATTAACGGTGGTATCTTCAATTCCAAAGTCAATCTAAACATTTACGTTGAAATTTAATAGGTAAAATTGAAGTTTACAGTTTTAAAGAATTGATTTGAAACAGCTATTTGATTACACTGTTGTTTCTTGTATAATATTGATTCGAACTGTTGTTTCTTTTTTTATTCAATGCAGATTTTAACAGGGAATTATGTAAAATTGTTTTGTGTAGCGGAGAGAGAGTGCTTCGGCTCAAGTAAGTATTACTGTGCAATACCTGGCAGAGCCTCGTTTTTTGGACGTATCTCAGCCCTCTGATGGGATTTCATTATCCACAACAGATTCACTTTATCTTGCAGATAATGCAAAGTATGGCCCCTTTTTCGACTAAGAAATTCTGGTTAAAGTTCTGCATAAACTACATTAAAGTCCATATCTCAAATATGCAGTACTTTAGAAATATCCATGTGTTATGTGACCATGCAGACAAACAATCTTTAAGGTACATGCAAGCGCTATTCAATGTTGAATGTATGGTGTCATGGCAAATGTTTCTTAGCTCACTAGCTTATTTCCGCCGAGAGTATTTTTGGAGACTGTCCTTAAGTATCATCATCATAATGGGAAAAGCACCGCATATAATGCCGTATGTACAGCTTATATAGTTGTTTGGACCAAACATAATTAAAATGAATTTACTACATACAAAGTTGTAGACACCATGTATATTGACATATGCACCGCACATATTGGTTTATTATCTTAGTATAAGTAATATTTCACCACTTATACACTGAAACGAAATCACTTCATACATTTAAACATCTACCACATATATTAATCAACATACAACGTATAAAGGTACAACTACTGCAAATAATTAAAAAAACCACCCCATGTATCGAAAAACTGACTGCATATAATGTTGTTTGTACTGCATATAACGTTGTTTGTACAACATATAATGGTTATTCTACTGTATACACACACTTTTGCACTGCATATTATTAAATAACCACCACATATAAAAGAAAAAGCACTGCATATCACAAAAAAGTGACCCCATCTAAATATGCATGTACCATGTCAAATGAAATTTGTACCTCGAATACATAAAAATGCACTGCGTATAATATAATACAACATAATAAGACAGTAAAGGCGTTCCATACCTTTGGCTGTATAAATATATCCTTCAACTGGCTCGATGTCCTGACCAACGGTAGTACTGTTCACAAAAGTTGTATATGTAGTTTGTAGACTCGCATACATTCTCTACTACACTGATGATGTAATATGTTAAAATACAACAGGACCTGTCCTTTTATTCCTTAAAGTATTGTCTTGACACGAGCCGGCATCGTTTGCAATGGTATACGCTAACCGTGTGAGCATTGAATGTATGAGAAAGAACTAGAAAGTATTGCTGCGGCAAAATCGCGTTTAATGAGCAAAAATAATAACACCAGGACCTACATATTAAATGGTATGTCGTGCGAGTCCTATTCTGAACTATTGTTTCATAAGCACGTCCTTTCCCCATTGTATTTCAACATACCTGGCGGCAGTAGGACTAAGTTTTTATTCCAAACAACAATACATCTTTATATAAGAAATGATTACATACTGAGACCCCTTTACTATATGTTCGGAGAAACAACTATCGCTTCATTAATGCGTTCAACACGCCGATCACTTTTCCACTGTACAGATTCACAAATAGTTACACCGAGCGGCCACATTTTTTGGAAAACTTTGGCGATGAATTTGTTTAAAATAGACATAACCTCAAGCAGAGAATTCAACCAGCTCAGATAAATCAACCCTTTCAAACCATTGGCAAGATTTACACAAACATTCTTAATTAGCTTTGTACCAGACGTAAATATGGAGCCAGTGTTGACGAGAGGCACCGGATACACTGCAAATCCTATAACAATGTCGCGTTTGTGTTCTTTATATCAGGGATAAGTCGTTTTTGTGAAAAATGATTTAAATAAGCGTGCATTTTCTATTTCCAAATTGAATTTTACTTTTATGCAATTGTTAATATGTTTATAAAATCAGAACTTTGTAAATTTTGTAATAGAACTTTGAAATTTGTAGGCAAGAGTTTGACTTCAAAGACATCATTTTTAGAAACAGACATAAGTGACCGCTCCTTCCGCATCAAATCAGCTAAGAACATGCAACGCCGCGTCAATAAAGAAACGATAATTATAACTACCCACTGACGATGTAACATTTTAAATTTCGATCATCTATGTAGAGACTCACAAAACAACAATAAACTAAACTACTGTAGTGGCTGAATGTTTGCAGCTAAAACAACACCTATTAAGTTCTACTCGTGGCTTAGTATGTACATAATACGTACTAAACGAACTTCTTATGCACCAAATGTCTTTTTCCTTCTTTATATAATTATCAACACTTCCAATATCTGCCAGCTTATTTCTAGCTATCGATGCACGACCGCTATCATGTTTTGCATTTATGAAGATACTGGGTAGATATTTTTGTTACATGGATTTCAAAAGGATGAGGTGGTACAAATCATATGGCAAATAATTCTGATTTAACATTCAAACTTTAATAGACTTAATATGGGTTACTGCCTTGATGCTCTTCCTAAGGAAACACACTCTTAAAATTCTCTTCCGTATGAAATGCGTATCACTCCATCATTTTGACATTCATGTAACGGAGGTACATGTATCTACCCAGTGTCCTCATAAATGCAAGACAGTGTTCATGCACAGATAGCCAAAATATGCTGACAGATCATGGAACTGTTGATAACTAAATAAACGGAAGGAAAAGGGCAGGTGGTGCGTTAGAAGTTTTCTTACATATATAAAACTACATTGCGCGTTGATGTGTATCATTGATACCTAACAAACAGTAGAACACATTTTAGAACTCTTAGACTAGATGTTTATCAAATGTCATAAGTTTTAATGCAAGAAATAAATGCAAGCGTTGAAGCTCTGTAAACAAATCTAAGTAGTTGATGATAATTGTTAAAGTAATTGTCAATGCCAAGTCCTCCTTCATGAATTGTCATTCCTCTTCTGTATTTTACACATCACAATTGTTTTGTAAAAAAAATCGTTATTGAAATGTACTTGTATTTAGTTTGGACATGTTTTGAGATTGGATTTATGTTATTTCCTTTGTGAAGGTATTTGATTTTCGTCATTAAGCATGTGCTGCCAATGTTCAAAATTACAAACTTTTCTCAGTATTACACGACAGGTTTGCTGTTTTAAGGTAAGACAAAAATAGTTCAAGGAGCGTGACGAATTCGGGGCCATTTCCAATCAGTCGCTCCCGGATTAAGTGTCGAAACAAAGACATACTTACCTATACATACTGTAATGTCGTGGTTACTTCGTAGTTCTCGTGAAGTGGTTCGTTCGCGGCAAGAACATATTTGTCACAGAGAAAAGTATCTATAAATTTCAAACCGGATAAGTAAACAATGTCTTTTATATATCAAGGGATGTTTCTTATTATTTTCAACTGGGTATTAGCCCCCATTCATATCAGTCCTAGTTTAAGGGTGTTTTTTTCTTCTATCTTATCTTTACTTTTTCCACACTTGAGATTCGAATTGAAAAAAAAACTGTAATTTGCATATTGACATTTGTGACCCTTTACATTCATTTTTCCCATCTCTGAAAGTCGACATTTCAATGCACATTTATTTACCAATGCCCCTTACGATAAAAGGTAACGCTGCGTGTGCATTTTCCTATTTCCTAATTTATTTTAAGACTATATCGTTTCGTGTTAATATATTCAATAGTATAGGTTTTTTTAATCTTTGTCATTGCAACCACATGTGTCTTTTTGTGCTATTTATTTTGAGAATCTTTATATTTCTTTCACTATGTATGCTGGTGTGTTTCATAATTTAATTATGTCGGACGCAGTGTAGTGTCTAAGAACCATAACCGTAGCTTACTCTTTTTTCGAGTAATCTTCCCTTATTGATTTTTTTTATATATTTCTTGTATCCGGAACATACACTCAACCACTTTTCTAAGTATACACCTAAAAGAACAAAAAAACAAAAATAATATCAAACAGGGAATGCCACGTACCAAAAACGCAGCCTCCCCAAAACGAGCCCCACAGCACCCAGAAGTGCACACCACCAACACACACACACAAACACACACACGCACACACACACAAAATCATGTACACACACACACATATACACTACCAACACACACTAGCATACAAAGCAAACACACGAGGACAAAACGAACAATTAAAGGAACACAGTGGGGCACTTGTAAATCTTGTAGTTTATTCAATTTTCAAGATATTGTGATGAATATTTCAGTGTCATAAGATCAAAGATTCATATTTAACATTCCATCAGAGTTATAAAGATAGGTACCAAACTCATTTGTCCGCACCGCTTTAAACACAATAACCCCAATATTCAAAAGTCACAAAAACGTTAAAATTACCAGACTGTCATCAATCTGCGTAAAACACAGAGGACCAGTTATAATTAACTAAAATAAAATTAGCAGACATGTGGCAATGTTTGATCATACAAATCCTTTAAGAAGATGTTCTTGGGCAGATGTAAAGTTTAAAAAGGAATTTTGAGACTTTTGCCAGATTCTTATCCTCTAATTCATTTCGGTCGGATAAAGATTTGATGGAAAATGAGCATCCTAAAGTTTTTTCAATTCATTTGTGGCTTAGACGTAAACGTCTTCAAGAATTGGTATTTGGTACTTCTTGTGAATCTCTAATGGTCAGTTTATGGTGTGAAAACGTCACTTTGGAGAAAATACAGCACTGTATTGAACCAATTGATCCACTTAACGAGGTTTGTTGGATAAATGCATGGGAAAAGAAATTCTTATAAGGTTAGACAGATCAACTCCGTCAATAAATATAGTGTTGAGAGGATATTTCTATCAAAGCGGGATATTTGAAATTGGTACCGGAAACAGTTTTTTAACAAACACTTTACTGTTTTAGATAATTTAGAAGATATTTAGAATTGCCATAATTTACAGTTTTGTGAATTTCACATTTAGGGGTGCGGTGATGTAAACTCTCTGAGACAATGAAATCTAAATTCATGCTCATCACCTTTATATCGAGTATTGAGAGAATGAATCCAATAATTTGTTGACAAATTTTCATGACCGTATCTTTCAGAATGGTTTTGATATGACACATAATTGAGGTGTATACTTAGAAAAGTTGTTGAGTGTAACTCCGAAAGTATAAAAGAGCATCGGTATAAACTTTACACACAGACAAAGGACATTGAGAGAAAGTACAGTGTAGTGTTCAAGAACCATAACCGTTCCTTACTCTATTTTTGAGTAATTCATTCCTTATTGATTTAAAAAAAAACAAACACTTTTGTCCGGAACTCAGACATTTTTCAAGGGAATTTGTTAAATTTTACACACAGACAGAGGACATGGAGAGGAAGAACAGTGTATAAGGTAATTAACTTTAGCTTGTCCCATTTTTGAATTACCTCTCTTTATTACGTTTTCTTGTCAGGACCATAACTCGTACTGAACTGAATTGATTCAAATCGCATCAAGTCATAGAATACTTTAAGATGCAGTGTAGTGTCTAAGAACCATAACTCAAACTTACCCTGCTTTTGAATTATCTCCCTTTATTGATTTATTCGCATAAAACGTTTGCGCAAAGCATACAATTTCAAATATTTGGAGTAGAAGTGCGACATTAGCACAGAGAAAGTGCAGGTGAATAACCCTCAACACGTTATTACTAATATTTTATTAAATTAAAACCTATACCATATCCATTCCTCACACCTCATATTTATTGATCATAGAAAGAGTACACGGCGGGGGTGGCGATCTCAAACATGGCTCTTGTCAATATTTCAATGAGAATGGGACAAGGTGACATAGATTACGTAAGTTTGTCCAATAAGAAACGTCTGTGAAAATGGTCCGTGAAACACGATGAATGTGAACATTTTCGTTGTATCGTCAATTAAACGTGAATAGGTAAGTTTTGCCTATATTACATGTATATCTCGTATTCTAAATACCTTAACTTTGCTAATTTTGTGCAAAATCCATGCATTTCGGATCTGTTTTGCACTTTTTACGGCATTCAACTTGCATTACTTTCACACGCATCGCTCTATGTAACAGCCGACTAGTTACGGTCATGTAGGACAAACATGAGCATTCCGTAACAGTACTCGTTTCTTCAGAAGTTAAGAATAACGATGTAAAATACACGAATCTATTAACTCATTTGGGGTTCCTTAATTAAATCAGCCTTGTCAGAAGCATCGTTGAATTGGAGCCGGTGCGTTTTGCCGATACAGTGGGATAACGTTAGCGTTAGAATTAACACTCAATTTAATAGAAGGAACTAATTTGAAATTGCAGATTCGACTTAAAACGACAATGAGCTTAACATCTGGTGTAATGAGATGCAATGTATCAGGTGTATGTATTAACTCCCCTGACTACTCGTTACATAATAATCATTTATTTTGTGTTTTTCATTATTGAAATTTATCAGCACTAAATGTCAAGAAAAAAACACAACCGAACAGAATATTTAGTTTATTAGATGTAAGTCACTGTACATACATGTTGATCAAGATCATGTCAAGTACACAAAAATCCGGGGGAAAAGCAAAACATATGCACTAAGGGAACAGAGTAAAAAACTCTTATTATTTTACAAATCAGTTGATTTACCTTAATATATTTTCTCTATTATAAATGCATATTTTATGAACAGAAATTACTTTGACATGGAATTACATCACTAAACAAGGATGACGTGTTTAACACTTGGACAGATAACGTTTTCTAATGACCTCAGATTTCGCATATACAACTGTAAAATGAAACTCGATTAAAACTCTACTGGATTCGTACCAGTTCTCGGGCGGAAAATGAACATTTTTGTATTTAGTGTAGCAACAAATAGTAGTAAACCCACATAATTTTCACAGGATAAACTTCGGTTCTGTTATAACATTATAAACTTGTCAATTATCGACTGCGTCCACAGCTTGTTTATAAATGAGGCCAGAAGAGGGTACAATGTCACATCGGGCAACCAATTATCGGGCACTCAACTTTGTGCAAAGCACTATTTACTCCCAACAAAGATGTTTAGTGCTTGTTTTACTATTTTAAATACATGTACGAAAAAACGAAACAATAAATATCAGTATATTCCATTCAAGATACACATCATTCAACTTGCTTTATTTACATTTATAGCTTACATGTTCATATGGATAAAATGTGAACAGTAATGATTTTTCTTGCTCATGCTGATCCTTAAAAAAAATAAAAAAGGGAAGCCAAAAAAAATTAAGCGTTGTGTGAGCCTTAAACCCTGTCCGCGTGGGTGGGAAACCATGATCGTAACCACTCGACCATTGCTGATAACTTCTTTCTACATTTGTATTTAAAACTACTTATCTCATATCGATTTTATAGTATGCCTCATCCGTTACACGGTCTTTTTTTTAAATCGTATTTCTTGAATACACTTACTTTTACACATTTTTATTCAAATAGATATATATATATATCTGACATAGTTTCGTTCACATCGTTGCAATATCGATATTCAGTGTACCTTTACAAACTGAACCCCTACTTATATCTCAACGCGTGCGCAATAAAATCGGAAAACCCCCAATTGCTGACAGCTTAGATTATAAATAGTAACACAATAGAGAGGTGATTTAAGCGGGATGTTTTAAAAATATGAGAAGTTTGAGTTACCTATTTAGGTACTTAAACTGAAAGAACAATCGTCCAAGTGACATGGTTCCGTAACTTAGGACCTTGAGTACGGTATCAAGCCTGTACAATACGAAACATCAAATCACTCGAAGATCTGGTAGCGCCCGACAACTGGCAGTATTGATACTATATTTATTCTTTTATATTTTCGTTTCAACGCGAAGGCAATGTAAAGAAGGTTTTACCTTTGCGATAGGTCAAGTACAATGTCATCTTCATAACCAGCATTTTGATTTATATTCATGTAGTGAAGATTCCGGAGTAACAACGCAGGAAACATGGGTTATGCGTCGTATAATTTAATTGCAACAACGGAAAATAAAGTTGTAAAAAGTGATGAGAAAAAAACAACAGATGTATGATTCAACATAAAAAGAAAACGATCATTGTTTATTCATATCTATATCGATCTATGGGTAGATTACAATAACTTACTTTAATATATTCACCAAAGTTCAATGTATTTGTTAAAACGAGCACAAAAACATTATGTTCAATGATGGTCTCTTATATCACCGTTCATGTCTGTTGTATAAAACATCAAAATCGTTTTCTTATATTTCTCAAAATCTGAAATGTTAGGTTAATACATGTGATATTGTTTGTGTCTCTGCCATTGTTTTCTATTCTAAGAAATTCAGCACTCCAGAAAATGTGTTCCAAGGACGTTCTTCGCATATCACACTTGAAGTGTCTCGGTCATCCAGATTCCTTTGGATATACACCTTATCACCTCTTTCCAGCGAAGCGATGGCCTGGACGGAAGAGCAATGACAGTCGTCTAACCCTCTGCCGTACGAAGAAGCGTATCTCTCTCCTCTTACCATGATGCTGAAGCTCATAGCAGTGCCTTCTTCAACACAAACGTGCGCGAAAAACGTGTAAGTACCTCTTTGTGGCGAATAAAATATACCATTGTCCGTATCGTATGCACCGCCATGGTTGACAAGAGTTCTGGCAAAAATTATAATATCTCCGGGATGTGGATTTTGACTTCTTTCTCTTAGCGAGTATGCATGGAATGCAAAAGCGGGCGGGGCTGATAAATAAAATTAAAACTATGTACAAGGTATATGACAAACACTTCCGGTTTCAACACATACAATTAATGAAACGATTGACATAACTAAACGGATTCTTAAATTTGACGTGTAGAAAGATTCCATCAAGTTTATATTAAAAATCAATAATTATTAAACCTTTATTCTAATAGTGGTAATCAATTCTGCTCAAGCGACAAATTTAGACCATGATCAACATGTGCATTCGTACACTGTTCTTTATTCAGATTATAAAAATAATCCTTTGAACAATAAATGATACTATCAAAAGTGTAAGTTGTGCAAATCAGTGTCAGAAATTAAGCGGGGTAAAGTAAAAGTTATTGTGTGAATTCATTACTAGCCTGCACACGGCCTAGAGCTACATTATCTATAATTATTATGTCGAGTCACCAAAACAATTAATCGACTGTATTAAGGGAATTGCATTTAGACAGTATCTGACTCTCTTCTGCATGCCAGTGCCCGGAACAGGTGTCCCTATCAGACCAGTCTGTCCAGCCTTGTGCTGAAACAGTAACACAATTTTCCGTATGTGTTAAGACACTGTTATTAAAAACATTAACATACATATTTTTTTTGCAATAGAAGCTCCGCCCCCTTTCACAAAACAACGTCACAAAGCCGTGTTACCAATACATTAAGGATAATTTAACAGTGACACAGCAAACGAGTCCAATTGTATTGTGTAGATATATTTCAAATGATTAAATCGACTTCTGAACACATGCTGCTCTACCTTGAAGTTCTTATGCAATGGATATAGACTTATACATACACATCTAATCCTATTATTATTCTAAAATGTTTTCCTAAATTATCCTAAATCTTGCTTAAAAATATAATTATGTAAAACTTAATACGTAATACCATAAGGCACGAGGCTCTTCTGTATTCAATAACAACATCCGCTTGATCGAACAAAAACATTGAATATCACTTTTGGAAGGGATTTTTGTTTGCATTTTTTCAATGAAGATTATCAGCTGTTTGTACACGCTCTGGTTGTAAACTGGTGTGCACACATCTATTTGTTACGTTACTGTCATTTTATCGTTAATTAAGCGTATTGCTTATGGTTGTTGTTATTTGTGGTGGAGAGTTACCCCAAATTATATCATTCTATAGTATAGTATAGTTTTATTCTGGTAAAATAAGAGTATATGTCATAAAACAAATACAAATTCAATGTCAACATAGAACATGTGAGCATTAAAATGCAGAGTAGATGACATATAATCAAACCAAGGATAACACAAAAAGAGAGCAATAAAGCTCTCTTATTTCCATTGTGGTCCTTAGGACTGATCATATGACATCGGAAAGGCAAATTAGTTAATCAGTTATTGCACATATTAAATTACAGTTACCTAGCACATGATTGCATGAATATTAATATAATATCACAGAAAATTGCCTGACATTGAAATAGGATATACTAAAACTCAATACATTGGAAATAAAACATTACATTGAATACAAAACAAATGACGAAATAAAATGACTAGATTGATACTGATTGCATAAAATGTCCCTTCACAGATTTTTTAAAATGCCTATGATTACTAATAGATCTCAAATGTGATGGTAACCTGTTCCACACCTGACAGCCATTGTAAGCGAATGAATTTTTCCCAAAACCCTTAACCTTCGAAATGGAATAACTGTAACTGTCTCTGAAACGAGTTGAATAAGAGTGTACCTCATTTGTTAATTTAAAGTGCTCATTCAAATAGCTGGGTGCATTATTACAGTATATCTTATGAACCTGGCCAAGGATAAGGATGTCCACCCTCAAATGAACAGGTAACCAGCCAACTTCCTCGAAGTGGGTCCTCCCAATATGAGTATGAGGACTGAGATTAAGTATAAATCTTACCATCTTATTATGGGTGGCCTGAAGTCTATTTTTCAGGTTTTGACTCAAACCCAAATACCAGGAGGCACAAGCATAATCAAAGTGGCATTGTTTTAAAGAAGAAATTAGTAGCTGTTAAGTATACCTATTCAAAAACTTACTTTTTCTAAATAAAAACTTAAGTTTTGCATTGGCCTTCTTAATAACCTGATTGGCTATGGACTCACCGGATAGACTTTGGTCAAGATCAGCACCCAAGTATTTGACAGATTTAGTGGATGAAATGGAAGTTTCATTGCATGAAATGTCCAATTTGTCACATGATTTCAGTCTGG
Source organism: Saxidomus purpurata (assembly GCA_022818135.1). Classification (NCBI taxonomy): domain Eukaryota; kingdom Metazoa; phylum Mollusca; class Bivalvia; order Venerida; family Veneridae; genus Saxidomus; species Saxidomus purpurata. The sequence continues at coordinate 46,834,640 of JAFMSR010000009.1, read as the reverse complement.
GATTAGAAGCAAACAAAATGGACTCCGTCTTACCGAGATGCAGTGAAAGCTTATTATCAGTAAGCCATTTACCTACACTAGTGAGGTCATCAGTAAGCTGAAACGTAATATATTGAATATCTTTGCTTGCCACTAAGATACCCGAGTCATCAGCATACAGAAGTAATCATTCTATAATAGTATTAACGGTTACATATCAAGTTTCCGAGATTATTTTTTATATTTTCTGTATTTTAACATTGCAGCCGGAAATGTAAATAAAACAATTAGATATTAACGTGTATGTCCGTGCATGTAAAGCCGAGAAAAACGTCATACCTGCACTCCTAAGTGGGGCAAAAAGTAGAAGGGCCATTGCATCTGAAAATTAGGGAAAATGGGATATACACTTATTTGATAAATATGATATCAATGCAAAAATGTTGTAACTTGTACGTAAACATGATTGTATTAAATCCTTGTGATATGATGGGTCAATTTTAAAACTAAACAAGCTTCAAACCTTCAGGAAGACAGCAATTTTATCCTGACCAAGAAGATATCCTTATATAAGTCTGATGTTCTTTTTTACAAAACAGGTCATTTGTAACATTTTATACTTCATATGTTTGGAAAAATATAACAAAACTGTACTCACAAAATAAGACCAGCTCCATTTTGAATCTGGCAATCATTTTTAAAACGACCTTTTCGTTAAATCTGGAAAATCGATGAGCAATATTAAAGAAAATCCGAATTTCAAATCAGATTACGACATTTTCTCTCTGCTTATATAGCCTTGCTGGAAAGAGTTAACCGCATCCGAATCCAAAGCAAAGCCTTTAATAATTGTTCTCTATATCGATGCATGCCAATGACTGTCAAATGGTTGTAATAAAGGAAAAATATCCAGTTATTTTCCAACAACTAATAATGAAATAGCATTTATCGACTTCAGATTAATAAAAAAAATCTTGCACGCTTTGCATTTCATTTGTGACATTCCGATCCTTATGAGTGTACAATAAGTTTGACTTACTATCTGTTAACGAACGCTTATTTAAAACTTCCGAGCGTTGACCCAATCAGTAATATTTCAATAAGTAAATTGTCACTTACCGAGGATGTCTGCGTTTTCGTTTGTAGCCGAACTCTTTCTTATATACCTTTTTATAGTACTTGTGTAAAAAGGCTGTGTAAAATATTAATTGTTTCTCTTGCAACTGAAATCAACTGTCGTAGCACGTAGGCGTGCACAAATACGCTGTTTGACGTTATTGGCGATCCACTCATAATTCACCCATGAAATAACAACAAAATTACCGAACTAGTTTCAATAAAGAAACTACTTAGTATGTAGTATGTTTAAACACTTGAGCATGAACCTTTTCGTAATACGTGAAATATGAGTGCATTTCTATAGTTCTGTTGATGAATGTGCGAAGTAGAGTTGTAGCAATGCTGCCTGTTCATAATTTCCGGTGAAAAAAAAATCTTCAAAATGATATACTTCGGAAATATAGTTTACTTTTGAGTGATATACCGGTAAGTATATCACTGTGTGGAGTTTAGATGCGTAATAATCTAATCAAGAAGTCCGTAGGCCTAAATGAATAACTACGAAGCATCTAAACGACAAATATCTAATATTCCTAGCGGTCTATCACTCAAAATTGAAATATATATCCATTCTTAAACCCAAACAATGATCGAAGGGGTATTATATACTGCACTACCATGAACTCGCTGCTTTGTACACGTAGCATTTCGTGCATTCCCTGCATAACGAGGAATTTTGACTATTCTTTTTTACTCCTCCATTAATATTAAAAATGTTGTAGACCTTGGCTTTTTTTTCACCAAAATCTGAGAGCGAGCAGCTTTAAAGAGACATACCCTATAAATGATGTCAAATAAATAACCCCCAAAACATAAATAATAGAATCTTTGGAAGTATTATAACTTAACCTAAAAGTTTCAGCTATGCATTCCCAGTCATTATCGATAAAATCAGCGGTTTAAAATATACTGCAGTACCGTAAACCATTCAATAATTTATGTAGAGTTGTACAATTAATGGGCGGATGCGATTTATTACAGAAAGACTCTATATTGATTAATTGTGGTAAATTGAGGCATATTTCGCCATAGGTTCTTCTTTGAAATTGTATTTATTTATCAGTTTACGTTAATTGAACACATAATCTATGTTTCGACAATATAATCTGCTAGATGTAGGGAGTGCCTCTTTAAATAGCCAAATCACAATAGGTGTATTATTGGGCAATCTTAAACACAGGATCAAACTTACAAAAAAAAATCCGTTTATAACTGAAACCCAACGAGCAGAGATATTACATATTATGGTGTTTCTAAAGAAATGAAAGCAAATCAAACAACACCAACCAGTGAAAATATTTTACAATTACGCAGCAAAAAATTCAAACTATTGAGGGAGGAATGTATAAAGAGGAAGAAAAACAAATGTCTATTTACGCTGCCTTGATGTACACATATCACATGATGCGACTATTCGATTTTGCTTAATTTCTTAAAATATTATTTTGACGGCAATTATATGTGATCTTCAGCATGTATGCAGATCTTTCTCCATAGCAATAATATCTCGACACTTAATATGAGCGTCTTGTTGGAAACCCGTTTTAATTACCCCCAGAGTACACTTCTTTCAAAATGTATTTTCGTCAGCCGTTGGGTCTTCGGAGAAGTAAATTAAAATGTTGCGTTGTATTGGCGTCCTAATTGTAATCATGCCTGTAGCTCTGAACATATATGAGAAGTTAAATTTTCTCCATGTTTTCTTGATCAACTGTACATTTGTTTATGGGATATATTATAGTCTCTACAAAATTTAATATGTTATAGGTGATCTACGCATTTTCTTCAACATACGTAAACAGTTTAAACGTGCATGATCATTACAATTTCCAAATCGAGGCTTAATAAACTTTCAGTGGTCCGCTTTCGAATTAATTCTAAATCTTATGTATAAAAATATAAAATGAATTGATATATACATTTCCATGGCGCTATTCATTAAATGTAAAGTTTTAGGACTTGGATTTAAAGATGCATGCAAGGCGTGATGCTACTTTATCAATTCTCTATAACTTGAATAACAATTTCATTTTTTGTCGTTATGTGAGTAAAATATGTAATTTGAATCCATTTGTATGGTCCTGTCAAATGTTTTGATTTATGATGAATGGATCGTCCCCGTGCAGAGATGAAAAACTGATGCAGACTGATTTAAGTTATAATGACACATTCTATTCTGGGACGATGATGAAGGCGAAAGTACGCCGTATGCAAATTTCAAGAAGATTATGCACTTAATCTCATACATTTCCGGATTAATATTGCTAATTACATTCTGCATGTGATTGTATCAATAAGATATCCTGGTACGCAAATTTGAATTTTATGTGCTCGATTAATTCCTTTCAGCTAAAAGGTTCTCATATGTACAGTCCTTCAACGTAAGCAGTTTTTATTCCTCCATGACTACCTCCTTGTTCAAAACAGTTCAAGCCTTGCTACATTGTACCAAATCTGATCAAGCTTATTTGCTTGTTAATTTGAGTGTTTTTATTCATGACAAATACGGTAAAAAGATTGGTGAAACATCCAATTCAATTCATTCATTTAAAGTCGTTCCAGAGTTAACAGGCTTTGAAATGTATTGATGCACGAATAGAGAAGTGCATTGCTCCTTCCGACTTTTAAATACACACATGTTATCTACTAAGCCCCCCCCTTCCGAATATGCATCACTTGAAAACAACCTCCAGGCACTATAATCATAAGTGTCAATCCGTTTCCTCCTCTCTTTTCACGTTAAAATAAAATAACTTTCAGTATCCGATACTTTTTATATTTCTGAAGACAATTTGTGGTGTTATTCACTCATAATTTAATTCTATTATCGATTTGTTTACATTTCAAATACATTTTGATTACTATTCGTTTTTCGCTTGCATGAAACAACATCGAAAGCATTCCTTCTAGACGTAGACGTCTTCTTATCACAAGCCATTTTACTATTTATTCCAAAAAGAATTTCAAAGAGGTATCTTTCGTTTCAATAGAGATATCTTTTTAACGTTGAGAAATATATTTGTATCACAGAAGGATGTCTTTTTAAAATTTAGAGATATCTGTTCTATTTACAGAGATAATAATGTTATCATTTGAAAGATAAATTTCTATGTTTGGGAGATATCTTTCAAAGTAATAGAGAATAAAAGATGAATTGATTTTTGAAAGATATTTTGTTATGCAATATAGATATCTCTGGAATTAAAAGAGATATATTTTAAAAGACAAAAGGTATGTTTTAAAGCTTATTTGTTAAATATATCTTTCAAAGCAAGACACACATAAAAACTGATGCCCGTAGTTAATTTCGTACTTAAAATTGTTCGTCGGGAGTTAGCACATAACCAGGTTGGTCACATTGCCCGATCGTGCTTCCCGTTGTATCTCTGTACGGTAGAGAGATATCTCTATTACATTGAAAATTATTTAAAAAAAGATATCTCATTATTTATACAGCTATCTCTGAATTAAAGAGATATCTCTTATTAATCAACGAACTACTTGCCATATCTTTTTGTATTAGAGAAAATCCGATAACTGATATTCAATGTAAATATTAGGCTAAAACTGACCATGGTCGGTGTAAATGTTATTATTAGAGATACAGAACAAAAGGTGAAAAGGGTTTCAGTTATCATTTTTAAGGGACATATCATATAACTTATATCGAACTAAATAACCTGCAAAACATAAATAATAGAATCTTCGAAAGTATCATGACTTAACCTTAAAGTTTAAGCTGTGAATTCCTATCATTTTCGATAAAACCAGCGTTTCCAAAAATATGCCACAGTAACGCAAACCATCCAATAATCTATGTAGAGTTGTTGGACAATTAATGGATGGATAGCGATACACTGATTGATGTAAAACGATGCATTTTTCGCCATAGGTTCTTCTTTAAAATTGTATTTATTTATCATTTTACGTTCATTGAACACTTTTTTATAATCAGCTAGACGAAGGGTATGTCCCTTCAATAATCTAAATAACACGATCCATTTTAAAAAGGGACTTTCCAACAGTTCCCAAAAAAACGGCAATTTTAGGCATTTTTCTATACCAGAAATGCATAATATCGATTGTTTTTTGTCCTCAAAGAATGACACAAAGCAAGTATAACTTTGAAACCTTTAATTTGTAACAATAATTACCCACAGAATAGCAGGTTGGTATAAAGTGCTTAGAATGTCCTAAGATCATATATACCAGCCTGTAATCTTTAGAACGATCTAAAGGATGCAATAATAATAATAACATAGACTTTAAAATCTAAACAAACACTAAAATTGTTCCTTAAAACGCCCTAAGTAAGTTTTTGTTCATCTTTTAAATAGCCATACACACCCGTTCTTAGAACGTCCTAAGAAAATTGTTTTAAAAGATTTTATAAATATCAAATCATTCACAAGATTCACTTTAAAATATGAACAAACACTTAAATTGTGGTTCCTTTCATCATGGTCGCAGATAATGTGCAAAATAAAAGATGTATCTCATGTGGATATGGCGTGCGGACTGCATTACGTTTGCTTACACGTGTTAAACATGATTGTCTATATGTGAGCGTCTGGTTGAATTCCTCACAATGTGAAAATATGGCATAACCACAAAATAGAGTTTCAGTAAAGAAGGAAAGATTATGACGACCAGTTCAATAGCGGCTGAAAAATAACATCAACGTAATTATGCGCAAGTTTGATGTCAAAAATGATTTACTTCTAAATGCCGTGGTACGTAATTGATACTGTTCACGTACAAAAAGCTCCGAAGAAAAAGATTCTGATTTTCCAACTCGGCCTTTAATAGGCAGAGCCTTTTTCAACTCACTAAATAATATTTCTATTAGTTAAGACAGTATCACTAACTTTAGGGCATATTGCATGAACAAAGCAAGGTTATTATGAGCTAAAATTATAATTTTTTAGAGTTTTACAATTAGATAGATAGATAGATTAATTTAAGTATATCATAGATGTACAAACATGGTTAAAACAAACATGATGCATACAGATAATTAGATGTATACACAAGTTCATTAACAATGATATGCACATCAAAGGGAGGCGGTGGTGTAGAGGTTAAGGTGTCGGCCGCTCATCCCGGAGGTTGCGGGTTCGAACCCCACTGGGGTCACAACCGTACTTCCTCATATGACACCAGTACTGGTTTTTCCAGGAAGCGGACTCGAGAGTGACTTGATAAGCTACAAGCGTTCTTCACAATCGAGCTAAAATAAATTAGTATAAACTAATACCAAGGATTACACAAAAAAGGGAAATTTTAAAGTGATTCTCCCTTATTTCCATTGTGGTCCTTGACATTGATGGCACACCACAGAAAGACACGATTATTTACTTCAAATGAATCAATGGTATCCCATTTGTATAATATCACAGACCTAAGTTATTACAACATCATTTAATGCATGAGATCAAAGTACTGTATGACACAAAAAAATTCAGTTATATGAGCATCAATCAGTTTTATGACACTTAAAGCACTAACTAGATTAAAAAGTAATATACCAAATATACCTATCAAGGCATTACACAAAAAAATGCAAAGAGATCATGAAGAATGATAGGACACTCAAATAAAAATACAAGGAGATGGTAAAGAATGATAAGACACAACGTTAAAACTAGGACAAAAATGATGTTTGACGTCTTCTTTAATATGCTAAAATATCTGTTATAATACGTATCAATTGTGGCAAGTTATTCCAAAGGACACACCCCTGATAAGCAAAAGACTTTTTAACAAATCCCTTCACCTTGGGAATACAAAAACAACCACTGTCATTGAAATTAAATCTGGATGGATCATCAGGATTTGGACAAGAAGTTACCCTTAACCTTGTACAGTAAGTGTGTGATGAGTGTACATCGTTAAAATGTTCTCCAAGGTAATCTGGATCTATGCTTGACTTAACTTTGAAAACATGACCCAAAATAATTTGGTTAACCCGTTTTTCAACTTGTAACCAATTTCAATACCTAAACTGGCCTGGACCAACATGAGACATATAATCCATATTCAAGACGAATCTCACTAATTTGTTTTGGGTTGTTTGAAGTCTACTTTTCAACAACTGTGTCAAACTTTGGTACCAAAAAGAACAGGCATTATCAAAGTGGCACTGGATGAGGGATGAAACCAATATCTTTCTTGTATGTTGTGTTAGAAAGTCACGTTTTCTATACAAAAAAAACAAAAATAATATCAAACAATAATATCAAAAAACTTTAACCTAGCGTTGGCTTTACTAATTACTGACCTTGCCATAGGTTCACCAGACAGGCTTTGGTCAAAAGTGGCGCCAAGATATTTAACAGAAAATCCTGCCATTACATGATATGTCCATACCGGATTGAGGCCGTATTTTAGGTTTTGAGCAAAACAAAATGGACTCCGTTTTGCCTAAATGCAAATATAACTTGTTACAAATAAGCCATTTACTGACTGTTTCAAGTTCACTGGTCAACTCAGTTTCAATCTGGTTTTTACTTTTACCTGTAACCAATATGCCAGAATCATCAGCATATAAAAGTAATTCATTTTTTACCACTGCTGACATGTCATTGACTTAGATTAAACATAAAAGAGGACAAAGTATGGACCTTTGGGGAACACCACATGTGAAACACATGTACTAGAGAGAGAAAATGATGTACCAGATACAGCAACCAGTTGCTGTCTATCACATAAGTCTATCTAGTCTAACAATGCTGCTTCTACTAATCACTACAAAACTGCAACAAATCATGGATGCTTTTACAAAGAAAACCCAAGTAAGAATAACAGATTCGTGTATTTTACATACTTATTCTCAACTTCTGCAGAAACGACCACTCTTACGGAATGCTTACGTCTGTCCTACATGGCCGTTTCAGACATCGATTAAAAAGTGCAAAAATGACTCGGAATGTGTGCATAAAATGCACAAAATTAGCAAAGTTAAGGTGTTTACAATAAGAGATATGCATTCGCAAGAAACTTGCGGCATTATACTCAAATTCACCGAACTGGTATTTCTACACTCAACAACTTTTCTAAGAATACACCTCAATTATGTGTCATATCAAAACCATTTTGAAAGATACGGTCATGAAAATTTGTCAACAAATGGCATTATACTCATAATTCACCGAACTGGTATTTCTACACTCAACAACTTTTCTAAGTATACACCTCAATTATGTGTCATATCAAAACCATTTTGAAAGATACGGTCATGAAAATTTGTCAACAAATTATTGGATTCATTCTCTCAATACTCGGTATAAAGTTGATGAGCAAGAATTTAGATTTCATTGTCTCAGTTTACATCACCACTACCCCAAATGTGAAATTTACAAAATTGTAAATTATGGTAATTCTAAATTTCTTCTAAATTATCTAAAACAGTAAAGTGTTTGTTAAAAAACGGTTTCTAGTACCAATTTCAAATATCCCACTTTGATAAAAATATACTCTCAACACTATATTTATTGATGGAGTTGATCTGTCTAACCTTATAAAAATTTCTTTTCCCATGCATTATCCAACAAACCTCGTCAATTGGATCAATTGGTTCAATACAGTGCTGTTTTTTCTCCAAAGTGACGTTTTCACACCATAAACTGACCATTAGAGATTCACAATAAGAACCAAATACCAATTCTTGAATACGTTTACGTCTAAGCCACAAATGAATTGAAAAAAACATTAGTGTGCACATTTTCCATCAAATCTTTCCGATCGGAGTGAATTGGAGGATAAGAATCAGGCAAAAGTCTCAAATTTCTTTTTAAACTTTACATCTGCCCAAGAACATCTTCCTAAAGGATTGGTATGATCAAACATTGTTACATGTCTGCTAATTTTATTTTAGTTAATCATAACTGGTATTCTGTGTTATACGCAGATTGATGACAGTCTGTTAGTTTTAACGTTTTTGTGACTTTTGAAAATTGGGGCTATTGTGTTTACAGCGCTGCGGACAAATAGTTTGGTACCTATCTTTATAACTCTGATGGAATGTTAAATATGAAACTTTGATCTTATGACACTGAAATATTCATCACAATATCTTGATTATTGACTAAAATACAAGATTTCTTTTAGGTGTATACTTATAAAAGTGGTTGAGTGTATAGTTCAAAAATACGACGAGTCAGACTCTAATTGACAATACAACAAAAGATATTCAAAATCGTGGTTCACGGACCATTTTCACAGACGTTTTAGACCAATGTCAAATATTAAAGAATTTCTTATCGGACAAACTTGCGTGTTTTATGTCACCTTGTCCCAAACCTCATTGATATATTTAAAGTTAAACCCAGGAGAACATTCAAATATTCAAAATACTTCCTAAAATGACAGAATTCATGATCAGATTGCTTAAATATTTGTGAATATATTCACCGTCCTGTCCCTAGTTCGTTATCAAAATTATTGGATGACGTTTCCTTTTCACTAGTCTTAGCTGCATTATATGCGCTAGGTCAAATGAAATATAAAATACGATGTAAATGGATCCTGTCTACTGTCCTGTCTAATGTTTGTTTAAACCTTCGAAAAGAAACAAGCTGATCGAAGCAAGCGCATTGTTGTTTTTTTGGCAATTGTTGAAACAAGCTAAATTTAGCTGTTCAAATTAAGATATAGCAAGAGAGTTTGCAAACTGACCCGAAAAAAAGTTTGATAATAAAACAAAGGTAAAAGGTATTCGACTGCCAAATTATATTTCTGATAACATATGATTACATACATAAACAAAAATCTGAATAACTTGATTTAAAAGTTCTTTATTACAATATTTTGCAGGCTGTAGAAGTCGCGGAAGCAAAGAGAATTGATAAAGAAATTGACAAAGATCGGTCTTTGCTTATCTCTAAAAGTGTAGTGCAATATTTAGTTTATATCGCTCATTGGTTTTGGAATAATCAAGGGAGATAATCTAATCATATTGTTTAAAAATGCTTGAAACGGTTGCGTCTTCCTTTTGTAAGGGGATCAGTATAGCTTTGCAGTTATTATTATTAATATTTTGGTCATGTTTCTTACAATATATTTGAAATGTAGTTCTTTTTATTTGCATCAGAATTTACAGAAATATCAACATCTACATTATATGTATATGATACAATGACTCATGTTTAAAGGTACATTGTAGGCTAAACCCATTAGGAGGGCCGGGCAAATGTTCTCGATACCTGTGCTGTTTATATAAATATGAAAGAAAACGGTACAATTTGTAATTGATGGTTTAAGTTCACATGCCATTGTGTTGGTAGCATCAAATGTTTTACCAGTAGCAACACTTCATTTTATATCTGGCACTTTAAAATATAATTCAATTTCATTAAACTCGAACAACTTCTGTGCAAGGTGCGCAAGGGCAAGTCTTCTGATGCAATGCCTCGGAAAGAACTTCGAACATTTGAATCACGATGCGAAAGCAGGTTCCACTAAACCATCGACGCCTTATGACAAGAGAATCATATTGACCTTTTATCAGTCACTGTTAAACATATGTGCGCCCATAAAAAACCGTCTACACATATATACAGTCTCAAATATCAAATTTACAGAACAGTTGGCGCTTGGTCTGAAACGGTTGTACATATGACTGCTTACACTTTTATTAGAAAGCTTGAAGAAGCATGTCCACGACTTTTCTATTTTATACATGACTTCAAAAACCTAAATCGAAAAGACGCTTTTGAAAATGTACTAATATATTTCAATACAATTTAAGCCGTATTGAAAACTATCTGTGTTTAGTAGAAGGCGTCTTCCCTACTTTAACACAAGGTAAACTGCCAGCGTGAAAATGACTGAAATACTGTTTTTAAAACACGTGTTTAAAACCTAAAGACAATACACAAATACCTTTTGCCACACCAAATTAATAAGTTGGTCATCGGGATTTTTTGAAAAAAACTGTGAGGCGGCGAGCGAAAATATAATTTTAATATTGTTTTTGTTTTGAAGAAATTTTGGAGCGAGCGAAGAGCGAAGAAATATATATAGCCTTTCTGTTCAATTTAATAGCAAATGTCAAACTTTATGCTTCATATTAGCTTGTATACCAACATAATTTCTATTTTTCTTATATTAGATAAACAATACAAGTAGATTTATAATTTCCACTAAAATACAGTAAATGTTTGTTTTTTGCACACACATAATGTGTTTCAGTAGCTGTCAAACATTTCTTCAGTGACAATTTTCTTAATTTTATTCTAATGAATAATCCTTGTCCCAGGGGTCTAGCTAGAGCCAAATTTTAGGGAGAAGTTATTTCTCCCTGAAAATAGGGAGAAGTTTGGAGCCTACCAGAAGAAGTGACGGAGTACTGAGATATTTGTCTTTAGTTTGTTTCAAAGTGAATTAGTTTTAATATTACTTAATCATAAATGAGTGTGTGATAAGTCAGGTGATTGACCATTATTATGAGACTTCATCCAGATAAAGGAGTTTTTCATGATTGTTCATGCATTTTTATTGCTTGAACGTAAAAGTTACAACATACATGCATTTTGATAGTAATCATGCACAGTTACAGCCCAAAACCACTTTACGCAACACAATCATTTTAATAGTTGGCCCTGTTTGAATGCCATATTAATAGCTAACAAACAATATGATAGGTGTTCTACAATCAGTAAGATGTCAACAGTATGTACCGGTAATCAGCACCGTATTAAAGGCAATACAACAAAAGTAAATTCCATTTTATTGGCAAAATATTTTGTGAAAACTAGCTGAAGGGTATTAAAGTCCATTCTTCTACAAGTTCAACTGGAAATTCTAAGGTATGAAGCTCATTTTTGTTAGCTAAAATTACAGCTCATACAAAAAGTGGACATATTTTCGGACAAACGCTTTCGCGGATACGCCAATTTTCAGACTTTTCCAACACAAAAACAGTGATAGCTCCAAACGTTTTTTAATCGTAGAGGTAAAGCCACAGTTGTCACGAGATCAAAGAATGCCGCCGAAACTATCATGTTTGTTTGATCTTAGTAAAGCACGCGTCATTTAAAACAGAGAACTATTTTAACAGCTTGAAATATGTACACGTAGCTTTTGACTTCGGATTATAAAATTTTCACAATAGTTTGGGAAAGATAATGTTTTGAGTAAGTGTAAGATTCTTTTATTTTTGATGATAAAATATATTTGTTTCTATTAATAGATTGATTGTGTGTTGCCGGGGTTGTTTGATCAGACAGCATGCTAAGTTGTTGATTGTGGAGTCTTTGAAGTCGGGAATTTTCGAAAATTATCAACATATTTCTATCTTAGTATTGATAAATAAAAATTAATCAGTAAAAAGATATTACCAAAAGTCAAGTCACGACCTAAATGCGGACATAGCGAAACACTGTGTCCAGTCAACACAGTTCACGGTGACAAAACGTCACCGTGACCGGACATCCCAAGTACGGGTGTTCCGAGGTGTTCCGAGGTGTTCTTTGGACAACTATATTGTTTACGGACGGAGTAAAAACCGTTATCTTACCATGAAAATGCGCGACTTTGCTCTTTGTCAATACGACCCAAAAAATATAACCAATTATTTTCTTAAGGTGCGGGCGGGAGCCAATAATAAAACAATAATATTTTGTTTTGTGTTTTAGAAAAAAATCGTGCGGCAATCCCGATGACCAACTTATTAATTTGATGTGGCCTTGGCTGTATAAATACACTCAGGAGGTTTAGAAACGCAAACGTGGCAACGTATTATAACAATGTTATCGTGTTTCAAATTTATTCAAATTTCATACACAACATAAAACAATATAAAATTGAATTCTTGTAAAAGTTTCAATAATACATCGAAAAAAATGACTTAATGCGAAATAACGAAAATAGCGTCATTCAAATGAAATTGTTCAGCAGGAGAATCTTTGCGTTTCTAAACATGTTAATTGTATATCCTTCAACTGGTCTCGATGTCCTGACCAACAGTAGTACTGCTCACAAAAATTGTCTATGTAGTTTGTAGACTTGCTTATTAAATGGTATGGCGTGTAAGTCCTACTCTGAATTATATGTATTGCATCATAAAGCACGTCCTTCCCCAACTGCATTTCAACATATCTGGCGGCAGTATGACTAAGTATTTATTCAAAACAACAATGCATCTTAATTTAGGAAACAATTCACAAACTGTGATCCTTATTATATGTTCGGAAAAACAACTATCGCTTCATTAATGCGTTCAACACGCTGATCACTTTTTCTCTGTACAGGTTCACAAAAAGTTACACCGATAGGCCATTTTTTTTATAACTTTGGCGATGAATCTGACATCAACTCAGCCCGCTCAGAGAACTCAACCCTTTCGTAATTCCCGTTAAATGATTCGTACGCGGCAGTGTGATGGGGATATCATATTCTTAGACAGAGAAAAGTATCAATAGATTTCAAACTCGAGGAGTTAAAGATTTTTTTATACAAAGGGGTCTTTTTCTGATTTTAACCGGGTATTTATCCTCAGTCATGATATCCTAATATTTTAGTTTTCTTCACTTTATTCAGTTTTATTTTCTCATTTCACACTTGAGATAAGATAAATGGAGCCGCCATGGCTCAGTGGTAGTGCGTTCGGCTAAGAACCGAAGGGTCCCGGGTTCGATCCCTACCACAGCCATGTCGGTAGTGTCCTTATGCAAGACATAGATAATTCCACATTGCCTCTCTGTCTCCGAGGTTGATTCCACCAGGTAACAGTCTCAAGATCAAGTAATCTTAGATGTAAGAGAATCAAGAATAAATAAATTAGTATAAGATAAGATGAGGATAGTTACAAAAACAAACAGATAACTAAAATACATTTTCTAAAATTTGTAACCAATTCTAACCATCTAAAACTAGTTTTCAATGAAAGTCGGCATTTTTATGAACATGTACCTTAACGCTGCGTATGCACTACAATACTTATCTTTCGGTGTTTAGTATATTTAATAGAATAACTAATAAGAATTAAATGCGTCATACCCGTATGTGTGCAGAATTAAAGGGTTGGGCTCAACATAAGTGAAAGCAATTTCAGTAGACATTGTATATGGAAATACATCAAGCTAATTGCGTACATTATAGCTTTAATTATTGAAGACCAACGCGTTGTGATCAATAACTGAAGTCCCTGGGTCTTTTTTGAATTTACTGATATAGTAAATTTCATTTGCTCACATGAAAACGATAAAACCATGTTCTGTTCACTGTAAAACATATGCCTTTCTTTCATTTTCAAGTCGTTTCCCCAAGTGAATTAGTTGTCAGAAAGGTTTTCGTAATAGTTACAGTATAATTAAAATAAATACTACGCTGTATTAATAACATGTACTTTTCGATTCCAAAAGCAAAGTAATTAATGTTTTGGTACAAATAAAGGTCATTTCTGCTGGCAAAACATCTTTCTGAGTAAAATTAGAGTTACTTGTTATTGTGCTCCTTGGCTTTTAAATTTGTCATTTGCACCTGCGTTTGTTTAAACCATAATTTTTTAGCGTATCTATTTTGAAGATCTTTCTTTCACTACGAAGGTGTGTTTCATAATTTTATTATGTCAGATAGATACAACACTAAAGTAGGAATTTGACCTTTGAGCTACGATCTTTACCTTTTCCGCCGGTTATACGGTTGTTTTGTAATAATCAAAAAGGACATTTACGGCTCAGTGCTCGAAATTGGACTATAGCAATGTATATTGTATTACAATACCTTTAAAGGGTGTAGTTGGTAACAACTTATTGATTTGATAGGCAAACGATAGAATTAACAATCAATCAATTTGAATTTACAGATTTCACGTTAACGGTAATGAGCGTAACATCTTGGCCAAATGGAATGTCAGGTGTATGTATTACAAATGTAACTCTCCTTTTTGGACAAGAGTATGATATTGCCATTATTGCAATTTATCAGCTAAAGGAACACAACAGAACAGAACATATCGTTTATTAGATTGAAGGCTGAAACATAGTTTATCATCTGTAAATTCGTACAAAACATACAAGTTTATCAAGATCATGTCAAGTAAACAAAAGTTCGAGAAAAAAACGAAACAGATGCACTAAGGGTACTTGTACATAATAAAGAATAATATCTTCATTAATATCTAAATTTAGTTGTCTAAGTGATGGAAAATACTCTCGGCGTTTTACAAATTAATTGCTTACGCCTTAATATATTTTCTCTATCATAAATAAATTGTAAATGCCACCAGGCATTTAAACTCCACGCAATATACCACTTTCAGTCCTTTTTTTTCTAAAAGGGTAACGTTTTTTGCTGCAAACGAAGGAAATGTGTAAGGAATTAGTAGACAGATAATAATGCAAGGACTGAATGCCCGTTTAATGCTTAACTTATAAATAGAAATACCTTCACTATAAAATTAATGACGTGTTTAACACTCGGACATAAACTAAATAAAAATGTAAAATGAAATTCGACGTTTTACTAAACTATTTTGACATTCTGTCTATTATTCGTTCATATTTTCGTTTCAATGCAATTGCAATGTGTACAAGTCTTTGTGTGTGTGTGTGTGTGTGTGTGTGTGTTGGTGGTGTGCACTTCTGGGTGCTATTGGGCTCGTTTTGGGGAGGCTGCGTTTTTGGTATGTGGCATTCCCTGTTTGATATTTTTTTTGTTTTTATCTTTGCGATAGGTCTAAATAACGTTCATACAAAGCTTTTTGTTTTATATAGTGTAGATGCAGATAAAGGAGTAACAACACAGGAAAACATGGGTTACCCTCCTTATAATTTTAGTGTTATAACGGAAAATAAAGATGTAAAAATTGATGAGAAAAACAAAACATATAAAAATTTAAATTATATAAATTTCAACATTAGAACAATCGATCACTTTTTATTATATCTGTTTCCATTCCGGGTGGATTAAAATACAAATTACTTAAAAATATCTCATATGTTCTTTGCTTGTCGAAACGAGCACACGAAAAATAATATTTATGTTTAATGATGGTCTAATGTGACAGTCTCATTTTTCATGTCTAAAATCTGAAATGTTAGGTCAATAATATTGTTTATGTCACGGCCATTTTTTCTATATTTAGAAATTCAGGACTCCTGAAAAAGAGTTCCAAGGAATACCTTCGCAGATCACATTTGAAGTGCCATGCTTATACGTTTTCCATTGGACGTACACCTCATCACTCTTGTCCAGCATAGCGATAGCCTGGACGGAGGAGCATTGGCAGCCTTCGTACCCTCTGCCGTACGTGGAAGCGTATGTTTTACTTCCTACCATGATGCTGAAACTCATAGCTATATTTCCGTGTCGAATACAAACGTGCGCGTCAAACGTGTAGGTACCGCCTTGCGGCGCAACAAATTTACCAGTGTTCGTGTTGTATGCACCACCTTGGTTGACAAGAGTCCTGGCAAATATCATAATATCTCCAGGATTTGGACTTCTGTCTGCTAGAAAGTACGCCTGGAATGCAACAGCGGACTGTGCTTGCACGGCTGATAAATGAAATGAAAAATATGTCGGTATATTATGACGAAAATATTCAAATTCATAAATTCTTAATTTTACTTCCGGTTTCAACACATACATTTTATTAAACGGATTGACAAAATTAAACGGATTCTTAAGTGTGGCGCTAAGAGTCATTCTATTACATTTCTATTAATACCCAACTATTATATAAACTTTTATTCTAATTGCGGTAACCAAGTCTGTCTGTACGACCAATAAAGATTATAATCTAAACTGTTCTTTATTCAATCAATAAGTTCGGAGTGGATAAACTTTAAACAATAAATGATACTGTCCAAATTGTAAGTTTGACAACTCCATGTCAGAAATAAAGCGGGGTAAAGCTTATTGAGTGAATTCTTTACTAACCTGCACATGGTCCCGGACTACACGATCTATATTCCGTCGAGTCACCAAAACAATACATCGATTGTATCAAAGGAATTGCATTGGGACAGTTCCTGACTCTCTTCTGCATGCCAGTACCGCACGTGACGGAACAGGTGTCCCACTCAGACCAGTCTGTCCATCCTAAAGGAGCTGTTACAAAAACACAAATTTCCGCATTTGTTTAGAAACCATTTTGAAACAAACATTAGCATAGAGTACTGTTTGCGAGAATAATTTGGTTATTTGGAGGTGGCGTTGACTCCGAGTTCTAACGCAATTATTCGGGAAAACAGTTCTCTATCTGATTTGTATCATGGCCAATTTTCTGTACTACTCCATTGAAGCTATGCTGAGTATGCTCTATTTTAGATATAGTACATTTTAAAGCTCCGTTATATCATGGAGCACGAGGCTTTCGTGTATTTAATAACAACATCTGTTAGATCTCACAATAATACTTTTGTCCATAAGCTAACGCTCGTGCAAACGAAACGTCATTTTCACGTGCGACCTTTTTTGCATTTTTATGAAGAGTATCAGCTGTCTTCTCATACAGTGGTTGTGCACACATGTATTTGTGACAACATTCTATTATATAATTAATGGTTACATTTCTTGTTTCACAGATTCTTTTTATATGTTCTAAACAAAACAATTTGATAAAAACGTACATATTAAAAGGCAAGAAAAACGTCTTGATTGCCATACCTGCACTCCCGAGTAGGACAAGAAGTTGAAGGGCCACTGCATCTGAAAAATGGGAAATATACTAATTTGATAACATATATAGTCTGATATCAGTGCAAACAAATGTTATAACGTATTAAATCCTTGTGATCTGATTGGTCAATTATAAAAGCAATTTTAACTTGACCCGGAAGATATCGTTAGTCCAAGCCTGATTTAGTCTTTAAAAAAAAGTCATTTTACAACAATTTATACTATATGCTTGCATATCGGATCGACATTTCCGGTGATTTTGCCCATGCCGGAAAAACCGGTCTGGCACCCCTCCTATGCCTCGTGAATTACTTATGACATTGTGACGTCAAATTCCCAAACACAACGTCGGAAAATCGTTTGTTTGTCATGATAATTCATTACTTTGATAAGTTTGCATTTAGAAATCTACTTTAAAGTGCAAGACGATATGCAAGAAAAAGTTTCCATCATGAGACACTTGGCTCAGATGGAAATATCCGTCATCCTGGGTAACTGTTTTACGGGAACTCGGCAGAGCCTCGTTCCCGCTAAAACAGTTACCCTCGTTGACTTATATTTCGCTTCGAACCACGTGCTCATGACAGAAACTTCTATTATGCATTATATACTGCATATATATATAACAAAAACTATACTCACAAAATAAGAACAGCTCCATTTTCAATATGGCAATCATTTTTAATATGACCCTTTTCGTAAAATCTGTAAATATTGTAGAACATTTTAAATCAGATTAAGACATTTTCTCTCTGCCTTGATTGAAATCCGAGTCCAAAGCAAATCTTTTATTAATTATTGTCCTTTATATCGATACATGCCACATGACTGTCAAATAGTTGTAATGAAGGAAATTTATCCAATAATTTTCTAACAGCTAATAATGATATATCATTTACCGCCTTCGGGTAAATAAACAAATAAAACTTGCACGCTTTGAATTTCATTTGTGACAATCCGATCATTGCAGTAGCTTAAATTCGTAAACAGGTTTTTCAAACCCGTGTGCAACTGAAATAGATATCTTGATAATAAGTACACCATAATATTGACTTACCAGTTGTCACAAAATAAATGTAACGAACGATTACTTCAAACTTCCGGGCGTAGATCAGATCAGTAATATCTCAAAAAGTAAACGATGTCAGCGTTTTAGTTTGTAGCCGACTTCTTTCCATGACCTTTTTATAGTACTTGTGTCAAAAGGCTGTGAAGAATATTAATTGCTTCTCGTGCCAGTGCACGTGAACACGCAACAGCACGCTCTCTGACGTCATCGGCGATTCCAGTCATAACTCACCCATTGAATAACAACAAATTACAGAACTACTTTCAATATAGTATTTTTAAGCACTTAAGCATGTTCTTTATGGTGGTACTTAAAATATGAGTTTTTTTCTATGATTCTGTTGATGAATGTACCAAGCAAGGTTGTAGTATCAACAGGCTTGAGCGCTTAAAGCTGCTCATTCACAATTTCCGGTTGAAACAAATGAATTTCTTCAAAATTATATAGTAATACATACTATGTAATATAATGGCTGGAATCATCAACAACACAGGTAAAATTCTACAAAGCAATTTGAGAAAATATGTTAAAAATGTTGGTGAGCACACCGCTATACTGTATGTTTATATTGGAATTTCAAAAGTGACTGTAACGTGTTGTAACTTAGTAGTTTATACTTTCAGAAATACAGGAACAGAAATTTATACTTTGACCCGTTTACTTGACGAGTCGTTCTTTATACTTATACATGTATGTTAATTTCAGACTTTTCCAAGAACCTTGTTTTTCTCACCAAAATCTATGAGCAAGCCCATTTGTTGCATTAATGGGCTTTCGTAAACACAAAGAAGTTCGAGCATAGCCATAGTTCAATGTACTAGCGAATATTACATAAGATGAATCTAATGAAAAAAATCAAATAATACAAATACAGTTAAAATATCTTACAACTATGGCCCAAAAGTTCAAATTTGATCAAACATTTATCGTTGGAGGATTTATAAGCTAATTTTGGAGGTTGCGGGTTCGAGACCCACTTGGTCATAACCGTACCTACTCATTTGACAGTCGAACTGTTTTATTTTTCAGGTAGAGGACTCGAGAGTGACTCAAGCTTTCGTCAAAATCGAACTGAAATAAATCAGTATAAACTAAAGACAAACAAGAAGAGGAATAAAAACAAATGTTTTATTAACGTTGCCTTTATGTACAAATATCACATGATGCGACTAGTCACTTTTGTTCACATTTTTCTTAAACAGCTCGGCTTCAATTATTATATTCATAATTTTTGTTTTGTTGTTTACATTTTTATCTACGAAGACTTACTCAAAGTCACGTCGCTTTCACAAAGTATGGGCGTATCTTCATCTTTACATCTCTTCGTTAAAAGGAATATATTTTCCGTGATCTTTCAAAAAAGCGATTATATTTAGTTTCGAAAGATTCTTTTCTTTTAAAAAAACTTCCTTATTTTGTAAGTAACTTTGTTTTCCATTCCTACCATCGTATTACATTGTACTCGGTTACACCTGTTTACGTTTTTTTAAGTATCCCGGTGATTAAGTGCGTTAACTGCTTTAAAGTTGAGAGAAGTGCGTTGCTATTGTTAGTTGATATCAAAGCGGGCATTCTTTTAAAAACGTATTTAAGAATAATTACTGAGATCAAGACATGACAACTTTTTCACAAATGTTTAAATTATGAAATACAATATATGATTCTATTTTTATAATTATCATAGCTATTTGTAGCTCAGGTGTACATTAAATGATCTAGTTATAGATCAAGGTACACATCATTGTACATTAGTCATATATGTGTTATCAAACCTTTTTAGATACATTGAAAATTTTACAAATGCGACAATGTGTTCTATTTGTAGTCTTAAACAATGTTGACATATACCTTTCTTTCATATATTTGTCAATGTTTGTAAACACTGATTTGTATTTTTTGCAATATCATTGAAAAATATTGCACTATATTCATAGCGTGTACTTTCAATTCAAAGAATAATTTATGAATGCTCTTGGACAAATGAAGGTATATTTTCCTGGTAAGATATCTTTCTAAATGATATAAGAGTTACATGTCATTTAACATCTAACGAGACACTGAGATTTTAAGATGAAAAACCAAATCTCAAGTCAATCAATGTGCTCTCTGAAATCGATCGGCAGTATTCATGACTCTAACGATGCAATAAACAGCATAAATCTGTGAACAAAGGCCCCTATACTGGAAGCTTTATATATAGTATTATACTTTAGATTAATAAACCGCATATCACTACACCAAGCCATAGCCGTACCTCCTCATATGACACCAGTACTGGTTTTTCCAGGAAACGGACTCGAATGTGACTCAATAATCTATAGTATATACTAAGTATAAACTATTAGTATAAACTTTAAGCCACAGCTGAAATGCTATATTATGCAAAGAGAACTGTATATTTTGCACTAGTCGAAAACACTCTTAAAGATGGGTGTCAAATCCCTCTACTGCAAGTTTCTATAACAGATGGTACTAGTTGAACCATTTCGTTCACAAGAGCTTCATTACCATTTAGTACCGTTTTGTTAACCAAAGTCTTATAAGGGTAAACATATTCCATTGTCTTCCACGATTAGATATTATAATCTTTGCAATGTTCAGAATTTACAGTGGGGTTATCCTTCCAACAGTTTCAAATTTAAATATTTGGTTGACGTTCCTCATTAGCTTTGGCATTGTTGATGAAAGTTTCAACAAGTAATGTCTCTTTCTCCTCTTCTTTAAGAAGATTTATGTTAACAGAAGGCTTCATGATTTGGTGCTAGGCGATTTCGATGGTGTTTTCAGTTTGTTTTATTAAAAGACGACCTAGGACATTCTCATTTTAGATGTATTCTCTCTACGTAGTGTCTTCAGTTTAAATTGCGTTTATAGTTTTAAAAAATTGAAACTGTAAGGTGTCTCGGAGAATATGGTTTCTTGCACGAAATACCTCGTCAATCAATACCGACTTGAATATTGCATAG
This sequence comes from Saxidomus purpurata, assembly GCA_022818135.1. Lineage (NCBI taxonomy): Eukaryota > Metazoa > Mollusca > Bivalvia > Venerida > Veneridae > Saxidomus > Saxidomus purpurata. The sequence continues at coordinate 46,812,881 of JAFMSR010000009.1, read as the reverse complement.
CTCTTTAAAAATAAGCGTTTCTGCTCAGCTTTTGACAGTCTACCAATCGCGAACTTGATTTTGGTTGCGTCATTCTGAAATAAATAAAAATGTATCAGCTATTGAAACACTTGTTACAGTATGCCTACCTGCCTGGTGCCTTGTATTAAAGGATAGGATTCAGGAGGTAGATGTGCTCAGAATGAAGGTGTCTCATCAGTCAGATATGGCTGACCCGTTAAGTAGGGGTGACACTATAATATTATTAAACAAACACTTAACCTTTTACTTTTGTTAAGTTTTTGTAAAAATAACAGTTGATCTTGTCACAGAAAGAAAAGAAAAAGAAAATAAAGAGAAAATAAAGAGAAAAATGCACAGATCAGTGTTGATATTTTTATTATAAGGTATAGGTTTCACAGTATATACTATACTAAAATTATAGAAATTAACAAGAGCTGTCCTTCATAAGTGACGAATGCCCCCGAAAGAAGTGTCTCATAGTCTATGACCTCTCCATGTGCTCCACAATTGTGCCATGCCATTATAAAATCATCCTATGCACGTCAATGTTTCCATGCATACATTATTTCGTTACCTTTAAACTATCAGTGTGACCTTGATATTTGAGGTAGGGACGTGGGTCTTGCACGCAACACATCGTCTTGATGTGCTGAATATTTAAGCCAAATTATTTAAAAAGCCTTCAATGCATGACAAAGCTACAGCCAGGACACGAACACATTTAAGGACGGACGCTCGGACGGACGGGGCGATTTTTATTATGCCACCCTTCCTAAAAAGGTTTGTATATACGTGGCTAGATGTCTGTATTGTTGAATAACTACAAGAAAAGAAAATCAGAATCTCTTAAGGTAATATGTCCAGTGAAAAAATAACACTATCACTAAAAGGTAGTCTGGTGGTCTTTTGACATAATACACAACCAAATAACTATTATATAAGCTTTCAAAACCTGTATAAGTGTGTGTTGTGGCAAATATTGTTTACAAATGTCATTTCATTTCTTGGCTTACTTACATGAAAAATATCCAATTTTTGTGCAAGTTTCCTGACAAAGTCAAATTATGAAATCCTTCAAACCGGCACTAATTTACTAGTTCAATGTCTCCTCTAGATGCTCGACCATAGAAAAAGTTGAACAGTTCTTTCATTCTTACACATCAACAAATTATAAAACATCACTAGATTAGGAATTACACGTGCTTCAGCTTATGGTTTAAGGTAGAACACTATTGTCTTTAGTAGGTGGGGTGAATGTTTTTTCAATTTTTATTTTTCCCTTTAAGGGAACCGAAAGTCAAAAAAAAAAGTTATTCCCATGTTGTAGTCCGTACAATTTAATACAGAATCGCTTATTTGCAATCAAAATTAATGCGATATTAATTTTGATATACTTGATTTAAAACGTCAATTTTAGCCGGTCGCTCGCAAAATGTAATTCGCCATATTTGCTTTATAGGGTCACATGACCCACTATGTTTGACGTCACACTGCACTGATCGGTTTAGAGACCAGCGACCGCTACCTTTTTCTTTTGATTGCTGATAGTATATAATTGAAATTTTCCTTTGATCCATAACAAAAAAAACTTTTATTATCTATTACGAGCTTCTTTACCATTGATGGCCTTTCACAGTTTTCATGACAAATTCCTTTCGATCCTACATTATTAGATTTTTTTAGGGCCCGATAATTGCAGCGCAATTCTCACCCGTTACTTATAAACAAATGAGACAAAGTGCGAAGATTAATTTCCAATTTACGTCAAAAGTATTTGTGCAGCAAGTAAAACACATATTTTATAATTGATGATCACGGACTTGTACCCTATAATTTTGAACCCAAGTACATGGAGGAAGAACTGCATTCTCTAGAGGAAATTATGCAATCTAAATACACCCCAGATCCCTCTTTGTTACATGGGGACAAAATATAGATGATCCTGTTAAAATCATTTATATATTATCGCTTCATATTGTTATTGATTGTTCTCTTTTTCAAGTTATACCGAGTCAATTTTGATACATGTGATGCAATAAATTTACATGTGGTTATATCTTGGCTATATGCATAGAAAAACGTTTCATCAGAGTATAACATTTTTGTCATCAACAGCAAAAATGATATATTTTCTGAACATTTGTAGGGGTGCTGGAAACTTTCATTTCATATGTATTTTACTAAGGTATATTTATGTTAGATGACTTAATAATATTTTTATGCAAACTTGATCATACATTATAATGTTACTCAACGGTTAGTGACAAATAATGTTTATGTATACACTTTATATCGGCCTATCATTCATTAAATATATGGTTAGTTTTAATCACAGTGATATATTCAGATGTAAATTACCTCGCTCGTGCACATCCAAAAATGTTGCATAATTTAAATTTGGCACTCTGCATTTTGTTGTGTAATTATCAAATGCAATTGACCAGTGTGCAATATGCAATAATGTGTGACCAGTTAGATTGTTAACAGGGGATCGCCAATTAACAACAAACCATATCGCATCTTTTGTTGTGAAATATGCCCTTGGGCTATATCCAATCAAGTTCCTTCAATGGTTAGAACCACGCTAATTATTTTCCATGGCAACGTTGTCAAAATGAGATATTGTTTGTGTTTTGATTTTATTGAAAGCGAAAATTTAATTTTAAGGAATTTAAGATACATTGTAGATCTCAGCTTTCAGTGTTCCGCAACATGTAAGTATCTTCTATATTATCTTTTTCACATTTACTGTAACAACATGATTTTTTGAAATTATTTTGAATATAAATGCCAGCCCTTTATAGAGACTAGAATCTAGATCTAAAAAACAAATCTGTATCTTAAATAATAGCATATGGTCTAGTAATAAAATACGTTTTGTGACAGTAGTTTCAACCTACATTCTCGTAAAATGATATGTTTCGGCATGATTTAGTTATACGAGAAAAGTTGTGCACTTGGGAAAATCTATATCAAGATGGCATAAGTATGAAACATTAAAATTCTTAATCGTAATATTAGAAAATTAAAGAAAATGATTAAAATATATAGATCATTTTACAAAGGCCGAATGTAAAATGCATCTGTCTTGTCATGCATGATATTTCACCGAACGTCATTAAACAACCATTTTCAAGAAATGTTTTTAAAGAAAAACCTGACATAAACATCGCTAAGACATTGTAATAAGAAAACATGTACAATGTATTATATGAAATGGTTTGCCTCAAAACGGCCGACATCCAGTTAGCAGGTGTGTGACAGACATCGATGTACTTCCGTAATTTAGACAGCGCAGTGTTACGTCACATCTGGTTACTTGGCGCAGGCGCAATAAGGCTTTAAAGCTATCAATGGCGGCGTCCTTAAAGCAGATGGAATCACGCAATTTCAATGAAATATTGAATAAATCATGAAAACGCAGTTGACAACATTCAAACGCATTTTTGGAAATGAAATAAAATGACAGGCTCGTTTGAATTTCGCTGTCGAGTTTTCTGACTTTCGGTACCCTTTAATATAAACTGAGTTTCTTTTGGTCGGTATGTCATATCTTTGTAGCATACTGACACTAATGATTCTTGTTAAGAGAACTATGAACTAGTGTTTTATTATGCAGGAGGGATACATTTTGAAACATATTCTTGCTAGTTGACGAACAAAGACTCAGATTCAGTGGAAATAAAGAAACTTAAACACAGTTTTTACCATTATCAACAAACTCTTGTTTCATTTTTTATGCCCTCGAAGGGTGGCATATTAAAATCGCACTGTCCGTCCGTCCGTCTGACGCACGCATGTTGGGTATCTTAGGTGGTAGGGGGTGTGGTCTAAGACAATAGAAATCTATTGTTTTCATTCCGTCTTTTGTCCCTTAAGTGGTCATTCTTTTGTTACTTAAGTGGTCACTCTATTGTTCGAGAACAATTGAAATACCACCTAATACCAACTACGCATGAACGTCCGTCCGTCCGTCCGTTATGTCCGCACGCACGATGGGTACCTTGGGTGGTAGAAAGTGTGGCCTAAGACAATAGAAATCTATTGTCTTCATTCCGTCTTTTGTCCCTTAAGTGGTCATTCTTTTGTTACTTAAGTGGTCACTCTATTGTTCGAGAACAATGGAAATACCACCTAATAACACCTTCGTATAGGTGTCCGTCCGTCCATCCGTCCGTCCGTCTGTGCGTCCCCACTTACAAATTCGTGTCCGGACTGTAACTTTGTCATGCATTGAAGGATTTTAAAATAACTTTGCACAAATGTCTCGCACATCAAGACGACGTGTCGCGTGCAAGACCCTCGTCCCTACCTCAAAGGTCAAGGTCACACTTACAGTTTGAAGGTAATGGTATTCTGTATAAATGCAGACATTCTATTCCTGATATATAACTTTGTCATGTATTGATTGATTTAGAAATAACTTGGCACAGATGTCTAGCACATCAAGCTGGTGTGTTGCATGAATTTTGAAATTACATACCACAATTATTGAGCACATGGAGATGACAAAGACTGTGAGACACCTCTCTCGGGGGCATTAGTCACTTGTGAGGGACAGCTCTTGTTTTGTATCAAATACATAATTTGAAAAATATATGTAAAGACAATTATTTACAAAAAGAGTATGTTGGTAATGGTAAAAACTTTGTTTTAGTTAGTTTATTTCAACTGAATCTGTCACAGAGTCTTTGTTCGTCAACTAGCAAGAATATGTTTCAAAATGCATCCCTCCTTCATAATAAATCACTTATTTATAGTTCTCTTTACATGAATTCTTAGTGTCAGTAAACTACAATATTATGACATCTCAACCAAAATAAACACACTTTATATTAAAAGAAAAAATAAAAATTGAAAAAACATACACCCCACCTACTAAAGACAATAGTGTTCTACCTTAAACAATAAGCTGAAGCATGTGGATTTCCAAATTTATTGAAGTGTTATAAATTGTTGATGTGTAAGATTGAAAGAGCTACTCAACTGTTTCTATGGTCGAGCATCTTGAGGAGACATTAAACTGGTAAATTAGTGCCGGTTTGAAGAATTTCATCATTTGACTTTGTCAGGAAATTTGCGCAAAAATTGGATATTTTTCATGTAAGTAAGCCAAGAACTGAAATGACATTTGTAAACAATATTTGCCACAACACACACTAATACAGGTTTTGAAAGCTTATATAACAGTACCTTTGTTGTGTATAATGTCAAAAGACCACCAAACCACCTTTTAGTGATAGCATCATTTTTTCGATGGTGTCCATTTTGTTTTGGACATATTACCTTAAACATGTATTTCTACATTTGTATCAGTGTATTGCAAACAGTATCATGGTCACTATAGACTATATAAATATGAATGACATCCCGTGAATCTCGTGAAATTTACTATTTACGACTGAAGTTGAGAAAAATACTCGTGGCTTTTCATTCACACCACGGGTATTCGACAACTTCGAACGAGGATGGGTACTACTTACGACCGCAAGTATTGGCATGTAAGCTGAACTAACCCCGATATTTCTATTATTTCTCGTTTTTACGTCGACTTTTCGCTTGATATATGTAACACTATGTTGAAAATGAATATGTGTGAAGTTTTATGATCGATGCCACCTTTTAAATATAGTTTTATCCTAAAATATGAACCAAATACAGTAATGTTTCCAAATACGACAATTATTTGCTTATAGAATGAAGATATTGAAATGACCAAAGACATGTATACAAACAATTGTATAAGGTAATCTAAGCAAATTTATAAAGGGGGTGAAGATAATCGGTTACGTCTGACAGGAGATACGTACAAATGCAGATTATGCCTATCAAAATATGTTCGTTTCAGGTTTCATGCCCCCAAAAAACAGGGTAGGTAGGTAGGGAAATCTTTTCCCTACCTTTTCACAGTTCGCACATAGACCCAGTTTCAGCTTCAATTACTTCATACAGAATAGTGCATATTTATCAAAACCTATTGCATATATAGCCTACATAATTATATTTTCCGTAAACGTTTACTTCAAGGTCCAAATGCAAACCGTTTGTAACAGCGGCTGATAGTTTCCGAAATTTTTACCATTTTTCGCCAACTCGAATAAATCTCACACATTTCGGGTGCGTCTATTTTCCAATGCGCAACCGTCACTGTGGACATACAGAAGAACGGCACAACACTGCTGCTTGAGCTCAGTATTCCATAGACAATGTATTAGTGATGTGTAACCTAGACTTGGTAAGACCTGGCCGATTGATGCGTTATGGAAACTAGTTTTTCCCATTAACAGTACGGCTGCATTTATATGATTACAAAATATATCAACGAAATAAAATGAATACTGTATTAACAGTTACGACTGTATTTAAACTAGAAAGCTTGTGGAAATATTTATCAAATCAATTTCTACGAGCGTCGGTTTTGTAATATTTGGATGACACAAGGCGATATTGTTTAAAAGCTTGTTAAAAGGGAAGAATTCAGTGTTAGAAATTATTCGGGTTGACGAAAAATGTAAAACAAATCGGAAATTATCAGTCGCTATTTCAAAACGGTTTGCTTTTGGGCCTTGAAGTAAACTTTTACGGAAATGATAAACACTTATGCTATTTATGCAATAGGTTTTAATAAATATGCATCATTCTAGATGAAGTAATTAAGGCTGAAACGGTGTTGTTTACCTTCTTATTGATATATAGTAACTAGGCTATTTTGAACAAACAATTACTGTATGGGTCCCTGGTACGCTACACTCACCTGTGCGTATAACGGCCGATGAATGACACGTAGTATGCGTAAATCCAATAGGTGTTTTCCAGTAAGCAAAAATATTGGTTTTAAACTACGATAATGTAATTGCATTCAATATGGCAGCTGTTTAATCAAAATTGAAGGATCTTGCATTTATATACTGATAGTAGTCATACTTCCCACCTCCGTGAGAGATTAATAAGTTTTTTTTTCATATGTGAATAGGTCTACGACAATTGAATAAGGACATCAATGTTTACCTTAATCGTCCAATTTGCCACTAACTATGTAAGGCAGACTTTTATTATTTGCACACTATGAAAAAGTTTATTTACTGGGACGGTTAGGCAAACACGCTTATTGAAAAAGTTAGGTAGGCGGACGTAAGATGACGTTGCTGTTACATACAAACATGCTTAGTGATGAGGGGCAAAAATGTCAGAAATGGTTCAAAGAGTTTCCCGTAACACCAAACAAGCTTATTCTTTAATTTTGTCACAAATCGTCAATGACAGTCCTTTCTTACCATAATTACATATATGAATCGCTCCGGGTACTAGTATTTGACTGCTACTTACAATTAAGATATAACAACAACCATCAAAACAGTATGTTATTGATTGACGAAATTTATATATTATCACTTAATTTTGACGACGTAATAACCAGAATTAACCAGCGCAAATATGTTTAATCTAATGCACATCTGCTATTCAATGCACAAAAACCTTTATATCGTTTAATTATAATTATTCAATCCCTTTCTCCATTGTGCACGCAATGTAATTAAAGGTTGTATGTGTCAAGTTTGACAGATTATTTGCACAATGACTTAATCATTTACTTTAACTGTAAAAGAAATATCAGAAAAAAGCTCAATTGTATCAAACCCGTCTGTAAAATATTTTGATATTGATATATCTCTCCTCTCCTTTAAAATGGATTGACTGAGTGCAGACTACGAATTCTCCAAGAGCGCAGAATGGGACTGAGAAATTCTTCCATAGCGATTTCAAACATTTCTACATTTCCAAACTTGGAATCAAATCATGTTGGGAACGACTGAGAAAATTTATAAGATGTTATTGATCATGAGAAAAGGATACTTGTTATATATAATTGAAGTATTTTCGTTTATTGAAATTCAAACCAAGATTTAAAACACGATTGCCCATGAAAACATGTTTTTGTTTAATTTTTCTAGTGCCTTGCTAATTGTACTTAGGAGATATATAGGTCTGTAATTCGTAACTTACTAGGTGTCATGCATTTTATGATTGAGCAAGAGGAGATGTCATTGGTGCAGGCAAATGATGTAGCATTGGTGAGCCTATATTGTAAATATGTTGGAACATTGCCATTTGTTGGGCAGGATTGGCATTCATCAGCTTTTGTGAACACACCTCTCTTTCTGAGTTCATTATTTCACCAGCAACATTTATGTTTTCCATTTCAGTGTTTAAACTTGCTTCGCTTGAAGTTTCTTTCACTGAATTGTGCATGTTACTGCTTTTTTCTATTTTATTTTTCACTGTTTCTATACTTCTATTTTTTCAAGGTTTCTTAAATTTTCATTAGGGAAGTAACTTTTTTGTCGATGACGACCTACTTGTGGTTCTAAGTACTGTGTTAGAACAAGATATTTCTCTTATTTGTTTTGACATATAACAATTATATATTTTCTATGGTTTTTGAGTCACTGATTGAATTTGTTGAAAGGCAAAAGTTCATGTTTTGGGACCAAATATTTCGGAAAGGTCAGACCATTTTTTTCTATCAGCTTCAGCTTCCAAACGCTTTATTTTCACTCATTACCACTCAAAACCTCTTAGTAAAGCATGTCATTACATTTTTATTCGTGTAGCCGAGATAAAAGTCTCCTTTTACATTCTTTGAAATTTGTTAAAACTCCTGATTTTAATTTCGATATTTGTTACCGGGACTTACATTTTGTACCGTTCTTAATCGATCTTAAAAGACTTAGTCATAACTTCGCATAAATTTTTCAAAGTGATTGCCTTGTATAGAGACAGGTAAGTGTTTGCCCTGTATTTATAATAACTGATCTCATTTTTCTTAGTATTCTACATTTGACTGTTTTCTTTGTAATTTGTTGGCTTATTTCACATTCTATAAATAGTTATAATGTAGGCGAAAAGGACAAATAGGAAGCATGCCGTTCTTACCATAGGCCTGGGATACCTTTTTATCAATAAGGTAAATACTTTACATCTTTGTTATAAGTCTGAAGGTAGAAAACTAGAAAGAGTATTCAAGCTAACGGAAAGTTCTGCTCAAACATTAGAATTTGATTAATTTTAATCTCACAACAGTTATGTTAAAATTAAAGATATAATTGTTGAGAGCCCACAAGGAAGCAAACGTAGTACATTCTTTGTTCCGTCATTTGTTTTTTGTCTACATCTCCAAACACAGGGGATGGAACAAAGTCCAGTTTCTGTAAAAGAATTAAGCGACGAAACTGTATAATTATGCAGAGAGGAAAAGGCGGCTATTGTGTCCAAAATATGAAGTTTGCAAACGTTTACGACGTAGACTGACGGCATATTTTACAAATCTTTGAATACTTTTATCGGGCAAAGAAATTGCCTTTTGTCTGCATTTCGTATGTGCCAAACTAAACCTTGTATGCATCGATCGATGGTTAAAATTCAATTTTAAAGTACATTTGATCATTATAGTCCTAATTATTTAATTCAATGAATACAAATGATCACCCGCTTCTCACCAATGCAACTCGGGTTCGATCCTCGTCCTTGGTAGAAGTTTTGTTCTCTATTCACGTCTCATCCATGTCAATATCATGCAATAAAATAAAATACAATTTTCTAAAATCACATAAAAATTACATGGGGCACTGACACTGTCACATCTCATTAAAACATGATTGTCAAATATATTATAGTGTTTAACACTAGACAATATTTTGTTTAAAAAAGTTAAATTATACATGCTTATCTACATAATCGTAATCTATTGTGGGTAAAAATGATTATAAAACTATATATTGTACAAAAAGGATAAAATTCAATGACAATCCTTGGCGGAGCTAAATGCGCTACAGTTAAATACAAAGTTTTCTTTAGTATAAGAGATAGTAGATATTATCTGTGGTATTTGAAAACGTAAGAATAATAATAATAAAATGTGTTTAAAGCAGTGTGATGTAATCATTTATCATAATTTTTTCAAAGTTGAATTGACATGCACAGTCATTGTAGCTTATATTTAGACGTAAGTATGTTTAATATCTGTAAATTGTATATAAGGTATAAAACTGCATACTTGGGTCTCGCGTTATGTAGTTTTGAATAATACTGTCAAATTCATCCACGTTTATCATTACGTCTTTTTACTAAATATTCGAACTTTTTTCAAATTATTGTAACAATATTACTCTTCAAAATAATATCAACTATAACTGCTACAGTAAACGCCGATTATAACGAGCTCCTCGGGATCTATCAAATGTGTTCCTTATATCCGGAGTTCCTTATATCCGTATATCGAACAAGTTCCTAATATACAACGTATATACATGTATATCGAACTAAAATATATATCAAACTCGTTTTTTTAAGTTCAATTGAAATAAGATCCAAACCATCAACGTGTAGTTGCTTTTGATTTTCTAACCTCTTTTTGAAGAGTTTTAAAGATCTAAAACTGTTTATTTATTTTCTATTGTGAGCGTTTTACGTTTTCTTTCCATGATACATGTACAAGTGTAAATGTTTTAGTAAAGCATTTCATTAATTTTTTAGTCGTATAGCGAAGATTAAAGTCTCTTTTTACATTCTTTTCAATTACTTTTAGCTCCTGATTTTAATTTCGATATTTATTACCGAAAGTTACCATTGTTAATCGATATTTTATCTTCAAAACTTAGTCATACCTTCGTACGATTTTCTTCAAAAGATATTGCCTTGTATAGAGATAGGTAGGTGTTTGCCCTGTATTTATAATACCTGATCTCATTTTTCCTAGCATTCTATATTTGGCTGTTTTCTTTATAAGTTGTTGCTTATCTCACAGTATTTACAAGTAAGTAGTTATAGCAGGCGGAAAGGACAAAAAGGGAGTATGCCGTTCTAACCATAGGGATAATTTTCGACCATTTAGGTAAATACGTTGTCATCTTTGTTATTAGTTTTATATATCGGGTCTGAGTTGTTGCAGCATACCAACATTTCTGTTGAAACATGTACAATAATAAACTAAGCATTACAGTTCTTTTATTCTCATAACATAGGGTTTAGGGTTATGGTTACCCCTAGGTTTAAAAGTGGACTAAATGGTCCTGGTTAGCTAAGGTCCCTGCAGACATGGTAAAGTCCTATACAAGTGGTGACTCAAACCACCAAGGAAGTGGTCGCAGTCAGTGCAGTAAACATTATTTCAACACTCAACGACGTTCATGCATGAGGTCTTTTTATCGCGGTTTTTCCGTTTTTTCATTATTCGCGAGGTTTTAAATTCGCGGCAGCTAGTACTGAAAATCTGCAAAAGTTGTAAAAGACCGTCAGTTTTTGTCTTGTTATGCTCGATGCCGCCGATTTCCTATAGATTTTAGTGCTTAAACGTCGTTCCCGTCTTTTGTCCCCGATAAACAAAGATAAAGCAATGTAAAAGTGTGTAAAGTAAGATCATTTCCATTTTATTTCATATAATTTGCTAACTTGTAATGAAACTCAGCGGCCAAATATTTTCCAAAAGTTGAATGAAACTTACGGGGAACAATTCAGAAATGAAATTATCTATGAAAAATATAAGATAGGCGAAATTGTAAATAACGAAAGTTACTCAATCGATGAGAAAGTTGGGTTATGCACGGAATATATAACACATACGGCGATCAAATACTTTAAGAAAACTTCCGTACATGTTGTATGTGAAAATAAGGGATATCATAATAATAAATCATCTGAAATAATAGTTTAATGAAACTTGTAAAAAAAAGGCAGCGATACAGAGAATCTATATGTTAGAATTTAAGAATATTTCATATCTATGAAAAGACGCAGAAAGTATTACATGCATTATGTGAAAAAATCAAAGAAGCAGTATGATATTAAGTGGGGGCGTGAAATGAACTAAATGCAGGCATGTTTGAGTTTTAAAAAGAACAAAAGTGGTTATATTGATTCAATGATTAATGAATATCTTATTGAAACGATTAATGTTCTGATCGGCCCTTTGGAAATTTTATTCAACAGTATACTTAATACTGGAATCCTCTTCGACATTTTATTGAAATAAACTCATCAAAAGTAGAGTTTGAGACATAAAATAAACAGAAAAAATGTTTGTATCGATGAAATATCACGTTAATTTCAATGGTTAAAAAAAAGGCGGAGTAGACTTTTAGACTTCCTTTTTCCATACACTCTCATTAAAGGAGTAGGTATTGGGGCTCGAATTTATATCCTGCGGTTAGAGGTTGGGTGATTACACATCGTAGGCAGGTTTGATTTGGTTCACTAGTAACTTTAGTCATGAAGTCCAAAATAGCAATTTAAACAAAGACACAGTTAATGCCATGACAGGATCTAATTATCACACAATTCAAGGGATTTGTATGCCATGAATTACAGTTACTTATTTGGCACGATATTTTAATGCGACTCGTTGCTGGAAGCATGTGCTATGGATTTAGACCCAGTCTTTAGGAAATTAACTTACCAAAAAGTTTTTCTTTTGTTTTCAATAAATTAGTGCCGTAATAGCTTAAAAGTGTATTTTGTTCTTGTATAGTGCGTTTTGTTCAATGATATTGTTTTCTTTGCACGTTCTTAACGCAGATTAGAAGACATTGCTGCCTTTGGACAGCAGTGTATGAATCACAAATGAGCATGGACCTAAAGGAACACGAACTTATACTTCTATCAATGATGTTATGTATCATTTAAGTTTGTGTTCAATACAAGCGCCATGGCAGACCGGAAACCCGAGCAGAGTAGCAGTAGCAACCGGTTCATGATTCCTCCCGGGGATTGGAAATTCAACAACTTTCTTGCAAACATCAGTCTTGAACTGCATGAAAATGATTTGGCAGCAATAAAATTACGTTTCAGAGGTAAAACTATTATGACTGTTACACCACGAAAAATAAGCGTGCTGCTTTGACCATGTTACTTATATATCCAAAAAAAATGTGTCAGAATTTTAAAAGATAAAACAAATATGATAATATATTACAAACAGGGAAATTATTTTAATCTGTTTTTTTTTCTAACGTTACTGTAATGCATATTGATTGATGGATGTGGTTTGTTCACTCAGCATCATTTAACATTCGTATTACATGTAATGATCTAAGGTTTAATATGATTGCAGGTGTTTGATAAATGTTGAACTTTGTCTTTTTAGAACGATTTTATGTATGCATTATTACGTAGAAGCTTCATTTGTGAACATTTGGATTGCTTAATTAGTATCACAATTGTATCTTTACCAGTATATCTTCACTGACCAATAACATCAGTTACATTGTGTGTATACTTTTTAGCTGTTTCAAAACATTCGTTTGTAATTTTAAAAAACAAATAGAAAATAGCTTGATTTGACGCTATAGGGCAGGAAGAGGCTGACAAAATAAGGTGGTGACAATCATGATTTGGACAGTAAAATGTCAAGGGAAAGTCAGGGAATTTTATTTTCCTTTTTCTTGGCAACCCTGAGAAAACTTTACTACTTGCGGTATCTGTTGAGTATTCTCCGAGCATGCTTTTGGTTCGACTGCTAAAAAAAAGTTAACCATTTAATGTATTTTGACTTCCTCTACCAAAATTGTAATATCCCATAAGAATATAAACCAGTATAAATCATATCTCCTCATTGTCCATTGTCTTGGAGACATATACGGTGATTTAATTTCAGTGGTACAATGTATACTGCCATAGCCTTCGTCGAACACCATGCTGTTGCAAAAACATATGCCGTCGAGCTCACACACTTTCCTGGTTAGCTTACTGAAGGTTTGGACGACAAACAAAATAAGGGGTCAGTTCACGTTTCCATACATTTATAAATGATGTACAGAGGGATTTCATACTGATTTGACACTGCAACCAATACTTTCAGTGCTTTGATAAATTTCAGACATAATTAATGCAGACGTCAAGACGTGGGCTGAAGCATTTCACATCCTTGTGATAAAAAGATATATCTCTGAAGATAATTTGATCTATCTGCAAGCCATCATACGTGTCCTTAACAGAGCTGATCTTCTTGCAACTACTATCGAATATGCCAGAAAAAGCCAACAGAGGGTTTTACATTTCTACGAAACCACAACAGACATTCGTATGTGTATTATTTTGTTCTGTATGGTTACCTGACATTAACAGGGCAAACACGATATTTCACCCGACTGTTAGAAGATGTTATTCTTTTTTCGAACCAAGATAATATGTTAAGTATATTTTTCGAAATAGAAGTTAATTTAAAGGCGAATTTCTGGCTGTGTTGTCCAATATAATTTTGTTTATAGGACCGGACCATAGATACGTTCGTATTCATATCGAGGGTGGAAGTTGCCTGACAGCGGGCGAATTAGATGCAATACGACAGGCCATAACAGAAATACTCTGGGTACCGCTTGAAGATATAGTAGTTGAAGGCATCCAAGAGGCCAACAGCTTGTATATAATCTTCACGCTTCCATCTATATACGTTGAAACACTTGAGAAGTTCCTTGAAGACAAAACAAAGCATCACATTTTGAGACCTCTGGTCAAGTTAGGAATTGACAGAATAGAAATTTCTGAGACATCGTTTAAATTGGAACCGGGAGGTAAGTAAAAAGGGTTCATTTTTAATTTGTACAAGGAGTTCTAGACGTTTTAGTAGCATTTGCAGATGCTGTGATATATTCAAGTAAGGGTATAGTTAAATAATATTTAATTGCTTTAAAATTTAAATTTTTCAAGCATTCAAACTTTAGACATCAAACAAACTGTACTTAAAACAAATGTTTGAAATATGATGATATATATCTATGCAAGAAAAGTGTTAGGCCACAAATTCTTGAACCATCATCATCTTTCACATACGACACTCGTTGGACATACTCATATTAAACTAGACTTAAAGGTCCATTACTAACACCAAATCGAATTTTCGTTTAAATCTGGAATTGTAACAGGAAAATACAGTTTGAAACTGGCTTCTAAAACTTTACAATAGCCGTGGAGTATTTCCCTGTTTGAAATATTGCTGCAGAAAAACTAGTGAATGTCTGTGTATTTCCTTAGATTGACCTGGGTGGTCTTTTTGTCCTACTTTCGCTTTACTGAATGTTGTAAACAGTCCGAGATATACTTTGCACATCATTGTTAGTAAAGTTCTTTAATTATTATTCAAAATAGCCATGCTTATTTATGTACAACCTATTTGCAGCCTATATCTGGGAGACTTTTGGAAAATGACAAAGATATTTGAAAACTGGAAAATCTACTTTCGTTTTTGAAAAGGCAAAATATTTTTTATTAATTCTTTTGTTAAACTCAAATTTTCAACACAATATGGTCACATTCGATGCAGTATGTCATATTTTTCCGTCTGAGAAGACGCCCGTTACGATTCCAGATTTAAAAGAAAATTTGATTTGGTGTTAGTAATGGACCTTTAACATTTCTGTTTACTAGTTAGTACAATATTAGAAAATGTATCAATGAATGAAAAGAAGAATAACAAGGACTGGTATTCAAAACGTTTGTTCATTATGTTTATAATTTACATGTCATTGAGTATCCGTTCTATATTTATTCAAGAAAGCGCTTTCAGAATGAAAGCATTCGTCGAATGAAGCATCGCGTGACAATGTCCATGACAGCAAATATTTTCATAAACCATTCTTTTTAAGCTCCATATTAATGTACTTATCTTGAATTCAAAAACACCTTTAAGGTTAGAAACAATGGAAAGATTTAAAGTTATAACTGACATATGTCGGTGTTGCTGCGAATCTTATATTTCAAATATTTACCTTTCTTTCTTGAAGAAACACACAAAGCTGATGACAAGTCAGACAGAAATGAAATCATTTCAAAGTTACAACTAGAACTTCAACAGAAAAAAGGCCAGATGAAAAACCTTGAGGAAGAAATTCTTAGACAGAGAAGATACAAAGATGGAGTATATCAAGCCCCAAATCAGTCAAATGGAAAACAATCCAATAGAAATGGAAGACCGCATTCCGAATTAAAAATGCCTGGAACTAAGATATCCAAGCGAAGGAAACGCTTCTTCAACAGTTCGGGGGTGAGCCCAAGAAGAAGCAAGAGAGTCATCTCATTAAACTTACGAAAACTGAGGAAAGATTAGCTCAGTATTAAAGAACGCCTTCCAGAGTGAAGAACGTGATCCTGAGGAAATAGAATGTTGGGAGAAATGAATGCAACAGTTAGCTCACATGAGCATATCCGTGAGAATAAATACATGGAACTCATATCCAGCATCATCAGGACAAGCTTTTCCAACACTAGAGAAAATCAATGCCCAATCCTTCTACGCTAAACTGAACAAAATATATACAGTAATGGAAGACCAAAGAAAGACAATTGAAACCAATACATAACGGGGAGGTTTCGATAACTTCAATGGCTGTTGTCGTTTTGTAAACCGGTTTTTTCGAAACTACATTTCTTTAAATATTAATAGCCAATGTTCCTGCACCCACATTATTTTGGGTATTCTCATCAATTAATCAATTCTCATCAATTAAGTTCTCATTGTTGTTTTTAGATTATAACACACTCGTATACAATACAACTAACTACAATGTACATGTATAAGACAAATGAAGATTATACTATTTTGTATTTTTCATATAGAATAATTTGAAAAAAAAATAAACATGTGTTAATTTTGGCATGCAAAGAAATCAAAGTTTTCTTCTGTAATACAGTAAACGGTTTTCATGTCTTTCTATTGGGTTGCATTAATGTAAGATATGATAATAAAGTGTACAGGCAATTATGGGAGCTAACTGTGCATATTCAATTACAAATATATTATAATGAAGCACAAAATATAATAATAATAATAATAATAATAATAACGATAATAATACATTTGTATCTTTATTTAAAGAAGGATAAACATTTAGATACATATACTGATATAGACAATACAGATATCTAGTACTTCAATGTGGCCTTTGACAACAGTAAAAAATAATATTGAACTATAAATATCAATAACACAATTATATATAAACTCATCCAGTAGTCTTAACAACATAATCAAATCTTTACACAGATACAGCGTATGATAATTTTCATTAATACATGTAACCTCTATTCATCCATTCAGATATTTTTAAATTTCATTCTGTAATCGTGTATTTTTAGTGCAGTTAATGTCCTAAATGTAATAAAATGTACTAAGTATAGTAAAATGTTTTTCGGCGCAGCCGTATAAAGCTCGCTTTTGACCGGAAGTTTGGAACTCTCCAAACGCCAATAAAATGACGAGTAGAATGTTTACACTGTAAGGCACCTTCTGATTGGATAATACAGGGTTCATAGAATTACCGAAAACAACCTAAAAAGACCGAATAAAACTGAAAAAGACTAAAAAGACTGAAAAGGGACCGAAAAACAGTTTATGCAGACCGAAAAGATAATGTGTAATTTATAATTTAAGTTTTAAATAAATGAAGGAATTTGTAAATAGTCAATCAGTACTAGCGATATAATATTATCTTTAGAAAAACAAGTTGTTTTCGGTCAACAGTATTTGTTTTTCGCTTATCTGGGGGGATCATTTTACTTGATTTTTAATTCGATATTTACAAATTCCTTCATTTATCCACGAACCTATAAAGTGGGAATGAGAATAGGCAGTTAAATGCTCTTGTGTTTTCAGTCTTTCTTGAATGGGTGGATCATTAAAGTACGTATATATTTCATATCTATCAACATAATAGGTTGTTACAATGTACCTCTAAATTAATTTTAATTATAAGTGTAGAGTATTTATACTTTCTGGGCCAATGAATAATGGTCAATAATTTGAGTAGTATATTTATAAGAAAAACAAGGATTAAGTTTGTTTTCCTGATACAAATGTCGCGATAGATATTTGATTGCTACTGGAGACACATTTGATAAGTGGCCGGTTAGCTCAATCGGGAGAGCATTGTCACAACTTTGCAAGGGAAGGTTCGAATTCGGTCAAGGTCCTGTTTTTCCCCATCTTGTTCCGATTGAATAAAAATTGCGCCAACTATATTTTTAAAGGTATTTCTTGTTAGTAAATGCATCAAAATGATCATGTCTATGTATGTCTTATTTGTGTTTTGTAACATTTTTTTGGAATTTCTCTTATATACAACTAAAGATGAAAGATATCGAATATTCGTAGGTATCTTATTCCAAAAAGGTATAATAGTTTCTGTCATGAGCACGCGGTTCAGCTTGAAATATCCGCCTATGAGGCTACTTGTTTTTGCGGGAACGAGGCTCTTAAATAAGAAAAGCTAGTTTTGAGGTAATTAGTGTGTAAGTTCGGTAAAATATGTTTTGTCACAAATGGAGTGTAGATTTTTTATAGTATTTTTGGAAAAGGTTATCAAACTACTCGGGGGCAAGGTGATGTCCAGCTTAGTTTACTAATGTAGCCATATGATAAATATATATATCTATCCGAAAGTTACAATTACTACAGATCATTTAATATAGCTGCTGTATTGACGTATAACCGGTCTTAAAGCTGTAATCGAAGTTGTGCGGCATATAAGCATAATAAAACTTTTTTCATATCTGGTGTTAAATAGAATAATCATTTCAGGAGAGAAATTTTAGAATTAACCTTTGTACATTCTTTGGATATCTGCACATCTCATGTTAAAATGTTATCAATGAAAAAAACCAGCGTACACTAACTGGTGTTCGTGAATTACATGTGCATATTTGAAATGATTTTGTAACAGAGGCAGAGAGTTTAGAAATTGTTGGCGAAATTGAAATCGTGCGATTATCACTTGAATCTTTACATTACATTTTTCGAAAATGGGTAAGACATATGGCTTTTTCAGGGCGTCAGGAATCACAATTTGGTCAATACTTAGGTTAATGTCATAAGTTATAATATAATGGCTGTTTTAATGTAATCGCAGTATTTAAGCATCTTTTGACTTTTGCTATCTATGCCTGTAGATTTATTAGTATTTAGATTATGATTTATTTTCTCTTTTCAAAGGCTTTGATATACTCAATTTAAAACATGCCACATCTCAGTTAATTGTTTCCAGTTTAGAAAATATTTTTAGAATGCTGATTTTGTATTTATGTTGGATATATTAATAAAGTTTTCGTTTACTGCATTTAGTAAATTGTTTTGTCCTCCAAATCAGTCTATTATCATACATGTACATAACTGTGTTTAGTAGCGCCGCTCCTTTATCATAATAACTTTTACAAGATATGGACTTTAAATTTCCCCTCAAGTATTTTGTTGGTTTGTTACTTTTAACTGATTCGCTATAGATGTTCTTCTTACTTTTTCTTATCGTTTTGGTGCCGGAGGGGTAAAAACATACACCCTAAAGTTTAAGCTAAACTGTTTGGTGACGGAGGGGTTAAAGCATACACTCTTAAGTAACAGCTAAAATGGTTTGGTGCTGGAGGGGTCAAAAATAGACTAGTACCCTAAAGTTACAGCTTTAATGTTTAGTGCCGGAAGGGTTAAAACGTAAACACCAAAATTACAGCTAAAAAAGGTTGGTGCCGGAGGGGTAAACATCACTAAGACTGCAACATGTAAATAAGTTTCTAAACTTAAACGGAAATAAGTGCATAGGCAAATGAAAAAAGTATTTTAATAAACAATTCCAGTTTATATTATTACTTCATAGTTAATTGTGTGCCGAAAGAACGATTTTCACAACAATTCATTTCTGTAAATTATTTCTTAATGCAGGCGAAATGGATTGATAAGAAGCATGCCGTTCTTGCCATAGGGATACTTTTTCATCATTAAGGTAAATACGTTTACATCTTTGTTATTAGTCTGAAGGTAGAAAAGTAGAAACAGTATTCAAGCTAACGGAAAGTTCTGCTCAAACATTAGCATTTAATTCATTTTAATCTCATAAAATTTATGTTAAATTTTCAAAATATAATTGTAGGGATGTTTGGTGATAATTATTTAGAAATATAAACGACAACATTTGAAGTTATTTATATTGTGGTTTTGTAAGCTGTATCCTCTTGTTTGATGAACTAATTATGAGTAATGATCTTAAACTAATGTATAAATGGGTTTTAATCCTTGTCACTTGAAACTAACAGTTTGATACATGTTTGAAAAACCGAAAGGTCTACCATACCTAGATGTACATGTTCCATGATTCGGGTCACTAGGTCAAATGTCAATGTCAAAGGTGCTTAAGATCGTATAATGTGTGCTCTTAATCTCCCAAAATCCTTGTCATAGTTTAATAATATTTGACAGAAGTGATAATAATCATGCCTGATTTTGCATTGTCGGTGTTTTGGGTCGCCAGGTCAAGGTGACAGGGGCTCGACATGATAAAATATTGTGCACTCTTAATCTCCAACATCCCTGATCAGAATTAAATGATACTTCACATCAGGTTGTGCAGGTCTAATAATTAAAGCATCAAATATTAGATAAATTTTATATACTGTGTCAGTGCGGTGTTTGGGGGTTATCATCACCTTCAGTGATAGTTCTTGTTACAAATTATTTCAATTTATGAAAATAATGAAATGATCCTTTGGTGCGGACCCCGAAAGTCTACACACGAGATTTCAAACTGAACTTTACGATCCAAAGTGCCGTAAATACATAAAGTAACTCCTCGTTGTTTTAAATTTTAACGTTGTTGCCTTAAAATTGTACTACTGTTGGTTATACCTTTTGTCTGAGAAATGAGACCAAAAACAAAAACAGATTGTGCATACCAAAAAACCCTAGAAATGACCCAAAGAGTAGACTTTACAGCTGCAATCTTAGAACCGCACCTGCATGATATAAAGCACCGCAAGATTTGTATTCTAGCCAATATATTTTCTCCATCGATGGGTTTAAATGAAAGATTGATATTTGCCGTTTTTTCACAATTGTTATCTTTAATTGCTTTTTTTCAATACTACATCTCAATTATTAATTTCCCGATCGCAAAAAAAGTTGGTAGCTTAAATTATCGGTAATCGCTGTCGAGACTCACTTAATACGAAATAAACCTTGAATAGAGAAAGACAATTCTGAATTAAATGTTTTGCCTAAGGGCACATAGCACCATGGCACATGTTGAGATAGACTGGTTGCAATGTGCCTTGTAATCATTAGGTGAATACGCTACCATTTGGCTCCAAAATTACACTAACGGAATGTATCGTGGAGCAGTATGCTTGCAGAGGTACATAATTATATCATAACCAAGATTCATATGTTAAATGTTGACACTTCTAAGTTGCAGGCCCCTTATTCTGCTGCATGTATACTAAATGACGAAAATATGTAAAAATGTGTACTGTATCCTACGATGTCGGTAATTTAAAGTAAGTCGGTATGCTTTAATCAACTCTCAATAAGGACTAGTTCAGGGGTTTTGGAAATTAAGAACGAACAAGATTTTATCATGTCGAGCCCCTATGAACTTGACTTAACCCGAAACATGAAACATGCACAATAAGGCATGGTACTTATCACTTCTGCGCAGTATCATTAAATTCTGACTAGAGGTTTTGGAGATTTAGCGCTAACAACATTTTACAATCTCGAGCCTGTGTTACCTTGACATTTGACCTAGTTACCCGACACATATACCATGCGCAACTAGGTATTGTACTTATAACTTTTGTGAAGAATCATTAAATTCTGACCAGAGCTTTTGGAGATTTACTGTATGCAAGATTTTACTATATAGAGCCCTTTTGACTTTGACCTTTAATTTAGCGACCCGAAACATAGACCATGAACAACTACGCATGGTACTTCTGACCTTAATTTTTGGAGATTTAGTGTCCATAAGATACCGTCTACAGACAGACGGACAAAATTGGTCAGTGAAAAATAAAAAACCGGGTATAAAATCCAGTTCGACCAGTATAAATAAGTGTTTACTATAATTGTTTAACAATTGCTTCAATTTATATCTAATGAATTGATGTTTCAGTTTCATGGTATGATAACGATAGATATGACTTCTTACATACTTCTATCTGAAATAATCAAAATATTTTAACAATTTTTGTTGCGTTATCAGTAATGATGGTTGTAATGCGATTGATATTATGGGGTTCTCCACGGGGAATAAAAAATATTATGATTCAAAATTTTCCTTATTATTTTGTCAAGAAAACATGAAAGAAAAAGAAGATGTGTTTGTTTCTGTGAAAAACTGATTTTATTTCACTCATAAACACCAAAAAGCTTATATTTTACTCGTAGCTACGCCACTCGTGAAAATATCAGTTATTGGGCTACGCCACTCGTGAACATATTAGTTTTTGGGCTACGCCACTCGTGAACATATCAGGTTTTGGTGTACACTTATGAAAAAGTCGATATTTCACTGAAACAAACAAATAGCCTCTATATCTTTACAGGTAAATCTGCAATATCATCAATTGCGATATGTGTATACCTGTAGGCTGTCTGTTAAAATTTGAACTCCGAGCATGCTTGTTGGTACGATTGCTTCAAAAGTAGTCAACCATTTACTCTATTTTGATTTCCTCTTTTAAAATTACAAGAGCCATTAGAATAGAAAGCATTTTGAATCACATATTCCCTTAACCATTGGGCCAATTTCAAGTTAACTTCTCAGAAATTATCAGTCAACTGTCCTCTTCCGAAGTTACTCAAAATTGTTTTACTCTACAGCACATACTTGCTGTTAAGAGCTAAAATAGAAAATTCTTGAATGACAGAATGCAAAGTGATAACTTGGAATCGTTGCAAATATGGTCACGAGGGGCTGGAGCAACTTTTACTATTTGTTAATTAGTGTTATCAACCGGACCGAGAACTTATTTCACATTCAGATCTTTATACCGTAAGTGAATTCTGCAGGTCAGATCATTTGTTACGGATATTCTTTGTTCCTTCAGGTGAGTAATATAAAACCACCATGGCTCTTTTGTGAGTTATGACTATACATTGTTGTTACATGTGAAAAAAGAAAGACCTAGGTTATCACTATCTAGCTCGGCATTTCTTTTATTTTCTTTACAGTTTGTTCACGAACAAAACGAAGAGCATCATACGGACAAGATGTATTAAAACATGCGCTACACCCATTCCCACCACATCCAATTTCTTATTTTTGTTAATTGAACTTCATTTGTTTAAGAAATGTTTCCAATATACATGTACTTAAAATATGAAAAGAGATCATCAGGTACAATGTTTATCACGTGTATCTCCCGTACTAAATGAGAGACAGTTATAAGTGGGATATCAGTGTCATAATGACACATTTCAAAATTTGAATTCAGATACAATTCTCGCTAACAGCAAGATTTTGCGTCAAATATCTGAACAAATACACCAAGATAAGATAACACCACGTATATGTTTTACTTGTTATTAAGTCTTGATTAATAGGCACGGGTGTTTTAAAGGTGCACTCCCTATATTCTCCAAACATAAATAAAGTGTTGAATGCACGTAAAATGATAAATAAATACAACTTTAAATAACAACATATATCAAACAAGTTGGCTGCTTAAAACCTATCCAACGAGTCATGCTGCGTGGGTAGCATGCATGAACATAACAAGAGAGCCATGATGGAATTCAAACCATTTTTTAGCTTGCATGCAGATTTTTCTCTATTTGATCAGTGTTGTTGGAAATGGATCCCATGAGAACAGTTGATGTTGAGAAAATAATTCATTCTTATATGAAACGAACACTAAAGCTGATTGAGTCCATTGAGCTTCAGCCAAACGTACAGACAAACGGACGAACGGACGGACATAAATATATTTATTTGCCCAAGATGTAGATTAGTGAGTGTTCCCACTAGTATTGTTTTATATTACACGTATTTAATTTACGTACAAGAAAGTCATTTGTAATTACGTGTAGTCGCCAAAAATAGCGAAATACTAGTATTGTACAACTTGAGTTATTCTAGGCGACCGTATTTTTCAATAAATTAATTACTAAGTAAATAGGCTGGCCGGATTTTACACTTAACCTAATTCAAGTCGCCTATACTTTATTGCAAAGATATAAAAAGGTGAGTAGTATAGAAGCTTTGATAGATACAGTTAAGCGCTCGCAAGAGAGAAGCTTTGATGATTGACTATTTGCATAAAAGAAACTCGCTACCACAAACAACTCAAAAATGTCTTATTTTAGAACAAATTATCAACATAAGGACTTTCTGTAATAAATAATTATCCTCCCAATAACTGTAAAGCAACAACTTTACATAGATCATTGAATGTTGAATGGGTTCATTCTCTCAATACTTGGTATAAAGTTGATGAGCATGAATTTAGATTTCATTGTCTAAGAGAGTTTACATCACCACACCCCTAAATGTGAAATTCACAAAACTGTAAATTATGGTAATTCTAAATTTCTTCTAAATTATCTAAAACAATAAAGTGTTTGTTAAAAAACGGTTTCTGGTACTAATTTCAAATATCCCGCTTTGATAAAAATATCCTCTGAACACTATATTTATTGACGGAGTTGATCTGTCTAACCTTATAAGAATTTCTTTTCCCATGCATTTATCCAACAAACCTCGTCAAGTGGATCAATTAGTTCAATACAGTGCTGTATTTTCTCCAACGTGACGTTTTCACACCATAAACGATTCATAAGAAGTACCAAATACCAATTCTTGAAGACGTTTACGTCTAAGCCACAAATGAATTGAAAAAACATTAGGGTGCTCATTTTCCATCAAATTATTATCCGATCGAATTGAATTGGAGGATAAGATTCAGGTAAAAGTCTGAAAATTCCTTTTTAAACTTTACATCTGCCCAAGAACATCTTCTTAAAGGATTTGTATGATCAAACATTGCCACATGTCTGCTTATTTTATTTTAGTTAATCATAACTGGTCATCTGTGTTATACGCAGATTGATGACAGTCTGGTATTTTTAACGTTTTTGTGACTTTCGAATATTGGGGTTATTGTGTTAACAGCGCTGCGGACAAATGACTTTGGTACCTATCTTTATAACTCTGATGGAATGTTAAATATGAATCTTTGATCTTATGACACTGAAATATTCATCACAATATCTTGAGAATTGAATAAACTACAATATTTCTTTTAGGTGTATACTTAGAAAAGTGGTTGAGTGTATAGCTTAAACTTTTAAGATAAATTATGATACATGAAAATATTCAATTACTTTTGCTTTTGGAGTTATTAAAATTGACATCAGTTTTAGAGAGTGCCGCTTGATTGTAATTGAATAAAAGTTGTGCCTTTTGTCAAGTTGCTGTAATAGTTCTTAAATTATTTGGAATAGTTTGAATTATTAAGTATTTCCTAAACGTTGAATGTCGACTTTGTTCCGCAACATAAATGCTTATTATTCTGTGATATTATAAGCAGTTCAGTTCAAAGTCAATTTACGCTTCCATACATTTTTGATTGATGTACGTAGTGTTTCAAAATGATTTCACACCTTTGACATCAATACCAAACAACCATGCAACAAGGAAGTCTAAACGACAGCTATATTTCCCGCCACAAATAGGAACATTGAGGGAATTAATTTTACCGAGTGTAGTATTATCTCAAAGATGCACAGCGTTGATTTCTAAAAAGCAAATAAAGTTACTGTATAGAATACTGCACAGAATAGACCTGTGTAAAGAAGGTATGTATATATATATATATATATATATATATATATATATATATATATATATATACAGTCGAGTCTCGATTATTCAAAGTGCCGGGGACCAAGATTTTACTTCGAATAATCCATGGGTTCGAATAATCCAAGTGATGAAGCGGAGTCCAAAAATCATATGACTGTTTAGCACGGCAATCACTGATAGAACAGCTAATGATACAATGAGGGCGTTCCTTGGTGTCAGTTTCCTTTTGGAGAAAATAGGTGCTTTCGTAAGCAAAGTCCTCTCTAGAGTAAGTAGGACAAGAATCTAAGTTGAAAAAGAACCCGAAGTCAATGCTAGCCACCATCTCAGCCGGCATGTAACCGGTGACAGATCTACAAGCCGTATTCCTATTATGCTCAGTACGGTTTGCCGGTACCAAAGATGTCCACAGCACTGTCAGTTCCGTTACTGCCAGTATCAGTAAGAAGGTGGTGGTGGAATATTTCCTCATTTGTCTTGTTGATAGAACAATAATGTTTAGAACATTCCCAAAAGTTCCGATTACAAGCAAAATAAACGGAAATATACGCCATAGCCAGTATGCTATTTTGCATTCAGTGAAATATCGTGGTCCGCAGTCTCCTACGTAATAAAAGTTAGGTTGCGGCATTGCAAAAACATACAGACGAAATAAAGGGTTAAATGATATGAAGCGGACAGGAAATTCAAGATTCAAACCTTTGACCTTAAATCGTGACCTTGACTTGGATCCAACATGACCAGATCATTAATTCCGCTTATCGTCTTGAAATGGTGAACATTTAAACCAAGTTTCATAAACATCCTTTAAGGGGTAAGGAGCAATAGACAGGAAATGTTAGACTCAAACGTTTGACCTTAAGTTGTCACCTTTACCTTGAGTCAGCGTTACCGGCTCATAGGTTCTGCACATCTTCTTGATTAGGTGAACATCTGACCTGAGTTTCATCAAAGTCCTTCTAGGTGTTAAGGAGATATGAACCGGATAGGAAATGTTACGGACAGACGGAAGGACGGACGTGTCCGTACATGCCCAGTAGACATTATGGGGTTAGGGTTTGAGTACAACTTAGCATTGTGAGGTTGTTTCAGTTCATTCCGTCATTATGTGAATAAAATGGGATTGTAAGGTTAGATAATTCTATTGTGGGGCTAATAAGATCAAAGAAAGATCAAAGGCATAACCTCGCAAAGTCCGTCTGGTGCAGACGGACGGACGGACGGACGAACGCACGGACGCACGGAGACCATTCCTATATCCTACTCCCGCTACGCGGCGGTGGATATCAAGTACACACAGTGTTTTGATTAATTCCAGGAATAATTGATACAGACGTCGAAACCTGGGCTGACGCATTTCAGATCCTTATGAGTAAAGGATATATATCTGAAGATAATTTGATCTATCTGCAACACATCATACGTCTCCTTAACAGAGCGGATCTACTAGCAGCCACTATCGAATATGCAACAAATCATCAACAGAGGGTTTTATATTTCTACGAAACCACAACAGACATTCGTATGTGACTTAGTTTTAGCTCACCTGAGCCCGAAGTGCACAAGATAAGTTATTGTGATCGCCCGGTGTTCGTCGTCTGTCTAGCGTCTGGTGTCGGTCGTGACTTCCCACATAAACGCTAGGTCGAGTTTGAATATGTGTCATTTTGGGAAACACCTTGTATGCAATAGAGGTTGCATTTTCTTTGAATCTAGGTCGAGTTTGAATATGTCATATCTTGGATCAAAAATTAGGTCAAATCATAGAACAATCTTGTGTATGAAATAGTGGTAGCATTTGTATTGAATCTTCATAAAACTTGGTCAGAAGATTTATCGTGATTAATTCGAGATTTATTTGCATACATGTATGGGTTATCTGGGGTCAAAAACTCGGTCACTCAGTAAAATTATAGAAAAACCTCCTGTATGCAATACAGATTGCAATTTTCATTGGTTCTTCATGAAACTTGCTCAGAATAACAACCTTGATAAAATCAAGATCGAGTTCAAAAATGGGTCATCTGGGGTTAAAAACTAACTAGGTCACGGGGACAAATCATAAAAAACACTCATGTTTGCAATACAGGTTGCATTTTTCACTGGATATTCATAAAGCTTGGATGAAATGATATTCTTGATAAAATCAAGATCGATTTTAAATATGGATTACCTTGGGTCAAAAACTAGGTTATGGGGTCAAATGAAAGAAAAACCTTGTGTTCGCAATATAGGTTACATTTTCCATCGGACCTTCTTGAAACTTTTCAAAATGTTTGTCTTTATTAAAATTTAGGTCGAGTTTGAAAATGGGTCATCTGAGGTCAAAAACTAGGTCACCCGTTTAAAAACCTTCTGAATGCCATACATGTGACATCTACAACCCAATCGTCATGCAAATTGGTCAGAGGTTTCGTGTGGACCACCTGGCATTAAAATCTAGGTAACCAGGTCAATTCCGAGGAAAATCTTATTGGTACTCTAGAAATCACCATTTATAGCCAATCCTCATGTAAATTGGTCAGAAGGATTGTCGTGTCAAACAGAATGTCTCTGTTTATGATATAAAGTTTAGGATTTAAGTTTGGACACATATGGTCATAAGTAGTAGGCCTGTGTTTTTCAAGGCAAGTGGCGAGACGATACGTATCGAGATACGGAAGAGCGATACATACATCGGTTTGCGAAACACATGTTCTTTCTAAGATAATAAAAGAGCTATTTACACCATCAATATGTTGCAGACGACGTTTACATGTAATATAGTAATAACGTTCCAGCAGCTCGTATTTACATAATTACTTTTAAACTGTTTACTTAAATTTTATTTGTGAAATAATCGTGTAATATTAAATTAACTATTGTTAAACGTGTCCGACATTTAAGTTTATTTTCCCCCGCTGAAGGCGAAGGGGGGCATGGTAATGCCCTCCGTGTGTGCGTGCGACCGGTACACTTTGTCGAGAGCATAACTTCTTCTACTACAGGTATTACTTGAAATTTGGTACATTGACAATGAACTTTGAGAGGAAGTGCAATATACAAGAACCATAACTCTGCCGTGCCTACTTTTTTAATTATTCCCCTTTATCAAATTTACTTGTCCGGGTATAACTTGAATAGTTATGAAGGGAATTTATTCAAATTACATACAAAGATACTAGACACTGAAAAAAAGTGAAACTCTACCTCGTCCCGTTTTTGAATAATCTCCCACTATTATATTGTATACTAAATCATTTTTTATACTGTATACCTCATAACTCAAAAACTACTCAAGGTAATTAGCTGAAACTAGGTACATTGACAATAGACATAGATAGGAAGTGCAGTGTTTAAGAACCATCACTCTGCCTTGCCTTCTTTTTAAATTATTCCCCGTTATAAATTGTATACGTCCGTGGTATAGCTGGAGAATTTATTTAAACTCCATACAAAGATAGAGGACACTGAAAGGAAGTGCAGTGTCTAAGAACGGAGCAAGGTAGAGTTACAGTTTCAGAACAATGCACTTTTTCTCAAATCCCTCTATCACTGTGTCTAATATGATGACAATCGTCCCATACGTTGAGTGCTTCGGCGGCGGGAATTGACCATGTCTATCATGGCTTTTTTTTCTTTTTTTTATATAGATTATGCGAAATTATTAAATGCTAGCTTTACCATACGGTTTCTGAAAGGACGCGTTTCGGATACGTTGATGAAATGCGCCGATTATTAGATATTTTATGTTACTTAGATATTCAATAAAGTCGAATTATAAAAGGTGTATTTTAATAAAAATCACTGAAAAATTAACATTTCAATTGTTTGCAAATCCCGCAATAAAATGGAACGCGGATATTTGTTTCCAAATTTCATCATGATTCCTGAAATTATTAGGACAATCAAGATATTTCACTCGACTGTTTACATTCAAGTTGTAAAAAAGTTTAATCTTTAAAATGTAATCGGAAATGGTTCCTAATTTAATTTAAAGTAAAACTACGGACTGTGTTTTCCAATATAATTTTTATTTCATAGGACCGGACCATAGATTAGTTCGTATTCATGTCGTGGGTGGAAGGTGCCAGACAGGGGGCGATCTAGATACAATACGAATGACCATATCACAAATACTTTCAGTACCGCCCGAAAATATAGTATTTGCAGGCATTGAAGAGGCCAACAGCTTGTATGTAACCTTGACACTTCCAGCTGTATACGATGAAACACTTGAGAAGTTTCTAGAAAACAAAACAAAACATCACATTTTGAGACCCCTGTTTCAGTTAGGAATTGACAGAATAGAAATGTCCGAGAGATCGTTTGAAATAGAAGCGGGAGGTGAGTTTCACATAAGAAGTCTTTCTTATTTGTACTGGGAAGGTTGAAGTAACATTTGCAGATGCTGTATGTATTCAGTTATGGGTATAGTTAAATCATGCTTTATTACTTAAAATATTCATAAGCATTTAAACTTAAGACAGCAAACAAAATAAACTTTAAAAATCTGGAAATATGAAGGATCAACAGCAAGAGATTTAGGCCACTATTTCTTGAACCATCATCAGAAAGTTGGCCTTTCACATAATGTTTATGATGATTACTAGTGTTTAAGTTTGTTGAACCGCATAACAGATACAAGAAGCCCTCTTTCTTTCTTGTGTCCTTTTCTGTGAATTGTGATGCATTTTTTTCTTTCTCATTTTTCATTATGTTAAAAGTAAATAATAAATTTATCTTTTTTGCGTTAGCAGCATACGATATAACGTAAATAAAAGTAAATTATTGTAAGTTTTAGGGGAGGGCACCGAATAATGTTGGTAGAACTTATCTGCTTTATGCGTATTTACACAAATTGTCATTTCGATATTGTATATATTGCAATTAGATATTCTTTAAGAAAGCGCTTCCAGAATGAAAGCATTCGTAGAATAAAGCATCATGTAACAAAGTCCATGACGACAAAACATTTCATATAAAATTCCTTTTAAGCTCCACATTACTTGATATCTTGAATTCGCTTAAAGGTTTTAAACAATGGAAACATTTGAAATTGTAACTGAACTGAAGTAATAAAAACGACATTTTAGGATGAAAGTGTTATTGCAGAATCTTATACTTTAGAATGTTTATTTCTTCTAGAAGAAACACAAAGATCCGATGATAAGTCAGATAGAATTGAAATCATTAACAAATTACAACAAGATCAAATTCCTAGGCAGAGAAAGTATAGAGTATCGAATACGAAAGATCAATCAAATGGGAAGCAGTCCACTAGGAAACGAAAGCAATTGTCTGATTTAAAAGAGTTTGGAAACAAGAGATCCAAATTAGAAAAGGCAGGAAGCTTCATTCACGATTTGAGAGTGAGTCCGAGAAGAAGCAAGATAGTCGCCCATTAAAAGTAGATAAATTGAGAAAGGATCTAGCTCGGTACTACATATATCAGGGATGAGGTAATTGAAAAATGTAATTGTAATTGAGTGTAATTAATAACAAAAAGAGAAGCAATTCGAAGTAATGTGTAATTGTACTTTTTCAATTACATGTCATTGTAATTTAATCAATTACATTTTAGAAAATGATGTTATTGCCAATTACATTTCAATTACATTAAAAGAAAGTATCAGGACTATAACCAGAAATTTGTTTTTTTCAAAACTAAGATTAAATTGATCAATTTAATGTTTGTATAGCAATAGATTTATGTATGAAGTAAAACCAAAATGAAGGAATATTATTGACTCTTTTCTGCTTCTGTTTATTTATATCTATATGTTATATTTTCCAATATGAATAAATAAATATATATATATAAAGAAAATTAATAAAGAAATAAACAATGCAATTGCTGATGGAGTGAAAACTTGTAAGTATGCAAAATGTTTCTGGCAATATTCTGATCTGCTAATCACTTTAATATGTTAAAATACAGCCAAGACAGGGCAGAACATCTTATTCAATTAAATAAATTATGATATTTTCATTTGAAAGACAGTTGTAATGTGACCTAGTGTATTACTAGTTTTACTCTCAAAACATTCCCAAATTTTGCACATATGATAATTAACTCAACAGTTTGCAGTGATTTCAAGACAATTTTATCCAGTCATATTTTGAATCGCCTCTTCAGCACTGCTGACAAGACATTTTGATCAGAGAGATGCAGGTTGCCAGATAAGACATTAGAGGAACTCAATCAGAGGAAATTTTCATTTGACAACAGTATCTGCTGTGTTCCTTAGTTACTGACGCTGATGACATGATTGTATATGCCTATACTATTAAACCTGTGTATATTTTCATGTTTAGCGCTTGCTGCTATGTGACTTTTTACACAACAGATAATTATGTTTATTTCTTATTCAATGAATAATATGTGAAATGTATTCTTCACTTATAAAGGTGTCCATGTATGCTAGAAAATTTCGAAAGTTTAGAGTAGTATGGTGACTGGTGTATTAAATAATGTGAAAACAAAATGTAATTCGTAATCTAATTATTAATATAATTGCATCTGCTATGTAATTGTAATTTAATTAATTACATTTGGAAAAGTATGTGATTGTAATTGAATTTATATTGAAGGTTTTGGCAATATGATTGTAATTTAATTAATTAATTACATTTCAATGTCATCGACTCTATCTCTGACAGAAATACGACACACTTATAACGGAGAACAGTGTTATCCTGGGAAATAAAAATTGAGGAGACAGAAAAATGTAACGGTTAGCTATCATGAGTATATGTGTGAGAAAGAATACATTTAACTTCTATCCGGAATCAACATGAAAACAGTTTCAATATTGGAGGGAATTAAAAAGTGGTACATTTTGGAAATTGTCGATTCAATGTTTAACCATTTGTATTACTGATAATGAATTGTAAAATAAATTTTACTTATAATTTTTAAGATAATTGTTTAAATTGTAAGACCCTATTAGAAATAAGTATGTGACTTTAATGAGCTATCCTGCATATGCAGTCAGTTTCCTACAGTAATAATACTTTAAGTTGTTAAACTAATAGTGATATACAAGACGAGATAAAAACAAAATATTCTGTGATACATGTACTAGTAAAATGGTGATAATTGTAATGCTCTCTGTGATATTTTGTTTGTGATATGCTATAAAATGTGTTATTTCTGTACTGTTAATTCTTTGAATGTATATGATTGATTGTTTGTATGATGTATATACAAATGTATGCAAATAAATCCATCTATTTATCTATGTCGTGTTCGCGCCTTTAATCTGAGGTGTTTTCGACTTTTCGCCCCGTCAAGTCGAAAACACGACATGGCAGAAAAAATCAGGCACCCTATATATCATAGTCTCCTGTTGTTCTTTTAAACGACTGATCATTAAACAGTAATACTCTTGTATAAAAATGTTTTTCTCCAACCCTTTGAAAGTTGACGTTGCCGTTGTTGTTGTTGTTGTTTTTTTTTTGGCTTTTAGCTCACCTGAGCACGAAGTGCTCAAAGGTGAGCTATTGTGATCGCCTGGTGTCCGTCGTCTGTCTGTCTGTCATTTGTCTGTCTGTCCACACTTAACCTTCTGTATGCAATAGAGGCTGAATTTTTCACTAAATCTTCATGAAACTTGGTCAGTATTTTATCAAGGCAGCAAAAAATCAAACTTTATGAAAATCTCAGGTGTAAGAATGAGTACAGAAGAAGCAGAAAAAAAGTTTAATTTACGTTGCCTTAAGTCTTTGCAGGTATGTATCTTTCAAATACAATATTTGGTATCTAAATGATAGGTGTTTAATATTGTTTGATGCTTATATTAGTGTTTATGACTGGGTTTTCGACAAAGAATCGATTATTAGCCATGATGGTGCTTTTTGTGTGATATCTGCAGCTGTCCGATACTGTGAGGAATGCTTAATCAACATTATCTGGCGCAATGCAATCATTTTAAGTGTCGCTAATGTTAATTTAGATCGCTCTTTTTTGTTGTTTAAACAAGAATACGACTATTTTCCCGCTAATTATGTAACGATAATCAGTATACAGTAATATATAGATATAATAATACATAGTCTTTGAAGCATCTGGGTATACAATACGCATGCGTATTATGGTCAAACTAATCACGTGACAAATTATGTAGATTATGATGTCTTCTTGAAAGGCTTGCGTTTAAAACGTTGTGTGTACATGCATGTCATGCGTCAGTGTCACGTTGTGCTAAATTTACCGTAGCTTTTCTAGGGTGAACGCTTTGTTGTGTCCGCCTCCGTGGTCGAGTGGTTAGAATCGCTGAATTTAAACCAGTTTAGCCTCTCATATACTGAGGATCATGGGTTCGAGCTCTACTGCCGACCATGTCTCTTTATGTGAGGCATACGGAGAATAGGGGTCTAGTACTGTTTCTACCAAGTAAAGATGGTTAGGTAAACTGGCCTCCTGGTTACAATTGCTGAAATACGGTTGAAACTGACGTTAAACTCATACAACAACAATCAAACTTTGTTTACTTTGAAGTAATATTTCAAACCTCAGGTCACCTGTAAGTTGAATGTCTCCTATAGCAGTGAATTATAGATCTACAACGATCAATCAGCCATACTTGCACGGTGAGTTTATTGATGAACAATGGTAAAAGCCTAGGGAACGTATAAGACAAGCTTCACTTTGCTGTTAAATATCTAATAATAGAAACAAGAACTATCTGACAAAATGATTGTCGGCGCAATTTTGAGTATGTGAAAGAGATTGGTTGTTAACTTTTGTGGCAAACATTCTGTCAAGTTTATTTTTTCTGCAGTCAGAAGGCGTCAAATGTTACAAGGTGAGAAAAAGTGTCCACCCTGAGCGGGACGCGAAACTAAGGCCTTTCGCTTAAAGTGCTGTAAGAGCGAATATTCTCCCGACTTAGCTAACCGACAGCTAACATATTTTCCCCCAATTGTGATTAAGTAAACAAACTTCATCATTGCTTTTTTTATCAAATATGTTACCGAAATATTAGCCGTTATTCAGTGGTCGAGAAAGTAATATTAAGTTGGTGATAACAACATTATTATGTTGATAGATATAAACTGTGTATGTACTAAAATAAATAAACCCATTCAAGAAAGACTGAAAACGCTCATTTAAGTATTTTATTGACCTGTTTCATGCGGTATTATCCTAATAAAAGGTGCATGCATTAAAGAGTAAATTTCTCAATTAAAATTTTTTTATACATTTTACTTGCCATTTCATTGGCGGTTGAAAACTTCCGTTCAAAAGCGAGCTTAATAGCAACTAACATAACAAATTATATAAGAGACGTACTTTTGGAAGTTATAGAATTTAAAGTTGCATTCATCCATATGCAAAGAACGTGAATCTGCAAGAGTGCTGAAGGAAGATCTAATCGTGAACCCATCAATCCCGAAGAATAATGGTAACTGTGACTGTATATCACGTTACACTGTTATTAAAAGGGGCTGTACTACAGCTGAAAGGTTGTAATAAATTATTGAGATACAGTTATTTCCCATTACACGGAAGCTGAAACAGAAAAATCGTTTTTAGTCATATACTGGTTAGAATATCACTGTTAGTCGTGTAAATGCTTCGTTATTTATCACACAGGCCCTCGGCCTTCGCGATTAGATTACTTTGCATCTTAACTCCACACAGTGATATACTAACCGGTATATCACACTTAAGTAAAATCTATTTCCTAAATATGATTTCAGTTTAATCTTATTTTATAGCTTTACAAAGAATATATAACATACTAAGGACAATTTACATACAACAAATGAAATGTTATGAGTCCAATAAAACTGTTATCATGTATGAAGCAAATGAGTTGGGTCACAAGTTTAACCAACATAAATGTAGTCTCTTCCCTCAAATAAAATAACAAAAACGAACATTTTCTAGAATTCCTAAAATAAGCAAACTACATTGTATATTCAAAAGCATTTGATTGTTCGTGCAAATAAACGTTTATTCGTCAGAAATCGTACAAAGTTATAATGTCAACGTTTCTATAGTAAACCGTTCTTTCGCAGACCGGGGAGCGTGACTAAATAATCAGAAATGGGTAAAGTTGCATGGAAATTTCGTGTGTTTCTGATGCTTAACTTTGAAGCCGCGCTTCACGATCATTACCTGATGGTGTTTATGGTGGCCGATTTCTGCCATGTCGCTGGGACGAAAATGCAAAGGCTAAACTGCGTCAAATTACTGATTTGTAACGTTTACGCCATTGCGGATAGAGGAATAAACTGATTCCGAAAAACATAGGGCGCCAAAAGTCTGCCGCGTTTTTACCTTAAAAGTTTCGATTATTCTTAATTAGACACAATAGTTTCTCCCCGTACAGTACACTATAACAGTAGAATAAATTTCAGTAAATACAGACTTTTTTTATTTCGCTCAGTTGAATGAGAGGTTTTTTTAATAACCGTTAATTACATTCCTCATATGTCGTGTATGAAAATATAGCCTAATTAGCATGTTTTTATTCATTAGTCCATAATGAAACATAAAAAAATCTTTCAAGTTAATATTTTAACTTATTTTGACGCTAGTGATCAACATTCAAGCTGCCCTGTAAATTACTGTTTTCTTCTGGGACGAACATAGGAAATTCCTTGCCGACTCTTTTAATTTTTGATGTATGTCAATTTGATTTTATGAACGCCGTCTATCTTTCAAAAAGCTTTCATTCTTTAAAATAAATTCCAACTTTCCCTCGGGCATTCACGTTAACTGTCCCGTAGTAATAATAACGTACTAAAGTGATGTTGACGTGTCGTAACCAAGGAAGCAATGTCAACATACCACATGTCCACTCTACATAGATTTACCGATCCCAAATGATGAAAGGCTTTGTTTTGAATTTTTAATATGTTAATGAATATGGCTGAATAATTCAGCTTCCCCGGTGACATATTTACTGATAAAATATGAGATAAAAATGACCCTGGCCATATTTTATTTCACATTTTAAACCCAATTTAATAATTCAGTAGATTTCTGAGCTTGATCAGAAGTACATCTAAAAAATATTAGTACCCTCTATTGATCGGGGTGTGTTTACAGCATAATTGATGAAACGTAAATATGTACCACGCTTTGGCCCCTTGCACACATGCTTAAATTATCGGGTGGAGGAGGGGTGGGGGCCTGTCACAAATATTCAGTGCAAAACAGATACTATCTATTGAGAAATACAAATTCTGGAAGAGTTCTGTCTTAGCCTTATCAGACATAACCATTTACACGGCCGACTTAAGAGTACAGTGCAACACCTGGCTCTGTTGTATGGGGTATGAATCATGTTAGTTTGTTAGATGTGCTTAAGGTCCAACATCCTTTTTCAAGGTATATACGGTACGACCTGTAGAGAGACATATACAGATACAAGGGAATCCGGGTACCAGGCCCTAGCTCTTTTACGAATAGACCCCTTGGTTCTTGTTTACATGCCCGGTGTAAAGCACCGATACACGTGAGACGACATCTGGGTTTCTAACCAGTTCATCTCTAGATGTGTGGGAAACACTGAAAAGCGTTTCTGAAATTTCCAGTGCCCCGGCCGGTATTCGAACCGGGGACATCCGGATTGGTAGTCCAGAACGTGTGTATGAGTCAATCGTATTTTAAACAGGTGAGCAATTTACCTGACCATCGTTCCTGAGAAGAACTAGATCCCTATTCTCCGAAATAAACTCGTAAAGAGACATGCTCGAACCCATGACCATCAATCTATGAGAGGTTACAAAAATTCAAAGTCAGCGACTCTAACCACTCGATCACGGAGGCGGACAAAACCTGCTCTGCTTGTCAGTTATACTTTTCACTGTCTGGGCAGTTGCTATTTTTGTTTCTCGGGGTATAACGCTCGTTTCAATCGACCCTTTTCAACCGTAAGTCAGTCCCTTTTACAGGCAGAAAGTTTACCTTACCATCATCCCTAAACGCCCCACTTTACCTAAATTTGCAACAAAACAAAACGGGCGCCTGAAGCAAATTGACATTGGGTCGCACAGGGGGTGGGTGTGAGATTGGGTTTCGCCCTGCCATCGGTTTGGGAAACATTTTAGGTAACAACTACAAAATGGGGCTTTCTGGTTAATTCTAAGAATAAAATTCTAGTAAACAAACTAAACTGAACTGTTACACATTTTATTTATATTTTAAGTTCACTGAATTCACGAATCAATAACATGGTCACTAATAGCATTACACATGATCATTAATGGTATATATACATAAAAAAATCAAGCATTGTTAAATGCTGCACTAACAGTTCATTATTTGCTCAAGAAGCTGACACAACCGCACTTGTCAACTTAAATCTACCGAAAGTGGTATGGTGTGTGACTTTGCATCCAACGAACTCATTTTCAACCTCACGTAAGTCCAAGCTGTTTGTAGCTTCCTGGTGCACGTGCAGATTCATCACGTGGTTACTATATTATCTACGGCTACTAAGTGGATTAATGATTTCCAGTTTTGCCAGTAATTGGCCATCAATTATAATTTCGTTTGACACCTATCTTAACGCTTCATCGGGGAATACAATACCCGATATGACTGTCATCACAAAGGCAACGCATCTTACTATCGATAAAAGCAGGGTGGTATATTACATATGGACCCTGATAAGAGGTGAAATCGATGAAGGAACTTGAGTTTCGAAAGGAATAATTTTTGCGAAAAAAAAAACTTCTGCCGATATTCGCCTATACTCCGGCGCCTCTTCAAAAATATGCCGCGACAACTTTATCGACCAGTTGATGAGTTCATCTGATAAATTGGACAGTGCCATTATTTTTTCAAGGGGTGATTGATTTGAATAACGAACAACGAAGATCATCACGGATCAGAAATACGGACTTCGGTCTGTCCGGAAAACCAGTGAAGCTCAGCTAGCTAAAGACGTCGCTTCAAATAGACCTTATGTTCTACTTCGAACAGGTAAGAATGTCCAGACAGTTTCTAGACGCTTCTTTAGCGTTGGAAATGAAATTGTTTCTGCAAAATGCTGTTTTATATGCATCCACTGTGTTTTGATCATCGTTCTTAACTATAAACCAATGTGACGATTTCGAAGGGTAATATAACTTTAATGAAACTTTCAGTTTTTGTTAAGTGTATATATACTAGATTGTACGTCTCAACGTAATTAGTCTAGCAAATAGTTTCTCTACATCTGAATTGTGTCCTTGCCAATTTCCTATACTTCTCTATTCAATGAAACTGTGATCTATTTCTGATACAGTACAGTTTTAAACTCCGCCCCTTTGCATAAAGAAAGGTACGTCTTATACGGGTGCATCTCAAAGCCATGATAGAAATTATATATAGTATCAAAAAGTCCTAATAAGGGCTGGTACATTGATATTTTTCAACAGAGTAATCTATCCCTTATATTGAATAAATTCACATAGCTCATACAGGAAAACCATAAAATCAAAACTTAATCTATGAATGTTTTAAGAATGTTTATTTTCTTTGATGAAAAATCTAGAAAGAGATTAAACGTAATTCCCAAGGAAGTACTAACTTTTTCGCGACTTTCACCACAGTGAGGGAAATAAACGTTAAAGTAAACGAAATGAAACAAATCAATTTTTCAAATATGAATACCGGGTGAAATTATTTAGTTTATGAATAATTACTAAAGCGGTTATTCCCGTGTGAGCACTCAGATTTGTATATTCGTGTTGTCACGGCATCACCACCCCGGACACATGTGACATGTATATAAGCAGCCGGCGCGCTTAGTACTGGGCAAGCCCACAGAAGTAGACCTACTCGTACCACACGGCGACATTATATCCTGAATATGTTTTATACTTGGACAACTTTTCTAATACCATTACTGGTTTCATTCAAGGCGGCAGGTAATCTTTTATATTTTTTACAATTCCTTAATTAGATTAATTACACTTTTACTTTGATATTTTTCTGATCTTGTAACATTACACGTCGCTTAAAGGTGCTCATTCACGGTTTGGGTAAATATTTTTTTAAAAAAAACAACATTTTTCAGATCTCAAACATCACGTTGAAGCCAGTGATTAATAATGATAAAAGAAAATTTACTAAAAACAATACGCATTACTACTTATATATTCTAATATTTTGAAATTGCACTCGGTTATAAAGCGTTGCAACCATGTACACGAATGCTGCATCCAAAAGGTTTCTTACGACGTATTTGAAGAAACTCAACTCTTCAGTATACGCAATATGCCCCGTTAGCGCTTTTGGAACCCGTAAATAGATTACTAAATATACTGATAATTTTGTGTGCTTTATTTAGTCTAAAACAATGTTGATTTATACTTTCTCAGAAAGAGTTTATTTCTTCTTTTTTTGCGGGGTGGGGGAATAAAACACTACTATAATATAAGAGCATGTACTTTTAATTTAAAGCCCCTGGAGCAATTTGGATAAAAATTAGCTGATAGTTCTTGTATGACCAAGAAAGATGTCTTACCGGCGAAATAGACCGTTGTTTGTACGAAAAGCATTCCTTACATAAGTTCTTAAGTCGAAATTTCATGATATATATATACATATAGCGCAGTATTTTTCAATGATATTGCAAAGAAAGGAAACACTTTCTGACAGCGTTTTTTAGTGACGAAGCGACAAAAACATTAAAGAAATTTAAATGTATATGTCAACATTGTTTAAGAATAAATAGAACACAGTTGTATGATTATTATACAAGTAAATTCATTACTCCATATCTGCGTATGTAAAGTGATACTGGGACGTTAAAAACAACGCTAGAAAAGTTTTTCGAAAAAACTAACTCGCCGGTAAGATATCTTTCTATGTAACATAATAGCTACACTTGATATTATATTCAAAGTGCTAATGGGACTTTAATATGAATCAGATACCCGCATGTACAACTCCGTTTTTGAAAATTATGCATTTCCAATAGAAAAACTCGCTGGCAAGCGACAATTTTACTATCATGTGATTCCGTAAAAATATATTTTAAAACTATCTGTTAAAGGTCGTGTTAATGTGCATTACGCACGGGGGAAATGCTTTTATCTAAGTGTAGCAATATGAAAAACAATAACTATTTTTAAAAAAGGTTGGTCTGCATGAAAGCGATTGGTAGCTAGATTTTACAGTAAAAAATCGTGTCATGAGCTAATTTTTATGCAGTCAAATGTCACAGGATGAGAAAAAGTGTGCACCCTGACCGGGCCCTTTGCTTACAGGGTTGTAAAAGCGAATGCTCTCCCGATTGAGCAGCTGCCCTTTTCCTTCTGTATTTAATTATAGACCCTTTAAATATCTGCCAGCTTTTTTTTGCTATAGATACGTCTTGCGTTTATGAAGTTATTGGGTAAATACTTCCGTTTAATGAATTTCAAATGATCGAGTGGTACAAATTTCATATGGAAGATCATTTTAAGAGTGGGTTTCCCAAGGAAAAGCACCAAGGCAGTTACCAATGTTAAGTCTACGGAGGTTTAAACCTCTGTCATATGATTTGTACCACTAGGTCATTGAAGTACTACCCAGTGTCTTCATTTATGCAAGACATAATAGATTTTGTGCACGGATAGCTAAAATATACGGATAGCTGGCAGATATTGGAAAATGGTTGATAATTAATGCAGGTGGCGTGTTAGAAGTTTTGTTAAGTATATCTGCAGAGATGTGAAATTGTTGTGTGTTGTCTAAGGACATTTCCATTTTATGGTACTGGTGAGGATCAAACCTGAGACCCCACCCCCGTTCCTGAGACGAACGCACTAACAATGCGCCATGGCGGCTATTGCTATCCGTTACCGATTTTTCGTTCTGCAGAAAAAGCGTATTCCTATTATATTACTTTTGTGCTTTAAAACCGCATAACCCTCGCGTAGGAAATAAAATGTACGAGTAACGGACTTTAAGGCACGCCAATTCCAACAATATTAATAGTTAAACAAGCCGAAGTTTGCAATTTAATGACACGTTACAAAACTAACGCAGATTAAAAATGCGGCTTTCATACACTCACTTCATATGGGAAATAAAATAATTAATTTTCAACGTTAATTTGCCTTTGCCCTGCAACTGGTAAATAATTCTGTCTTTACATAAGATCTGCAAGTACATCCATGCAGTCACGATCCTCAGTCAGTAAATATTTAGTTTACACCCCTGGATAAATAAAGGGAATCAGGACCCGCCTTACTTTCAATTACTTAAATTTTTGTTACCGCCCCTTATCAAGAGCTATGGGTTCGGGTGCAGCTACCGGACTGACTCTTGATTACCGAGCGTGACTAGAATTTAATACTGTAAAATGGGGAATTTTTGCGAGACAAAAGTTTCGCGATTTGCGTGCAAACAGATTTATTCGCGAATTTTATATTTGCGAAAGGATAATTCTCCAAAAGTAAATCTGTGTGAAATGAATCTTTCGCGAGATTTGTAAATTAGCAAAGTGGGGAAAATCGCGAAAATGAAATCATCGCGAATATTAACCAATTTACAGTACTGGTCCTTTGACTGAAATCACGAGACTGTTCACGTATACACTATACAATTATAGACTAATTTTGAGGTCAATGCATAGTTTTGCGGACCTGTTAAAAGTGATATTGACCGAGGACGAAGTCCGCAAAACTTTGTATTGACCGAAACATTAGTCTAAAGTTATTACATTGTATACCTCATAAAGAGTAGTGAAAATCCTGCGCAAATATAACAGAAATGACGTCTTTAAATCCGTGCAGGTCCAGGTCTACACATACTTTTGCGGACCCGGCACGTGAACGCTATCGGCCAATCAGGATTAAGTATACGATATTATACGTTATCTTAGTTGATTCTCGACTTTGAGAGATACAGCCGGAAAAAGATTTTGCACAGATTTATGGTTGTGATTGAAACAGTTAAAAAAAATACCCCGTTGTGAAATCTCACAGTACGTTTCATTTCAGAATGTACTATCAGTGCATGGACGAAGCCCACGCTAGCAACAGGAACCGGAAGTGCCTCGCTTGTTGAGTTCATTAACGATGGGACAACAGTTGGAGACACGACCGGTATAACTATGACAGCAACAGGTACTATAACTGGTTACGCCATTAACAGCCAATCTCCCACAACCCCTGTATTTGCTATTGACTCCAGTG
Organism: Saxidomus purpurata; assembly: GCA_022818135.1. Lineage (NCBI taxonomy): Eukaryota > Metazoa > Mollusca > Bivalvia > Venerida > Veneridae > Saxidomus > Saxidomus purpurata. The sequence goes on along the minus strand of JAFMSR010000009.1, from coordinate 46,770,153 downwards.
GGGTTGTAACCGTGACCTCTGGTACAGTCAGCTACTCGACAACAACGTCATTTGTATTACAAGTTGCGTAAGTAAATCTTTCTTTCTTATCCGTCAGTGATATCTCCCAGTATTTGTAGATGTGATACATGTACATTTGTACCCGGTATTAATTTTGAAAAAAGTAGGAAATGCTTTCTCGCGGCACATTTTCCTAAAGGAATGGCATTGAAAGGAAAGAAAGAAATACGTCATAAGTGTTTTTAAATAAACACAATAAGTTCTGTCAGTAGTCTATTAGAATATTCATTACTCTATATACTATTAAGTATTAGTTTGAAAATGATCATGGTACGTGTGTGTGCTTGCGCGTGTTGCGTGTGCGTGGTGTGTGCGTGTTGAGTTTTTCTGTATGTTGGTTCATAATATTTTTCATCAACTTTGTGACTGTATGCTACTGCAATACCTTTGAACAATTCTCCACTGTTAATTGTTGTTATATAAAACCCTAGCCCCTACCCCGTATCCTAGCAACGTTGCTTATTATATAAAAACTATTTTTAGCGCCACTGATTCGGATGGGACGGTTGTAGCTACTGCCACCGTGAGCGTCAATGCCGCACCTACAATCGACTCGCACAGTAGTTCCGCGTGTGTAGTGACTGGATCGGAGGAGGGTAAGTTATGAGAAAATACTATGTATAGCCAAAGCGCATCAACGTCTGTTTGTTTGTAGAGGTTGAACGCCAGTTCAAACCGCATTTCAGTTATGTTAACAAGTGGGCAATTTTACTAATCATCGTTCCTGGGAAGAACCAGTACTCGTAAGAAACTGACAACATTCTCACATTAATCACATGGTTGATAGCAGGGCTCGAACCCATGACCTTCAATCAGTGAGAGGTTACAGTGATTTCAAGCTAGCGACTCTAACCACCCGCCAGAAAATCAACGCCAATTAAAGCACCACGTCTAATGTCGTAGGGTGACTTTTTCATACGACACATTTTTTATAATACGAAATACCTTGAAATATCTCGTTATCACGAAATGTTTGTACGTTTTAACGAAATATTATCTTCTAATTACGAAGTAAAAGAAATTACATGTCACTTAGCGGGCACCACAAATGCCAGACTGAAATATAAAAATTAAAAGATTCTTGCCGATGGACCTTCTTTTGACATACTTGAAGTATAACTATCTAATGAGATTTTGTTACCTACCGTCACCGTGGTAAGAGTCGCTGGTTTAAGATCACTGTAACCTTTGAGCTCTGTTACCGACCATGTCTATTTATGCGAGATAGTTGTCAGTTGCGTGCGGAGGAGAGGGGTCTAGTACTGGTTGTTCCCAGCAACGGTGGTTACATAAACCGTCCGCCTCTGCGGAGGATATGGGTCTAGTACTGGTTGTTCCCAGCAACGGTGGTTACATAAACCGTCCGCCTGTGTGGAGGATAGGGGTCTAGTACTGGTTCTTCCCAGCAACGGTGGTTACATAAACCGTCCGCCTATGTGGAGGAAATGGGTCTAGTACTGGTTCTTCCCAGCAACGGTGGTTACATAAACCGTCCGCCTGTGCGGAGGATAGGGGTCTAGTACTGGTTTTTCCCAGCAACGGTGGTTACATAAACCGTCCGCCTGTTTAAAATGACCGAAAAAGGGTAGAAACGGGCGTTAAACTCTTACAACAACAACAGCCACACTGTATCCGCGCAGTTCATTCGTTATTTATTGAATAGTCTTACAGTCACCACATTCTTGTCGCGGTTTATTTCAAATGAAGATATCTTTGAAAATTATTGCAGTTAAAATAAGGGAATCAATTAGAATTTTTGACCCTGTTCCGCAAAATGTTCCCATTTACTTGAATGTATATAAGAAATCCTTAGTATAACAAGCTTCAACATCCTTTATTTCATCTTAAAAAGAGGAAAAAATAAATTCAAGTTATTCTATTGTTGACGAAAAAGCCCCAACTTCTCACGAATTTTGCAGTAGTCTTGTATTGTGTCACGTGATTAGAATTTACCTGGCTCTCAGAGGTATTCCGTACGTAACTTGACTGCTTAGGTATGCAACAAACATACACACCAACAACAACAACATGTATTAGCAATATCGACATATGATGCATATATGTACATTGCTGTAACAAACATAGGTGTTTTCAAAGTTTGATATGACTGACCCTTGAAATAGGTATAAATTTTCTAAATAAAAGTTTTAAATGTAGGAAACTGCATTAAAATTTCTTTGTATATTTCAGGAACTGATCTTATCAACCTTGGCGCAACTGATTCAAACACAGGACAAACGTTTACCTATGCTATTGCAAGTAAGTGTTACCTCTAGGTGTCCCACATGGCTCTGAATACTTTAAAGATCCCTAGAAGGGGTCAACTTTCCCTTCAGTTTTATTCACTCTCATCCTTAGCTTTGAATAAAGAAGAAATGGACTCGTATTCGTTAAATGTAATTATCAACGAAAGTTTATTTTATGATATGCGTGTACCATGTATCATCAATGAGACACACTGAGATTCATGTACCTTATGTCATCGGTACTTGAAAAAAACTGAACTTAATATACCATACATGTATATCATCGAAACTTGCGAACGAGTGATACTTATGAGTCATGTGTAATCGAAACTTGCAAACGAGTGATGCGATTGATATTCATGTACCATGTATCATCGATACATTCGAACGGTTGATATTCAAGCACCATGTTTCATCGATACATTCGAACGGTTGATATTCATGTACCATGTTTCATCGATACATTCGAACGATTGATATTCATGTACCTTGTATCATCGATACATTCGAACGGTTGATATTCAAGCACCATGTTTCATCGATACATTCGAACGGTTGATATTCATGTACCATGTTTCATCGATACATTCGAACGATTGATATTCATGTACCATATTTCATCGATACATTCGAACGAGTGATATTCATGTATCACCGAAACATGTCAATAATAGATATCCATGTACCATATATCATCGATTTATATTCATGTAGATTTCTACTATGTATCAGCGATACTTAAGAACTGTACCTAGTAGCAAACCATTTGTTCTAACGCTTAGGTGGAGACAGTGGCGATTTCGACATCTCGAGTGTTGGTCTCATCCAAGTGGCATCCGGAGCCTCTCTAACAAAAGGCACATCCTATACCATGGTCGTGACCGCTGCAGACGACTCTTCCACACCTCTGACAGCTACAACAACCGTCACGGGAACTGTTCAGACCACGTGCTCAAGTGGTGGTGCGGCTGTTATTATCAGTTTATTTTCACTTCTTGCGGCTTTAGCTGTAACAAAACTTTTTTAAACAGCAAAACACTTACAAGTTCTTTCCAAAAGATCTAGCTTTGAAAAAAGAATTTCATCTCATTTTATTTTTTGGCAAATTATTGGTTTAAATTAAAAGATAGGGTAATCGGTATCGTTAGAAAGTACAGAACATGCCTTGTAACATGGATATACAAGTATATCGAGGACTGACCGTGGAGTTGAGTAAATCATTAGATAACTCCATTGTCAGGCCTCGATAGAAATGTTTTAAGTATCAAATGAAAAGCATATTAAGCATTATAGATCTAATGCAAAAAAGAGTAGGATTGATACCACATTCTGTATTGTATTTTCAGCTTAAGTAGCTCTAGATCCACTATATAATTGTGCAGTATTTTGTAATACATCTTTTGAATTGTGTTTCATTTTGAGCACAAATTCTAACTATATTATGTTGCAAATGAAAATCAAATCATGACGTCATATATGCGTTTGCAAATGAAAATCAAATAATGACGGCATGTAAGCATTTGCAAATGAAAATCAAATAATGACTTCATGTAAGCATTTGGAAATGAAAATCACATCTTGGCGTCATGTATGCTCTTAATAGGTCCGCTAGTATAATTATGTTTGTTTATGTTAATACTTTAGCCTTTCTTCTTTGTGCATTTTTGCATTTTTATTATACATGTAGTGCATCAGGTGAGAACACTGTCTAGTGCACTAGTTAACAGTAAGCTGAATATAGTTAGGCCTACCAGAAATTTACTGTACATGACATTTTGACCGGAGCTGTGAATCAGGGATACGTGATTTGAATAAGGTACGTCAGTTGCAATGACGCAAGTAAACGTCGGTTTGTCCTGAAGTCATCAATTTGTGAAGCTAAATGCACACTGACGTCAGCAGCATCACTCCCCGTTTAACAAGGGTCAATACGATTTTCAGTCTGATTCCCCGGCGCTAATTTTTTTGTATTCAACAGTTGGGGCTATGATATTGTTTCGACTCAAATACGCGGAGCTCATGACAGACCGATCCTTTGAAAGAAATAATCACGTGAAATCACATAATGGTATAGATCTATCATTGGGTCATTATAACATACGAGCTTAAAGTTGCGTTAGCACTTAAAACTACTCATACATAAATAATAACATAAAATCACGTAAAAGACCAAGCGCTGTGTTGAATGTAGATATTCAGTATTGTTAGAGGAATTCGTTGCTAACGAGCTCGCATTTTACGCATCTTTTAGCCCCGTGTTAATTTTATGAAGTCGTGACAGTATAAGATACAATGTCCAGCGAGGCAAGTACACTGCCAGTTGACTCCCTGGAGCATTAGTACTGTAGAATAGTTGAGTGTGTGAGAAACGAGTTCAGGAATGAGATATTAACATATCGATATTTGGCTCATTTGCTCATTTGTATGACCCCCAAATGTGAAAATGGTCACATATGGGAAATCATTTTATCACATATAAACATGTGAAATCATAACCCCAACTGAAATGTGAAAAACTTTCACCCAATATGTGAAAGCTTTTATATAATTTTTACATGTAAGGTAAAATTCACATTTTCACATTTGTGACCATTATCACATTTGAGGGTCCTACATCCCTTATTAAATATTTTGTGTGAGTTTTTGTCACTGTCAGAAATTAATTTATTACAACGTGTTATGATTACGACATACTAAAATTGTCATAATACAATAATATGTAACACTCGTCAATGAAAAATGATGCTGTAGAGTAATATATTTTAAAGAAATAATCTATGTAATAAAGGTCGCATTACATCAAAATCACTATAAAATGCGACTGCTTGGTATTTTGTGTAATTTTCTATTAAATTTTGTATGTCCTTAAAATATCCTGTAGAGTGAAATAAACTTGCATAAGATAAATAAACGTGTTGTGTTTTCTTTGTACCTTTACCATCCTGGTTGCAAATGATATTGCCTTTGTTGCCAATGCAGATCATGATTGCCTAGTTTGATCATGATCTGCACTGCTCACTATCAGTCCAGAAATATTCAGCAGCACTCTTTTAAACACTTTATGGTACTGCACATATATTGAAAAGAAGTAAAATCCATTTTAGTAAATAATAATTTATTTTAGCTCGATTGTGGAGTAAGTTTGAAGCTTATCGAGTCACTCTCGAGTCCGCTTCCTGGAAAAACCATTACAGGTGTCATATCAGGAGCACCAGTGGGGTTCGAACCGGCAATCCGTTTCTTCAAACTGCACCTGTCAGGGGTCTTGGCAGTTTAAGCTGAGGAGAAAAACTATTGTCGGCCGTACTATCTAAATCACGCTGGTCAACAGTGTCTGTGACAATCAGTTACAGCGCATTCCCAACTTCACAATGAAAGTCAAATGCTAACTGTGACATGCAGGGTGTTAACAATGTGTCACTATAGAATTAAGTAACGAATGTACGATATTATCGTAGGACATTATCCTCCAGGACATTATCCCCCAGGACATTATCCCCTAGGACATTATCCCCAAGGGCATTATCCTCCAGGACATTATCCCCTAGGACATTATCCCCCATGACATTATCCCCTAGGATATTATCCCCGAGGGCATTATCCCCTAGGATATTGGCCCCCATGACATTATCCCCTAGGATATTGTCCCCCATGACATTATCCCCTAGGATATTATCCCCCAGGGCATTATCCCCTATGATATTGTCCCCCATGACATTATCCCCTAGGATATTATCCCCCAGGGCATTATCCCCTAGGATATTGTCCCCCATGACATTATCCCCTAGGATATTGTCCCCCATGACATAATCCCCTAGGACATTATCCCCCATGACATTATCCCCTAGGATATTATCCCCCAAGGCATTATCCCCTAGGATATTGTCCCCCATGGCATTATCCCCTAGGATATTGTCTCCCAGAACATTATCCCCCAGGGCATTACCCCAAGGACATTTCCCCAAGGGCATTATCCCTACGACATTATCCTCAAGGACAGTATCCCCTAGGACATTATCCACCAAGACATTATCCCCCAGGACAGTATCCCTTAGGACATTGTCCTTTTAGCTCAATTTTGCACATGAGTACATTAGCTCCTGAATTATTTTGCAAAGCCTGACATTAGCCCCTTCTCTCTTCAAGGTTTGAAATTTGATTTAATATCACCGTAAAGTTGAAATTGAAAGTTTTTTGTTAGATTTATTAATTTTGATAAGAATATAGTGATAATTATTATTCAGATTCATTTAGACAGATAATTTGATGAAGGAGCTAATGTCCCCCTGTGCAAAATTGAGCTAAGGCGATAGTGTCCGTTTATCCGATGTAGCGTCACATTCGATCATGCAGACATTGTCTTCGCAGTATAACTTGTACAATGCTAAACATTTTTTGCTATATATTTGTTAGATAATGCAGTTTTTCATCAGACATGGCCCAAACTTATGACATTATGTTTGAGACCATAATTACACTTGGCTAGGTTCTGCCTGTCATACATATTCTTAAGATGAATTGGATTAGAGATCAAGGTCAAATTTATATTCAAAGGTCAATGTCAAGGTTTAAGGCCAAATTGGGAATAAATAAACATCCTGCAACATTGAAGGTGTTTTTCCTCGCTACAGTCTTAATTCGAAATAAATTACAGCAACGTTTACTTTTCTAGTTTATTTCAATGTTAGGCTAAGATTCTTTGTTGCCAAGGAGATACCAAAGATTGTAAGTTACATATTTCTGACATGGATTCAATATGCAACATGCCGTGTTCTGAAGTGGTTTTTTTTTATAACAAAATTGAATGCCCTGTACAACAGCCGGTGTAGAGTCATGTAAAGACAAGTGACATCTGTATATTCATCGTTATCTATATAAATGCCAATGGCAATATGTGAAAATGTGGAGTGCGAAGAAATGTCGAAAGTTTCGAACTAAAGGAGCTTACGGATGTATTGGTGTTTTCTTATTATTACTGACGTCTAAAATAGTAAGTATTATATTATGGGTTTAATTCTGAATAAATTAGTTTAATTTATACTAATTTATTCTCGTTTGCGAAACAAGTTCTCACAACGTAGCTCAATCTGAGGGTTCAACGCGAAACTTATGGCAAGCCAATTTACTATTTAATCCAAAAAGAGATATCTCTCTGATAAGAATATCTCTGTAAATTAGGAGATAATCTTTCTTTTAATAGAGATACATGTATATCCCATGTTTTAAAAGATATCTCTCAATACTAAAGATATATCTGTCACTGCAGAAGATGAAAGATATATTTATGATGGCCGTAAAGAGATATCTCTTTTCATTAGAAAGGTATCTCTTTTTTCACAAAGATATCTCTCATACAACAATTTATTTGTTGGTCATATTAACCGCTCCCTCACGGGAGCTTTTCGGGCAATCCGTCACAGTTTCCTCGCGTTAGCTCATGTTCGTTGTTATTATTTATATCTTGTCGACAATGTATTTTCTGGTGAAATAAGTTTATTTACACATCTGATGTCATTATTCATATATCTTAGAATTTTTATAACTTTTTGTGAAATACAAAGTCATTCATTTGAGCGACTTTTTTATGTCTATGTCATATTATAAAATCTCTGTGACATCAAACACAACTTCTTTCAGTTTTAAAGCATACGACTTTAGGGTGCACTGGCCCCGGACGAACAATTTCGGGTACGATATAAACTGAACCAAACAAATTATTACATGTTTGTTGCTTTGAAAGATATATCTCATTAATAATTTTTGAAAGATATCTCTTGCAGTTCCAGAGATATATCTTGCAGTTCCAGAGATATCTTTTAAGTATACTAATATATCTTTCAAAAAGTAATAACCTTTCTGCTGACAGAGGTATCTCTGAAACTTTGAGAGATATCTCTGTAACTTTGAGATATATCTCTTTAACTTTAAGAGATATCTCTCAAAAAAGATATCCCTAAATTGACGTTAAACGTATATCTCTGTAAGTAGTAGAGATATCTCTAAATTCAGGAAATATCTTTCTGTGATATAGAGATATTTCTCATCGTGAAAGAGATATCACTATTAAAACGAAAGATATCTCTTTGGATTGAGACAGATATCTCTTTTTAGATTAAATAATAAAATGGCTTGCGATAGAAACTAGTCTACGTGTTTATAGAAGTACAGATAGTTTCGCGTTGACCCCTCGAATCGTTCTCGAGACTCACTCCAGATGGAATCAACCTCGAAGAGAGAGAAAGAGAGATATGCAATGTTGAAATTTATGTTTCTGCTACGGCCGGGGTACTGGTGGTGATGATTTTCTACCTAAAATGTTCAAAGAGATCTGCATCAATGCACAATTAGAATCTTTATTATTGTTAAAGGTCCATTACTTACACCAAATCGAATTTTCTTTTAAATCTGGAATTGTAACAGGGGAATACAGTTTGAAACTGGCATCTAAAACGTTACAATAGCCGTGGATTTCCCTGTTTTGAAATACTGCTGCAGAAAAAAAACTTGTGAATGTTTTCTATTTCCTACGATTGACCTGGGTGGTATTTTTGTCCTTCTTTCGCTTTAGTGCGTGTTGTAAAAAGTCAGATATATACTTTGCACATCATTGGAAGTAAAGCTCTTCAATTATAATTTAAATTAGGCATGCTCACATTCATGTACAACCTATTTACAGCCTCTCTCTGTGAGACTTCTGGTAAATTACAAAGATATTTGAAATCTGGAAAACCTACTTTCGTTTCTGAAAAGCATAATTATGATTTAGTAATTATTTTGTTAAACTCAAATTTTCAACACAATATGGTCACTTTCAATGCAATATGGCATATTTTCATTCTGATAAGACGCCTGTTACAATTCCAAATGTAAAAGAAAATTCGATCGGTGTTAGTAATGGACCTTTAATTGTGTAGATCTGATCGTGTATTGTAGATGTTCTTTGTTTGGTGAGCGAAAGACGGCCATCGTGGTCTTCTTGTTCAACAAATAGTTCTAGAGTACATGTATTTACAATATTAAAAAATGTCTTTAAAGTAGTACTGGTCTCGAAACCAGATTATCTTCATATAACCTCTTTGGACTGAAAATACCGTCATGCTCTGTTGCAGCACAAATTACAGAATTCTGCGAACTATCAGAAGCAACTGAACCTAGGGAAAATCTGCAAAAAGCTTGATATGAACACTGAAGAACGGATGCTGTCCGGATACCTTGTACGTAGAGGGAGCCACCTACTGTATTTTTGTGATGTACCAAAATGCGGCTCTACTTTCACGATCTCATTCTTAAAATCAGCTTTTACTTGTGACGACTGCTATATAAAAAGAGTAAGGATGGCTTACAGCAGAAAACTTTACGATTATGCGAAAGAAATGATTCAGACGTCAACGTACTCTTTTATGTTTGTACGTGAACCGTACGCACGGTTATACGCGGCGTACTTGAACAAGCTCTACTGTCCGAA